>LPNX010054335.1:61289-198927 GCA_001517045.1 Pseudotsuga menziesii
AGTCAATTAACCTTAGTCAACACTGAGTGTAACACTTGAGTTGTGTTTTAGAGCTCCAATGAACTCCGGTTATGGTTTAGACAAGGTCAGTTAACTACTAAGTCCTCCGATAGTGATTTAGACAAGGTCTTGGTTACCTACAGTCAAGTAGAGTCTAATCAATTTGAACTTCCTCATGTGGATTCGAATTGCTTGTGGCTTTAAATCCATTTTACTTCATTGTAATTATCATCGGATTACTTTTTGATTAATGAAAGCATTCACAGCTGCAAGTCTTTTTTTGCATTGTTTCATTCTTCAATTGCTGAGTAAATTATGAGATCCACTTTGTGAGTTGTGTATTTGTCTACAGATCTATGTGCTCAAATTTACAACTTTATTGTCTATTTTTGTAACATGTATCCAAACAACATTTTAGTAGTGAGAGTACCTAATTCAAAGATCACTTGACATGCAACAACAAATTCTCCTACTATTGGATAAATTTATGAGTCATTTGACATCATGTTGGGTTGAGTGAAAGCTTCCATTTGTGAGAAGATCCTATATAAGAGTTCCAATCAACAACATGTTCTACACAAAGCGCAGGGCATGTGGGATCCTTAGAAACATCATTGCAGAAGGAAGCTTATGTAATTAGGATGAAATAGTGATGTATAGAGTATTGTAATCATCCATTCTACTATAGGGAAAAAATATGTTTTGAGTTGTTATTGCAAGATGTTCATTGTTGACATGGATATTATACTTTGATAATCATTTATTCTGTTGGTAGAGCACAATGGTCCCTTTAACCTCTCACAAACAAGGGAAGATCAACCTACTATAGTCCTAGATAAATTGATTGGGTGTTAGATGATGCATGGCAATGGATCTACAAAATTAAGATAACTTGTTGCTTGTCCACTATCTTATATTTATAGTTCATCTATAGTTAAGAGAGAAAAAGGTGAGGAGATTTTATAGTTCTAGGATTGATTTGAAAAAAATCCACGTAATAGGAGAACATAGTTTTTTAAATTGAGATCAATACGCAGGTCATTGGTTCTGTGTGTGAAGCCCACTATGCTATAAAGATTTTTAAAAAATCATGATAATTCATAATGAAGCTAATAACAAGTTTAAAAATATCATGATAATTCATAATGAAGCTAATAACAAGTTTATGAACTCGGGTGAGGTACCACCCTTCAATGATTATTGTCTAGCCCTTTCTACTTGATGTTATCCCTGGGCGCGAGTTCAAGAAGACCTTATATCACCTAAATAAGACTAGTTTAGGAGTTTGGCCTGGCGCCTCTCTCTAGTTACTGCAATCATACAAGGGGCAAAAGAAAGAATAAATTCCTTCGAATAAAGTAAGCTACCTGCATAAGTATGAAGTAAAAATACCTAACCTTACCATAAATTCCTATACCAATTCAAAGGGTACTCCAAGGGTTAGAATTCTAAGTGCAAATCTAGAATTTATATAAATTCTTATCCAAACTATTGGTAAATGCAACAAAAGGGTGGAGGATACCCAAGAGACAAATTGGGAGACATTGCTATCATTTTTTCCTGGCCCAAGCAAGACATTGCTAGGGTAAACTACAAGGAAAACACCTATCCTCCACTTAATGTTCAAAAAATAAGCCTCCTTTGAAACCAAGAAAGGAAATAGAACATTCTTATCTGCATAAATTAGCACCACAAACCCAATATGTTCACAACATTTAACAACAACAAACTCATTTCAAGGAAGTCCAATACAATGAAAGCAATAAATACCAATCATAGAATTCAATGCTCTGGCCACATTAACAAGCAAACAATAAAACCAGGAACAACCATCGAGGAAATTAATTGACAAGGTTTTGTTGCTTGCCCCTTTGGGATGAATGACATACCACTTACCTGGAAAAATCATAACATAGGCTCACTACACTACGACCATAGAACCTAGGAAAAAACAAGCAGTTAATAAAATCAAACGCCCTGTTGAGGCCTAGAAATTCACAGGCAACAACAGCAAGGGATTCTCCCCAGTCAATGTTCCCAACTAGCCCGTGACTATTTGGTGTAGGGAATCCGTCCGGTTTGTGGTCCGGCTACCGTAGGTCAAGTAACAAAAATAAAAGGTTTTACCGGTTGCGGCCCGGTCCACCGTGTATATTTTTTGTATTTTTTACTTTAAGTATGATATGCAAGTGCCTATCTAGGATGCAGATTGATAAAGAATGCAAGGAGTGGTCACAATGTGATGCGTAGGTTCTTACCTCTCGCCTTAAACTCTCTCACATCCAAATCACACACAAATAGAAGAAACAACACTAACTAAGTTGTCCCTAGGGAGCGAGATATTAATTCATGAGTAATGTAATACTGTTCACATGTTAAAGTAAATCACAGATAGTTGTTCTTAGCATCAAAACACATAAACATGAATAAAATATACATGAAAAGATAGCTCATCAATCGTTAAAACCTCCATTACTCATAGTGGAAATTATCACAGTATAAACCAGAGAACATTCAGATAAGAACATAGGTTCAGAAAGTTAGAACACTCTCACAGTTAATGAAACACAGTTGAAAACGAAATAGTTCCCCTTCAACCATGTTCATTTTATCACATTTGAACATTCCACACAGCACCTTCTCCAACATGCAAAATTTGTAATGTATTATTGTAAAACGAAGTAGTTCCTCTTACAACCAATGGCTCACAAGTTTCTCCAGGGAAAAAGCCCCCATTCCCTCTAACTTTCCTATCTTTATACAAAAACAACACAAAACCCTTGGGCTTCCCCAACTGTCTGACCTTTGGGCTTCCCAAAACCGTTTAATCTCACAATTTTTTCTTTTCGTGAGTTCTCATGATTCATATAATGCGTTACATTTCGAATTTAAACTTATGAGTACTTCATAAAATGGGATTAGCTCGGTAACTGACGCACCCTTTCCAAGCCTGGGCTTCTGTTGCCATCGATTTTGCCTTGTCTTTTATTTGTCCTTTTTTAGATCCCATTGATTTCAGAACAAACTCTGCTTATCACTTTTCCTCCAACTTTCCTCAACTTTATCCTTCAGCTATGTCTTCTCGCAGCAGTAATATGAAGAATCTTCTCAGTCCGTCCGCAGTTAAAACAAAAATTCATCATTAATTAGGACTGCATATTTTCAATAAACTTAAGCCACACTAACAATAAAACTGATCATCAAAATGAGGCCCTGTACTGCGCTCTCGTCACGAAAACCTTAACAAGAATCAGAAACCACCGCCGCCCACATAAGGGTTAAAAAATCACAAAACGATGGGAAAAACCTTATCGACAGCTTGAACCATTAAAACATCGACAGGATAGTCTTACTCATAGCCACAATGGCGGGTTTCAGACGGACAACGAGTTCCTTGGGACCATTAAGCCTATCAGCGTCGGAGAGACTAAACACTAAAGCATCAAGCGAAAACTCCTTGTCGACGAACAGAACGACATAACATTGGGAGGTTAGCGCATTACGCAGCCGCAATGGTGGAAGATGAAAAGACTACGGGCTCCACGACAAATAAACATATTAGTGAAAACCATAACAAAAACATTGGCGAGTGGAGTAGTTACAATGGCGGACACTTAGTTTACTCGGGAGCCGCAATGGCGGAAGGAAATCAGACTACCACCTTCGATCAAAGTTATAAAACTTTTTGATGTGGCGCGGAAAAATTGTGAAAACGTTAAGTGCTTGAAAAATCTTAAAGTTGTACAGCGGTCTAAAAAGATTGTCTCATCTCCAAAACATTGGCTTCATAAAGATCAAAACCATCGACTCAAACTTCAGCCAACCTCCAACAGCGCAAAGCAAGTTGAAATAATAACATCACAGCATCGGAACAGTCAAAGCTATCTGTCAGAAGAAAAAAAAAATATTCGTTCAGGTTCTGCAACGGCAGACACGTAGGGAAATATGGCTCCGATGCATGGTTAAATGACTTCCGAACAACCAAACTAAAAACGTTAAGTTCCAACAGACTTTCGGCTGGGAAGCGACGAAAAATTTTGTTTCACCTCCAAAACAGCGGCGAAAACAAGAAATAGACTTTCGATATTAAAGAAAGAAATCGCAGATCAAAAGGGCAACATTTTAAATCCAATCTTCAAATTCCAATGCTCAAACAGTTTCAGACATAAGCAATTTTCCGAAAAGCACGAAAACAGTTGACCTCAAAACAATCCAAACTTGTAGCAGAGGGGAAACAAAAACAGAGTTCGTGGATCCAAACGATTCTAGGCAAGAAAAAAATTAAGAGGAGGGTCCAAAATTCCAAAAATTTGGGAAAACAGTTGCAGCTGCAACAATTGGCGACTACCTAGTGAACCTAGATCTCTGGACAATTTATTCCTTAAGTATGAGACTGTTTAACAATAAAACGAACATGTTGAATTCTTCTAGATGTCTGGATTTCCCAAATGGAAAATTTATGTACTTTTAATCATTGATGATAGTCCAATTTAGGAGAATGGAAACCAATATTTCCAAGTCAAGGTGATTATTTTGAGGCCAGGAAGATGAATTTCATTTATTAACTCTGTCTTCAGGTAGCTACCAGCTTGGGCACCACAAGATTGTAACATATGGTAAACAGAAATATTCATTTGTTCCTCATTCCCATGCCATTTTGCACTTTTGTGCTTTAGGATTTTGGTCCTTTTCATATGAGTCCTCCTGCATGCCTTTCTTTCTGAATTTTTATTCAGGCTCCTCTATCCATAGTGTCCTTTTGTGTGAGAGATGTATTTAACTTTCAGCTCATGGACGGAGAAGAACTTTTGGCAATTTAGTACTTATATGGTTCAGTAATTTGTTTCGATACATATTGCTTTCATAGGAGCTTTTGACTCTTATCTGCCTTTTGGCATTCAATTCCTGGCATGGGATCATTTATATACCATGCTTCCTTTCCATGGGCCTTTTGCTGTCACCCCCTAGGACATTTTTAAATGTGATATGGATGGAGCCTCAAAATAGTATTCCGGACCTTTTGATCCTGGTTTATTTTACAAGGATTAAGTAGGACTTCAATGTGTTCATAGCCATTCGAGAAAACTGCTAAACTAGAAGAAATTCTTTCAGATAAAACAATAGTACACAGTCTTACACTCAAGGACTTTAATCACTCCAGAATTCTTATGCTCTCCATGCAACCAAAAGTTGGCCTCCTTTTTATTGAAATCAATCAAAATCTAAACTAAAACAAAACAGAAATAAAATAAATCAAAATAAACAGCCAAATCAAATTATTTATGTACAAGATAAAAGAACAAAACTCAGGAAAAATAAGGTTTGAGAACTAAACCATTTACTGGTAAGTTCTCTTCCCACCCCTGTAGATCCTGCAATTTATAGGTTGAGAGGCCAAGCTTTGCCGCAATCTGGAAAGGGCCTACCCATAACTGTTGAAATTTCGTGTGTTTTCCTTTCTCATCATGGGGGTGGTCCCACTTGAGAACCAAATCTCCCACCTCGAATTCTTTTGTTCCAGCTTTGTGTTTATCAAACCATCTCTTTACTACCTCTTGTTGTTGTTTAAAACATTCTCTGGCCTTGGATCTAGATTCCTCTGCCTTCAAAAGATTATGTATCCTTACCTGCAAAACTTCATTATCTGATCCTCTGGATTCCTGAGCTATTATGGAAGAGGGTGGCATGATATTGGGGGGTAGAATGGCCTCTTTTCCATAAACAAGGGTATACGGGGACACACCTAATGAAGTCTTGGGGGTGACCCTATCAGCCCAAAGGGCATTTGGTAACTCTGAGTGCCAACTCCTCTGATTTTCTATCACCGTCCTTTTTAAAATCCTAATCAGATTCTTGTTTATAGATTCAGCCAAACCGTTTCCCTGTGGATAGTAATTAGCAGAGTAATGCAACTTAATTTCTTTCTCATGAGCAAATGCAGTTAATCTAATCGAGGAAAAGTAAGTAGCATTATCGAAAACTAAAGAAATTGGAACACCAAACCTGGTCATAATATGATCTTGCAAGAAGTCCATGACCACATCTTCATTTACTTTACGCAACGGAATGGCTTCGACTCAACGAGTGAAGTAGTCGGTTGCCGTCAAAATATATTTGTGTTGTAAGGAAGAATTTGGCTTTATTTCTCCAATGATGTCCATCCCCCATTGCTCAAAAGGTTATGTTTGCATTACGGGCTTTAATGGTCCTGCTGCTTTAACTTGTCATCCACCACACCTTTGGTAAATTTCCCACTTTCTAACATGGCATGTGCATCTTTAACAGTGTGGGCCAATAGTATCCAGCTCTAATAATTTTGTGTGTTGTTGTATCTCCAGAGAAATGTCCTCCAGCAGGCCCATCATGTAAGTCTATCATTATTTTCTTTGCATCTTCTTTCTCTAAGCATCTAAGAAGAACTCCATCATAATTTTTTCTGAACAATATTCCTTCAACAATCTGATATGAGGCTGATTTAAGACACAGTTCTCTTCTTTGCTTAGAATTCCAATGTTCTGGTAACAAACCCGCCTGAAGGTAATGCACAAGGTCTCGATACCAGGATTCCGGAGCTGTGAAAAGAGGATATACATCCATCAAATGTAACTCAGCTTCGTCTTCCCAGTCATGTTCTTCATTGTCTTTACTTTCAGTCATTAGTTTGCACAATCCTTGCCCTTTTACTATGGAGGCTGGCTTGAATTCGAGGTCATACTCCTGTAGAGCTGTGACCCAGTTACCTCTTCTTTCCCCTTACTCCTTTTGTACGAAAAGAGACCTCACGGTTGGGTGTGGAACTATTACCTTTGTCCAGTTCTTAAGTATATATGGTCTGAATTGTTTCACTACTTTGAACACTGCGTAAGCTTGTTTATCCACAGTTGGGTAATTCAATTCGACCCCTTGCAAACTAGTGCTCATAAATGATATGGGGAACTCATCTCCCCCATCTTCCTTCTGGGTAAGCACAACTGCTAGTGAATCATCAGATGCAAAAGTGTACAGAATAAAATCTTTCTCAAAATCTCAACTTTTGAGGGAGGGTGCATGCGCGACAGCTGTCTTTATTTTACTAAATGCATTCTTCTCTATATCAATCCATTTGAATTATACACTTTGCTTTACCATTTGCTGCAGCGGTTTGACAATTTGAGCGAAATCTCGCACAAACCTTCGCACGAAATTTAGTGTCCCCATAAATGATTGCATGCCTTTTTTATTATGGGGTAATGGAATCTGTTCAATGGCTTTGATCCTTTCTGGGTCTATGGAGATCCCCTTCTTAGAAACCACGTGACCCAACAACTTAACTTCTGTAACGGCAAACACGCACTTCTTGGGGTTTAGTGAGATACCATATTTTCAGTAGCGTTCAAAAATCTGCTTTAGATGAAATGCGTGTTTCTCTCTTTTCTTTGAGAATATTGTGATGTCATCAAGGTATACTACAGCACTGTGGCCAATCAGACCGCGGAAAGCTATATCCATAGCCCTCTGGAAAGTAGCTCCAGTTTTTATGAGTCCAAAGGGCATCCTTCTGTAAGCAAAAGTCCCCCACCTAGTTCTGAATGTTGTTTTAAGTATGTCTTCTTCAGCTACTAATACTTGATTGTAGCCTGAGAATCCATCTAATAAAGAGAATAGCTCAGAACCTGAAACCATTTGCAATATCTGCTCCATGGGTGGAACAGGATAATTGTCTTTATTTGAAATGCGATTTAAGTTTCTGAAATCCACACATAGCCTGATTTCTCCGGATTTCTTCCTTACCGGTACCAGATTTGAAACCCATTCCGAGTGTCTAACTTTGAAGATAATTCTAGCATCCAATAGTTTCTTAACTTCACTCTGGATTAAAGGTTCTAATTTTGGATGCATTTTCCGTAGAGGCTGCTGATAAGGTTTGATTCCAAATCTGATGGGGATAACATGCTGGATAATATTGGTGTCATATGTCTTCAGATATTCATACATCCAGGAAAAACATCTTTGTATTGCTTGAAAAGAATGATAAACTTATCCCTTTCACCTGGGGAGCAGCATTTTCCCAGATTCACATATTTAGGCTCCATCTCAGTCCCCAAATTAATCAACTTGAACTGTAGAGACAAGCTATGAGTCTTCACATTCACTGGTCTTCTAAATTTCTCATTTAAATCAAACATCCGTTCTAAAGTCCTGACTCCCTTAGGAATAAAATTATCGAATTTTAGCTCGACCTGATGTTCTTCATCATCAATAATCGCCTCTTTGAAGGTCTCGTCATTTGTCAAGAATTCTATAATTTGATGATCATCATTGAACACTCGTAGATTGGTAATCATATCTGGGACTGAAGGCCTGAAAAGCAATTCAACAGAGCAACGATTATTAGAGGGCACAAGCCTCGCAGCTGAGGTGGCCAACAAGTCAGCTGTTGCATTCTTAAGTCTGGGAATCGATACAATGTTAAATGCACTAAAACATTTAAGCAAATCCCATACTTCATTTTGATAAGCTTTTAAATGAGGAGAAATGCAATATATTTGATTTCGAATTTGTTTTACAATTATTTCAGAATCTCCAAACACTTTCAAATTTTTTGCCTTTAATTCAATTGCTTTTCTTAATCCCTGAACTAATGCTTCATATTCAGCTGTGTTATTGGTACATTCAAACTCTAACCTACATGAAAGAAAATGTTTGTTTTTCTTAGGGTCAATCAGGACACAGCCGACTCCTGACCCCTCTAAAGTTTTAGAACCATCAAAGAAAAGCGTCCAAAAATCGCTAACCGCTACTGTGCAAGAATTAACATCTACATCTACAACTAAGTCTACTATTTTACAATCGATTTCATCAGCCTATGAAAATCGAAGGAGATTAGGCTGAGCGTCTGATGTATTGCTGGCTTCTTCCGCTTGATAGTTTCCTAGTTCCAACTCAATAAAGTAATTTCCAAAAACAGAATCTACGGGTTCATTTTTTTCTTCGAACTGAGTAACATTGTGTTTCATGTGGGGCTCCCTCAAAACTTTAATTTGATTCGGGCTTCCTTTATATGGTAGCCACAGATGTGACCAATCCGAGGCAAAATATCCTTTCAGCTTTGCCGACCAATCTCTGCTCAAAACAAGTCCATAAGCTTTCGGTATGTCAGCCACCACAATATCAATGAATTGACACACCTTATCATTTGAAGATAAGTGAACGAGAACATCCTCCATTTCCCCAATTACCTTCACATTCGTTCTATCCAACTTAACGACCCTCTAGGTAGATGGTTTAGGTTGTCCATTTATCTTTTTGCAGACCGACAGTAGCATGACATTGACTGATGCCCTCGAGTCTACTAGGCAGTTATGCACGTTATGGTTGAAAATTTCAAAAGTAAGGAGAAAAGGTGGATTCTTGCCTTTAGGATTTCCTACCATACTTGCTTCAACAATTTCTTCTTCTTGGGGCTGATTGTTAGTGGGGCAGCCTCTCCTCTGATACTTCAAGTGTTTTCAATAGCTTTTCTTTCTGCTGCGGCACATTGCACATTTCAAATAATGAGATGTTTGCCCTTACCTTTTTGATATCATCCATAATGTCATAATCCATCTTATGTTCTATGAGATTCGATTTAACATTATTTATTTTTTCTTCATTGGGCTTCGTAGGCATGTTGATCTGTCTAGGACTTTGACTGGTGATGGTAAATTCTAGAATTGTATTAGTTGAGGAGTAGTTTTGAAATTTCTTAACATTCTTTTGAAGTCTCTTAATCTTCGGGAGCATAAGACTGTTTTCCTTAATCAACCCCTAGCTTCTCCTCGTTATGTTTGTTTCCAGGATGTCCTCATGTCTTAGATCCTTTTCTTCATCGACATCAAACAACGATACACAGTCCCATAAAACCATGGCCTCATCCTCCTGTTTTTATGTTAATTTATTGTTGTCTTTCCCTTCTTCATCATTGTCTTCAGTTAATTTGGAATCCAAGAGCTTATTCATGACCAACGTCATTGAATTTATCCATTGAGGACAATTCTTTTCAAAATGGGGTTGTTGGTGGAAAGTGCAAAATTTATCCATTCCTACCTCCGTTAAGTTCATAGATGCAGGGTTGTGCGGAGGGGGTTGGGTTTGATTGTTATTTTCCTTTTTCTTGTAATAAGGCTTATAGAAATTTTGGGTTTCCTTTTCCTTTTCCAAGTTTATGATTCCGTTAGAGAGCTTCTGCATCATCTTTTCCATTCCTTCGAAGTCTGGTGATTGCTCCTCTTTGGGCTTAGTAAATAACAAAGCTTTCCTCCCAACATTTTTTTCTCCTGACCGTTCAGGATAATCCTCAATGCTTTCTTTTTCGGCCTCTACTCTCTATGCTTCTTCTTAAGTCTCTGCTAGCGTAGGTTTGGCCTTTATTTTGGAAAACATGGCCAACTCGGGTCCTAGAGCTGAGGTATAATATTCAATCAGGACTTTATCCAAGAGTTTGTCAACTTCAGAAAAATTCTTAAGATAGGCTACGAATCTTTGGGTAAAACTATGCACCTTCTCTTTTCTTTCTTTCTTTAAGGCGCACAATCCTTTCATGAGAGCTGCATGAGTTTTTTGGGTTGCATACTTACTTCTAAAAATCCTTTCAAAGCTATCCCAGTCTGGGATAGAGTTGGCAGGCAAACCAAAATACCATGATGTTGCTGCTCCTTTAAGGGTGTGTGGGAAAAGTCTACAAACTACATCCTCATATTCCCCAGCCTTTAATCCCTCTATTTCCAAATAGAAACTTTGCAAGTGGTCATCTACTAACATCTTCTCATTTGGATCAAACTTGGGCAGCATCTTTTCAAAACATTGAGGTAAATCATGCAAAGGAGGTGTTAGGTTTAAAGGTGATCTGGCTTTCCAGGCAGGTGATGGATTTGGTGGGTTGGGTGGCTGATTTGCGTTTACGCCTGCCATGAATCTGGGTGGAGAGTGAGGTGGTGAATGAACAGGAGTACGAACAGGTGAATAGTAAGGTGTATTTGGGCCCACTTGATTTAAAGGCTGTACAACTTCCTGTAAGGTTGTTTCTACAAGTTCTTCCAAATCTCCAACCAACATTGAGTCTTCCAATATAGGACAGTCTTTCTTTTTATATTCTCTTCTGGAAAATTCAAGGATAATCAGTAATCCTCTAATCTTCTTCGCGTATGCCCTAGCGTGTCTTCTCATATCATTAACAACTTCATTATTGACAGAATACAAGTGCTCTCTACCCTTCTCTTCAAGAATCGGATTGGAAAACAAACTACTTTCTGAACTATCACCAGTGGAATAATTTCGAGAAAACGGGTTTCCTCGGCCAGCCTGGCGGCCCTCCTTCTAGCGCTAGAAATTATTGAGACCTAGAAATTCGCAGGCAACAACAGCAAGGGATTCTCCCCAGTCAACGTTCCCAACTAGCCTGTGACTGTTTGGTGTAGGGAATCCATTCGGTTTGCGGTCCGGCTACCGTAGGTCAAGTAACAAAAATAAAAGGTTTTACCGATTGCGGCCCGGTCCACCGTGTATATTTTTTGTATTTTTTACTTTAAGTATGATATGCAAGTGCCTATCTAGGATGCATATTGATAAAGAATGCAAGGAGTGGTCACAATGTGATGTGCAGGTTCTTACCTCTCACCTTAAACTCTCTCACATCCAAATCACACACAACTAGAAGAAACAACACTAACTAAGCTATCCCTTGGGAGCAAGATATTAATTCATGAGTAATGTAATATTGTTCACATGTTAAAGTAAATCACAGATAGTTGTTCTTGGCATCAAAACACATAAACATGAATAAAATATACACGACAAGATAGCTCATCAATCGTTAAAACCTCCATTACTCATAGTGGAAATTATCACAGCATAAACCAGAGAACATTCAGATAAGAACATAGGTTTAGAAAGTTAGAACGCTCTCACAGTTAATGAAACACAGTTGAAAACGAAATAGTTCCCCTTCAACATTGTTCATTTTATCACATTCGAACATTCCACACAGCACCTTCTCCAACAGGAAAAATTTGTAATGTATTATTGTAAAACGAAGTAGTTCCTCTTACAACCAATGGCTCACAAGTTTCTCCAGGGAAAAAGCCCCCATTCCCTCTAACTTTCCTATCTTTATACAAAAACAACACAAAACCCTTGGGCTTCCCCAACCATCTGACCTTTGGGCTTCCCAAAACCGTTTAATCTCACAATTTTGTATTTTTGTGAGTGCTCATGATTCATATAATGCGTTACATTTCGGATTTAATCTTATGAGTACTTCATAAAATCGGATCAGCTCGGTAACTGACGCACCCTTTCCAAGCCTGGGCTTCTGTTGCCATCGATTCTGCCTTGTCTTTTATTTGTCCTTTTTTAGATCCCGTTGATTTCAGAACAAACTCTGCTTATCACTTTTCCTCCAACTTTCCTCAACTTTATCCTTCAGCTATGTCTTCTCGCAGCAGTAATATGAAGAATCTTCTGAGTCCGTCCGCAGTTAAAACAAAAATTCATCATTAATTAGGACTGCATCTTTTCAATAAACTTAAGCCACACTAACAATAAAACTGATCATCAAAATGAGGCCCTGTACTGCGCTCTCGTCACAAAAACCTTAACAAGAATCAGAAACCACCGCCGCCCACATAAGGGTTAAAAAATCACAAAACGATGGGAAAAACCTTATCGACAGCTTGAACCATTAAAACAACGACAGGATAGTCTTACTCATAGCCACAACGGCGGGTTTCAGACGGACAACGAGTTCCTTGGGACCATTAATCCTATCAGCGTCGGAGAGACTAAACACTAAAGCATCAGGCGAAAACTCCTTGTCGGCGAACAGAACGACATAACGTCGGGAGGTTAGCGCAATACGCAGCCGCAATGGTGGAAGATGAAAAGACTACGGGCTCCACGGCAAATAAACGTATTAGCGAAAACCGTAACAAAAACATCGACGAGTGGAGCAGTTACAATGGCGAACACTTAGTTTACTCGGGAGCCGCAATGGCGGAAGGCAATCAAACTACCACCTTCGATCAAAGTTATAAAACTTTTCGATGTGGTGCAGAAAAATCGTGAAAACTTTAAGTGCTCAGAAAATCTTAAGGTTGTACAGCGGTCTAAAAATCTTGTCTCATCTCCAAAACAGCGGCTTCATAAAGATCAAAACCATCGACTCAAACTTCATCCAACCTCCGACAGCGCAAAGCAAGTCGAAATAATAACATCACAACATCGAAACAGTCAAAGCTATCCGTCAGAAGAAAAAAAAATCATCGTTCAGCTTTCGTAACGGCGGCCCCGTAGGGAAATATGGCTCCGATGCATGGTTAAATGACTTCTGAACAACCAAACTGAAAAACGTTATGTTCCAACAGACTTTCGGTCGAGCAGCGACGGAAAATTTTGTTTCACCTCCAAAACAGCAGCAAAAACAAGAAATACACTTCTGATATCAAAGAAAGAAATTGCAGATCCAAAGGGCAACATTTTAAATCCAATCTTCAAATTCCACAGCTCAAACAGTTTCAGACATAAGAAATTTTCCGAAAAGCACGAAAACAGTTGACCTCAAAACAATCCAAACTTGTAGTAGAGGGGAAACAAAAATAGAGTTCATGGATCCAAACGACTCTAGGCAAGATAAAAATTAAGAGGAGGGTCCAAAATTTCAAAAATTTGGAAAAACGGTTGCAGCTGCAACACGCCCAACAAAAAATAGTCACCCAGCTGAAAATAATCCAGACTATATCTTGCAGAACGGATTTTACTTCCAAGAGGTTGTATTGTTAGACAACACAACTCGCCAACCTTGAACTTAAAAAACCTAAATAGATTATCACAAAATACACTACCACAAACAATTTAATATCCAAGCAAACGAACTCACAATAGAATAATCCAGCACACACAATCTAGTATCCAGGAGAATTCAGCAGATGCCCAAATACATAAATGACCAACACCAAAAACATATGGCAGGATAACTGCACTACAACTGTAGAACCCTACCAAGAGATTGTATCGTTACACAACACAATTAGCCAGCCTTGAACTTAGAAAGTTGAAATATGTGACCATAAAACATAGCTACAAAGAAATTCACGGCACAAGAATCCAACACAGACAATCTAGTATCCAAAAAAAAGAACCCATAAGAGAAGAATTCAGTAGATTCCCAAATACAGAGATGACGAAGCTAGACCAGGATAGACAACAATACAAAGCAACAAACACCAAAACAAATGTCAAAAAATCCAAAGTCGATGGAGAAAATATCGAAACAACCAGAATCACAGGTACAGAACCTCACATATAAATCGAATATGGGTCCACTCCCTCATCGGACGCCGCATACAATAACCCTGCAACATTCCATAATTGTATCCAACCTGCCCTGCTACGACAATAGTCCAATCCATCGCCACCGAGCTTTCCATGTAAAAAAACCTTAATTTGGGATAAGCCCTTCAATAATGAAATTCAATTCACTATTATTTTGTAACTTTGCAATTGAAGGGTTGCTCTAATTTTCACCCATCAAAGTTTTAGATGGTTGAAATGAATGATTAGGAATCAACAAAGGAAGAAGCCAAATTTAGTTGTCACCCATTCTATCAACATTATTTATCAAAATATAAATCATGACAAAACTTTAAAACATTTAAAATTAAGTTTAAACATTAGTGCCATGTTACACGTAGTTGATTCTATTTGGTTTCTTGGTGCTCAGACGTGGATTATGGGAAAGCCATTGAAAATTAACCAGGAACACATCCACAACACAAAACTTAACTTTCACTATCCTAGATAATTTATGGACCCAAATACAATTAAATTAGATCTAAATTCATACATGGACAAAATTGCTCCACAAATTGAAGCCTTTAATTATTAATCAAACAACATTGTACAGGAGATATCAATGGACTATTGGCTGGAGATAAATGTATTTTTTTCAAATATCACTTCTTCAGAAAAAAAAAAAAAAAAAAAATGAAAATAAGTTTTTTAATGCTTATTAATTTGTTTTAGTACTATAATAGTCCTTGCTAATTCCACTTATGGAATTTAGCAATTACAATTTTTTTTTGTTATGATATGATTTGGATATGGTTTGTATCGAGTTTATAAAATTTATTAAAACTTTAATTTTATACTTTGTATATCCCATTACTTGTACATTGACGCTAGTATTAACTACACATATGTAGGTTATCATGAATATTATGATTTATTTTTTAGTATGTCTGCATTTTGGTAGAAGATTTAAATTCTCATTTTCTAGGATCATAGGATGGATGCATTTTCATTATTACTCTTCCTTTGAGAATATCATTCATTTTCTCGAACTTACATTTTGGAATTTCCATCATCATTGTAGGCCAGAGGCCGTTGGGATATCGTGCAAGCATTGAAAAAATTTCTCCATGAACTTATCTTCGTTCAGGGTTCGAATCCTCCAAAACCATGTTTTGCAAAGCTATGTCTAGTTTATTGTATGCAACAATTATCACTTGTTGGATGGGACATGTGATACAATGTGATGTGGTCATGACTCATGCCAATAGCCATGGATAACAATGGCTAGTTCTAGATCTTGGAGGCTTGCAGAAAAAATGAATGAGACTGTACAACAAGATATTAATGAGGAGAATGGTACAACAAGATTTCCAAATTCTAAGAAGAGTGTGTGTTATGCATGGGAATCATAGGTACATACTCTTAATTTGGTATAGATATATGTTGTAGTTTTTTGTTAGAAAATTTGTCCAATATGAAGGGATTTGGATAAGAAAACTTCCCAAAATAAAGTGATTTGATAGCTCTTTCTCTAAGGTTAAATTTGATGGAGAATATCTATTATATTGACAAATGTGATCTAGAAACGCCAAGAATCTATGCCTTTCCACTCTTTGCAGAAGGTTAGAACCAGTAATCATGTGTGAGACACATTGCATGCCTAGGCACCAAGCATTAACTGGCAATCACCTCTTGTAAGCTTGTAGCCTGGTAGTAAATAAAACATTAATTGAAAATCACTTGTAGTAATATGGTAGCATGGTACTAAATAAAAACATTAATGATGGTCGGGTATCACTGTTGAAGTCAAATGACAACAAGATTCAAACGCTTAACGCAACTTGATAGCTATTCATTCTCAAATCCCAACCAATTTACGTATATAAGGTGAATAACTAATTTATTAATAGTGGATGCAATCACATAATCCATAATTAAATTGCACTACAGAAGATAAAAATTTATAGTTAGAATCAATTCATCATTGTTTGCACTAGTTTATAATTAATGCAAGCGAGTGATTAGAATTAGGGACTTTGGATTTAGAAATGTGGTTAATCAAATGGTTATTGGAATTTGGAAATGTTATTATGAAAGTGAATTTGGAAATGTGGTGAATCAAATGGTTATTGGATTTTTGAAATGTGATTATGAAAGTTGAAAGTTTGAAACTGAAGTGGTTTTAAACTTTAAATGATTGTTTATCATTATTCCAATTTTTAAATTCGTCGTCCCTTCTTAGGATGCATATACTTCCACCATCATTGTTGAGTCTCAAGACTATTTCACTTTCATATTTCTACTTGGTTTCATGTTTTAGTACATTCTAGAGTTATGGTAGCTCGATAGGGGGCATGAGCTCATGACAGGGTGCAAGTAAATCCGAGCTTCAAACGACACTCGACAGAGTGAGTTGGTCTAGTAGGAGAACGAACACAATTATCAATGATCTTTTTGGAGAAAGTTCCTTGATCACTTTTTGTTCAATATTTACTTCATCATTAAGAAGTGAGACACGGAGATTCATGTCAGTAAGCTACATGGTGGGGCACTTCCTCTTTCCTTGGGTTTGTGAATGGTTAGTATGGAGACTTGACCATAGGATTCCATTAGTCTATTTAGTAAATGCGTAGAGGTCCAATTATTATTAGGCTTTTTATTTGGGAAACTCCACAGAGTAGGTGGTGTTTTATTGAGCATGTATAAGCAGCCAAGATATCCTTGCATGTATGAGCTACTAAGATATACTGAGCATGTACATCTATCTCGAATGGCTTTGTTGGTATGTACACATAGATGAATGTACTGCTCAAAGTCCCCCAAAAATCGTAGGATAAAAGCTTTCATTATGATTAGATATCATTATCAATGTTTTCTAGAATCATGACTGACTAAGCTTTAATTTGTCCCGTGAATTAGGATTCGAGAGGAAGAGGTAAGTCTTGACCTTTGCTTAGGTTGCTTCCACTGTCAAGTTTGACCCTTTCTCATTTTTTTTCCACCATCATTGTTGAATCCTGCTCAAGATACTTGCACCCTTTTTTCATGCATAGGATATATCATACCCTCTTTAGAATACAAGGGCTCTTCTTGACTAAAGGAAGGACACATTCATCCCAACACCACCAGTCCACCACCCACCTGCATAAGTGCACATCACCACTAGAGATATAAAAGGACACCTACCTTCATGATTGTTTCCTCCAGAGGAGTATGTGTCTCCTCTGGTTCATAGAGCTGAGCAGCCAGAAACATATATAAAGGGATTCATTCCCTTAATGGAGCTCAATACTGGTTTGGTTGTTCCCACTGTTGAATGATTAGTCAGGTATGTGTAGCATGATAATAGTTTTTTATTATGTTATTTTATAAATATTTATTTACTTCTTCTTGGAGAGGAACGAAATTTGTTATTGAACTGATTATATGTAATAGTTTGTGTATTTATGAACATATCTTTTAGATTCACTCCCTCTTTTTGTTTATGGTTCTCTATGTTCATTGGACATTGTATAGATTGCGTTGCATTTTCATCCAACATTGATTTTTGTATTAGAAGTTTTATTACTTGTCGATTCAATCTCCATTGGTTATAAGTGTTTTTCAATTGATTTCTTCATATTGTTAGGTATTTTTATATTTTTAAAATTTCTTATATAGTATGTGCTCTTGGGTTAGACATTACTTATTAAGACATTACTTATTAAAAACTATAGAGTGAAATGATTCAAATTTTGTCACTATATTGAGGAGTTTGATTACATTGCTTTTAATTGAGGAGTTTGATTACATTGCTTTTAATATGCAATGAAATTTTGATGCATTATTATATTTTCAAATGAAAAGAATAGTTTATTATAACATGTCAGCATTGAAGGGTTCAATATCTCACTGCCCTTCAAAGTGAAATGGGACCCTGCCCTTCAAATTTGATCCCTCGGACTCGCCACCCAACCCTTGCATTAAAAGTGGACAACACGTCTCATTTAAACCCTATGAAAATCTATATATAATTTCAAACTCTAAACGAAATTTTAGAGACAAAAATTCCGGCAACGAAACTTTGAATCGTGAAATTCCGGCAACGAAACTTTGAATCGTGGTGAATACTATATGTCCCTTGTAGGGACATAAAAATCACATACTTAATGTAAGACTTAAAAAATAATAATTACAGTCAACGAATAAATTAATAAGTTTTCAACAATAAATCAATTACAATAGAGGCAACATGTATAACAAGAGGGGCTGGTAAGGCAGCAAGTCTCTACGTAAAGCTTTGTAAGTTGACTTGGCTTGTAGACAATTGAAACATTTTGTAAACTGTTTGCAAGCAAACTTTGCTTGCATAGATTACTCTTGTAAATTTGTAGCTTCTTATGGTGCAGTAGCTTGTGCATGAGCCCCTATGCTTCTTACTGGCCGAGTGATTGATACAAGTACATTAGGCGAGGGACGTGACTATTGCAAGCGAGACAATTCGTTTTCCTTTGACGTCCAAGCTTGAACAATCAATTCAGAGAGAATTGGTGGCCACAATTACCATTTTTTGTTGGAACCCTGAACAATAAGCACCCACCACTGTGCTTGCTTTCTTTCACCGATATTCTTTGATGATATTCTTTGATGTGCATTATTCTTGGGGTAAGTTATCTTGATAAGATAACTTTGAGGTTGTAACAATTAAGTGGTTTTTGGCAATTAAACATTGATCATCATCGCTGGTTTTGATTCAAGTACTTGACAAGTCACTTATAGCATGAGTGAGATGAAAACATATTTGTAAACCAGTACCATATTATATATATAAATAATAATAAAAATAAAACCGTCTTTTTATTAAAGAAAATTGTTTGTTGAAGTGAAACTTAAAAGTTACATTACACACGGAAATGAAAGAAAGGTGAAAAAGAGAGAAAGCTTATCAAGTCTATCACCCATTAGGCCATTTTCATGTTGCATGCAAATGCCATTTGTCCAATTTCTTCAAAAATACGAGATGTGGCGACTCACACTTGCCTAAATCTCAGCATTGTGGAGTGGCTTATGGGAGTCACCTAGATGAGCTCGTTGAAATCTAAGGAGAATGAAGACGCTTAGGCCACCGGCCCACCAATTTATTGATTCGCTACTTTTGGAAAGAGTATTAGAGCACCGATCTGGTTCGTGTTGTTCCTGAATTAGTTTTATTACAACAAGATTTAATCTTTCTTTTGAGCCTTTGAATATAAACTTCGGTGACTGGTGAGATGTCTAGGAGTTGGTGGACCACTCGACTGCCCATTAAGACATATACCCATAGTTACGGATCCAAATATTTGGCTTGCGCTTAGCAATTTTCTGAACAACAACTTTGAGCGGATAAGAATGGAGCTGGCTGGGTCAATTAGCCACAATGAAAGCGAGGCTTGACATCTACAAGATCCCAGTTTGCAACATACATTCTTGGAAGGGATCTCTCAAGATATCGCTTTCTCTCTTTTCTTTGTTTTATAAGACCGCATTGAAGTCCCCATCCACAAGAAAATTCCTAGTGAGTTATGTATCATTCAAAGCCTGTAAATATTGCTAGCAGTCTACCTTTTATTTGTAATGAACCGACATATAGAAAGAAAAAGTGTGGATTTTTACCTGAAGGTTGCTGGGAGAAGCCATCATTTCGTTTGTCATTCCACTACCTTACAAAAACTCCACTCCTCGTCGTCTCCTTCCCTTCCGAGAATGCTTCCCTCACATCCCTGGCTTTGAAAGCAAATTCGGTTATCCAGAAGTCCACTTCGAATTACAAAATCCTGACCAAAAGATCCCAGTTTGCAACATACATTCTTGGAAGGGGTCTCTCACGATATCGCTTTCTCTCTTTTCTTTGTTTTATAAGACTACATTGAAGTCCCCGGCCACAAGAAAATTCCTGGTGAGTTTTGTATCATTCAAAGCCTGTAAAGAGTGCTAGCAGTCTACCTTTTATTTGTAATGAACCGGCATATAGAAAGAAAAAGTGTGGAATTTAATACCTGAAGTTTGTTGGGAGAATCCATCATTTCGTTTGTCATTCCACTGCCTTACAAAATCTCCACTCCTCGCCGTCTCCTTTTGAGATTGCTTCCCTCACTTCCCTGGCTTTGAAAGCAGATTAAGCTGTCCAGAAGTCCACTTCGAATTACAAAAGCCTGACCAGAAGATCCCAGTTTGCAACATACATTCTTGGAAAGGGTCTCTCACGATATCGCTCTCTCTTTTCTTTGTTTTATAAGACGGCATTGAAGTCCCCGTCCACAAGAAAATTCCAGGTGAGTTTTGTATCATTCAAAGCGTGTAAATATTGCTGGCAATCTACCTTTTATTTGTATTGAATCGGCATAGTGAAAGGAAAAGTGTGGAATTTAATACATGAAGGTTGCTAGGAGAAGCCATCATTTCGTTTGTCATTCCACTTCCTTACAAAAACTCCACTCCTCGTCGTCTTCTTCCAAGATTGCTTCCCTGGCTTTGAAAGCAGATTTAGCTTCTGAATTACAAAATCCTGACCAGAATCCTTCTGGAGTTGGGTGATTTGTGTCAATTTCCTGGTACAGAAAATTAACCTCTGTGACCGACCGAGATCATGAGTTGAATGAAGAAATTAATGGTGCTGAAGAAACAACTGAAACGAAGCATACTGTGATGATGAAATTGCAAACAATGTCCGCTTTGGAAATAGCTTTCACAATGGGTTTGATTATAGCATGGCGTCTTTCCATTGTAATAATCGCAGTGCAACGGCTGATAATATTGTGTTACTATAGCAAAAAGGTTGTTGTCATGGCCCTCACTACAAAGGCTATAAGAGCTCAAAAACAGGGAAGTCAATTTGCTGTAGAGGTTGTAGCCAACCATCGTACTATTAGTGCCTTATCTTCACAGGAGAAGATTCTCCATCTCTTCCAAAAGACTCAAGAAGGTCCTCGAAGAGACAGTTTCAAACGATCTTTGGTTGCAGGATTAGTTCTGGGATCATTACAATTCTTCAGTATGTGCAATACTGCTCTAGACTTTTGGTATGGTGGGCACCTTATTTCCAAAGGATATATTGTCGCTAAAGCATTTTATCAAAATTTCATCATTATGATGTCCACAGGACAAGTTATCGCAGACGCAGGAACTATGAGCAATGACATGGTGAAAGGCTCAAATGCGGTCAAATCTGTGTTCTGTATACTAGATAGAGAGAGACGAATATACCGTGACAATGAAAAAAGGCGAGAAAAAGGATGCATTAGAAGGAAGCATAGATATGTGGACTTAGCTTACCCAGCTCGTCCAGATCTGATCATTTTTAAAGAACTTTTGGTTGAAGATAAAAGCAGGCACCAGCATGGCTCTTGTAGGACAAAGTGGTTCAAGAAAATCGACCATCATTGGACTAGTCGAAGGATTCTATGACCCACTAAAAGGGACCGTGAGAATGTCATTCCACTGCCTTGCAAAAACTCCACTCCTCTTCGTTTCCTTCCGATATTACTTCCCTCGCTTCCTTGGCTTTGAAAGCAGATTCGGTTGTCCAGAAGTCCACTTCGAATTACAAAAGTCTGACCAGAATCCTTCCGGAGTTGGGTGATTTGTGTCAGTTTCCTGGTGATAGAAAATTGGCCTCTATGACTGGACGAGATCATGAGTTGAATGAAGAAATTAATGTTGCTGAAACGAAGCATAGTGTGATGATGAAATTGCAAGAGGGCGATGCAGATGATCTTGGGGATGTTATAGAATTGAGCATGAGAATTACAAATATTGGAAGCCTACTTTGAGGACACTCGCATGTGAGGATAGTTGGACACGATCTGGTGGTGCAGTGTAGGTGCAACTACCGAACATGCACACATAGCCATGGCTAGCATGCACACATGGCCAGCATGCAACAACCACGGTGGCATCTTTGTAATCCATAACGTAGGAGAGGTAATGCTATACTAACATTTAATGTAAGAGAGGCAATGCTATACTAAGTTTTAGCATTACATGGTTTCCTGAAAATGGTTCTAAATTTTTAATTTTTACCCTATGTTTTGTTAGAGCAATACACACTTTTATTTTTACCCTATGTTTTGTTAGAGCAATACACACTCTGCCTAGTTCTTCTAGTCCTTTTTTGTTGTCTTGGCTTGTGTTATATATGGGGAAAACGGCTCTCCTGGGATGAGAGCAACGTGAAGAGATATCTGTGTTAACTTCTATCTCCAAATCCTCCGGTAATAGAAATGATGAAATAAAATCTATGGCTACGGAACCTATAGGTGTTTACCGCTATCATTGCCATGTTGGCTGGCTCCTGTGGTGCTTTTACGGTTTCTTCCAAGATGATAAATAGATTCTACAGGATGTTGTGGAGCTATGACATTCACCGGATCTTGTAGAGATGAGAGTTTATTGTCAAGTACCATACCTTCTATTTCTCAAAGGGAAGTGAGACCATTGAATATGGTGAGAGCTTAGTATGGTCAGTTCGATGAATATCAGATCCTAGAAACCCCAACTTTGCATTTATTCTTTGAGTTCCCTGGTATTTTTTTATTTGTGTTTATCACATTGAATTCGCTTTTAGTTTAGCATCAGTCCCTTTATTTCTCGTAAGGTAATGAAACCATTTAGTATGGCAAGAGATTAGGATGAATCTGAGACCCTAGAAAGCTCAAAATTGTGTTTATGTTTCGCATTGCATTCTCTTTTACTTGTGATGAGCATATCTTCTTAGGGTCTCAAGGAAGATGAGGGTATTATGCATTTCTTAGGAAAGGCAGAAGAAAATCCCAAATTACAATTTTTTTGTCCATTTTATTGGTGCAAATTAAATTATTGGTTCAAGTGAGGCCTATGTTACCAGAAATCTGAACAACTGACTTTGTTTCTTGTTTCTGTTCTCGTTTACATTCCTGTATTGAAAATGCATCATTACTTTGTATCAAAATAGACGTTGTAGGTTCCAAGGAAGGTTATGTGGAGCGCAATCCATAGAATTATAGACTTACCAACTGATAGTATGTTTTATTTTTTTTAGAGTAGGGGAATCGGTAACTTGTCAAACTTGCCTGGGCCAGGCCCAGGTTCAAATCCAATGCTGCCACTCTAACCCCTGTGGTATAAACGGCAGCCCGCAAGCCAGGATATACCGAAAACTTGTGACTCAGCAAGGGCCGAGACGTCCCGACTCCAATCCTTACCAGGGACGGTAGTCTATCCAGGGGGCGTCTACCCTTTGAGCCTTATCACAGCGGGCCATGTCTCGGTGGGGTTTGATCCCTGGAAGGCTGGGATCCATGTCAATGAAGTGGATCCCACACGGTGGGGGAAGGTGGTTTTCACCCAGCCCACCAGGGATAGTATGTTTTATATACGTTGATGCCCACAATGGGAGGGGCGTTTTACTAGGGAAAAGTCATTTGACGAGGGGAGGGGCAATAGCTTCGAAGGAACCATTTTGGAGTGGGGACCATACCCCTATTCATTTTTGTGGTATTATTGTGTTGAGAGGGAAACCTGGTTCAGCGCATCCAGAACCATCCTCATTTTCTGGGTTCAATGAT
Organism: Pseudotsuga menziesii; assembly: GCA_001517045.1. Classification (NCBI taxonomy): domain Eukaryota; kingdom Viridiplantae; phylum Streptophyta; class Pinopsida; order Pinales; family Pinaceae; genus Pseudotsuga; species Pseudotsuga menziesii. Next base: position 85,154 of record LPNX010054335.1, read on the forward strand.
CCTTTTTTACTAACCTTCTTATTTGTATTCTTTTTTAATAACCTTTTGATTATGTCGTCTATTCTTTAGGAACTTTTAATTTATATTCTTCATTCGTCCTCCCTTTCGGCATCGAAAGACACGTCAGACAAGCCAATTCGATCTATGAATGGTAAAGTTTGGTTGCCCCACCTTCCACGCTTTATTAAATTCGTGCTACATGTGAATTACAAACAATTCATGTCAACTTCAGTCAAGAAAATCCAAAGTCGCTTGTTAATGGGAAGACATTGGAACTTACTTATTTAGAGGAAATTTGGGATCTAAAATAGGCCTTATAAGAAAATGAACCAACAATAAATTCTTGTAAATTAGAATTCAAAACACAATAGAATTTCAATAAAATGAGTCAACCATGTTGACTTGACAAAATTGTCATAAAAAAAACTATTGTTTTGTTCGTATTTTCAACATATATCCCCGTGTTTTTACTCAAATTTCAAGCGGAAGGACTCGTTGGATGCAAAATTAAATTTTGCATCCAACGAGTATCCACACTACATACTTTTGACGGACCTCACTGCCCCAAAAACAATAAATACCTTAAATTGTTTTCAAGTATTTCTTATTTTTGGGGCAGCGAGGTGCGTCAAAAGTATGCAGTGTGGGTACTCATTGGATGATTAATTTAATTTCGCATCCAACGAGCCATCCCACTCGAAATTCGACTAAAAACACAAGAAGATATGTTGAAAATACAAACAAAAAAATAGTTTTTCCTTTCTTTCTCCAAAATTAATAAATATTATTTTATTATTTTAACTATTATTTTATTATTTTCCTTAGGAGGCCCATTTTAGACCTCATATTTCCTCTAATGGCTATTCATTTAATTGGGTTTCCACCAATGTAACCTTTGCCAAACGCTTTGATATCTACTTAAATGATCCTTTCTTTAAACATAAGGTAAGAAACAAAAGAATCAGAATTGCAGTTGATCTAGAGTTGAGTGTTGTCAAAATTAATAGATGCATATTCAAGAATCATTGTTTCCTTGATCTCTCTAACCGTTTAAATGTAAGTTGCCTGCAATTATGTTGTGTAATACACATTGGTAAAAGCACACCGAAGCAAACAAGTACTTAGAAAATATAAACAAATTTATGTTAGTCTTTTTAAAGACAAAATGATGCAAGGGAAATTTATATAGCTTTTTATTTTCACTTATGCTTGTGTTTCTTGTGATGTTGCTAGCCATTGTTGTCATGTTATATATTGGGTATGGAGACTTGATATAAATGACTTGTTTGCTAATAGTTTTGTACTGATATAAATATATCTTACTTGTTTGTTGATAGTTGACTTTTCTTTAATGGAATAGTTTTTTTTTAATAGTCAAATTTTTCAAGTATAACTTGGACTAATGAGTCATACCTCTTAATGCCTACTAGCATAGATGTAACATACCCATATAACCATCCAAAAGAATATGCATAAAATAAATTTTTTAATATCATAAAGATATAAGTTATAAGTCATAAACCATTCTCTTTCATATTTTAACCAAGGACTTCATGTTGCTCATCCAACTCGTTTTATGGTTCTTTGACTTAAATATGAAACCTTAAACCCCACAAATTACAAAGGAATACTTGAAAATAACCTTGAATATTTATCCTAAACCTTTATGAAATCTAAATCCAAAACCTTAGCTAAAAAAAGGGTCTTCCGCAACGGGTTGTTCTTTCTGCAACTTCGCTTTTCTACAATGGGGATTGTGGGTTGCCAGAAGAACTCAAGTTTATTTACAACTCTCCTTTCCGCAATCTCACTTCCGCGGTGCAGATTGCAGATTGCGGAAAGTGCTTAAACAAAACTCTCTTTCCCAATTCCGCTTCCGCAATGCAGATTGCAGATTGCGGAAAGTACTTAATCTCTTTATAACTTGACCCTCCCACAATTCCACTTTCGCAATGCGGATTGCAGATTGTGGAAACCCACCATTTCTTTATAATTTAACTTCTGCATTCCGCATTCTACAATGCGGATTGCGGGTTGCAGAAACCCCTAAGTTCTTTATAACTTAACTTCCACATTCCGCAATGCGGGTTGCAGGTTGTGGAAACCCTTAAGTTATTTATAACTTAACTTCCGCTTTCTGCATTCCACAATACGGATTGTGGGTTGCAGAAACCCTTAAGTTCTTTATAACTTAACTTAAGCGAGAAACCTTAAGTTCTTTATAACTTAACTTATGTCTTCTGCATTCTACAATGTGGATTGCGGGTTGTGGAAACCATTAAGTTATTTATAACTTTACTTCCGCTTTCTGAGTTGCGGAAGTACTTGGTTTTTTTAAGATATTTTGTCTTCCACAAGCCTTTTTGGCCCTAGACGTTTACTTAGTTTTTTATGTTTCCTTGGGTAAACCAAGGGATTAACCAACTTTGCTGACCTCGCTGCTTAGGCATAAATCGATGCTTAAAACAAGTTCAGGCTTGGGGATTCTATGATCTTTTCAGCACCCGGTTTCTCAGGAAGACTTCAGCAGCAAAAATTTTATTTCACGGCTTCACAATCATTTAAGTTTTAAAAGTATTAGACAGGGACTTCCCTAGGCTTGGAAGGGGTTTAAATCTAGAATGAGAAATCTACACTTCCCTACATGGGATCCCTTACGTCTGAGCATTAACAGTGAATTCATAAAGCATCCAAGTAAATTATTTACGGAAAACAATATTATACCAAAAGAAAACATATAACCATATGCAGATCACAGTTATTCAAAATAGAGCATGAGTTACCATCTCATAAGAAATAATTTTCATCTAGGACCCTAAGAGTTGTGTTGATCATTTCATTAGCATTGAAAACACACATATACAAGTAATTTCCTTAAACCATTAGTCTACAAAATTAAACATTAAATAAACCTAGTTATACGTCGATCCAAATGAAGAAGGAACAGCCACGTTCCACCCAACCGTAGATTAGGCACAGATGTTCTCTGCCCTCAATCACCCCCAATCTAAACTATGCATGCCAAGAGAGGTGACATCCAACCTCAAGTATAGTTCTCTAGTGAGAAATCACTTTCCTAACACAAAGTTCTCACGTAGAAAGTATTTCTTCCAGTCTTGCCTAACACAGAGTGCTCACACAGCACAAGTTCAATCCTTTCCCAGCATACTCAACAGTGTCCTGCCTCCTCCCATATGCTTCGTTTTTATAGTTTTGGTTTTTCCCTAGGTATTTAGCAGCTAACGGCTAGTTCCCCATGGAATTTTCGCCGGCCACTACATCCATGATTCCTCAAAGCGTGTCCAGTGCCATACTAGCATTCTCACGCCTGGTGTAACCTCCATGAGGTTGACTCTTCACATCCCCCACTCTCGCATGCATAGTTTCCTCTTCAACGTGATTGTACCCATCATTCACGTTTTTATTAAAAGCATAATGTTTCAGTTACATCTGTCCTCCAAGGACCAGTTGGCGGTTTCTAGAACCATCCAATCTCATTAAAAAATTAAAACAGTAATTCAAAATATTACAAAAAATGTTTAGTTGTTGGGGGATATTACATCATCTTCCCCTTATGGCAACATTGTCCACAGTGCTCTTAGTCTTATTTCATAGCTTCTGGAAATAAGCATGGATACTTCTTTCACGAAACTTCCTCTAATTCCCAGGTCGCATCCTCCAGGCTAAAGTGATTCCATTGTAGCTTAACTCGAGCGACGACCCTATTCTGAAGTACTATTTCTTTCCTGTCCAGAATGCATAAAGGTTCCACTTGAAATTCGCCTCCTGGTTCCACCTGCACCACATTCTAGTCAATCATATGAGTGGAACCATGTATATATTTCATCAATAGTAAAATATGAAAAACATTACAAATTCTCAAGTGAGTAGGGAGAGCAAGTTTATATGCCACGAGCCTAATCCTTTCCAATATTTGAAAGGATCTGTGAAATTGTGGTGCTAATTTTGTACAGCTTCCCAATTTAAGGGATCTCTTTTGGGGTTTGACTTGGAGGTAGATGTGGTCTCCCACATAAAACTCTTTGTGCTGCATTTTTAAGTCAACGTGACTCTTTTGGTGATACTTTGCCACTTTCAAGTTCTTTTGTACCTCTCGAACAGTTTGTTCCATTTCTTGTAACATTTCAGATCCTACCATCAAACAATCCACGGGCTATCCCAACAAACAGGGGTAGTGCATTTTTTCCCATATAGGATCTCGAACGGGCTCATTTTTGTTGAGGCCTGATAACCATTGTTGTACGCAAACTCCACTAAATGCAAATAGTCCTCCCACTTAGTGGGTTTTTCCATGACATACATTCTTAACATGTCTTCAATGACTCGATTTGTTCGTTATGTTTATCCATCTATTTCAGGGTGATAACTATTGCTGAAATTTATCTTGGCTTATAACCCTGTAAACAATGATTTCCAAAATTTTGACATAAACTTAACATTCCGGTCAGAAATTACCATCTTCGATACTCCATGAAGTCAGAATATTTCTTTTAGGAGTATCTCTGCAATGTTGACAGCTATGTAAGTTGACTTCACAGGAATAAAATGAGTAGACTTGCTTAACTTATCTACTACAACCATAATTGAATCATGTTACTTTTGTGTTGAAGGAAACCCTGTGATGAAATCCAAGGATATTACCTCCCATTTCCACTCATGAATTGGAAAAGGTTGTAACAAACCTACTGGATGTTGATGTTTAGCCTTCACATGTTGACATTCCAAACATTTAGACAAATAATCAACTAAATATACCTTTAGTCTGGGCCAAGAGAATTGCTTCCTAAGGGTTATTATCATCTTTTGGTAACCAAGGTGTCCTGCATAAGGATGTTTTTGCATCTCATTTCGAATAAACAACTTTAAACCTGCGACACCAAGCATGTATATTATCTCCTTAAACCGAATTAACCCTTTCTGGTCTACTATGAATTTTGTCCCATTTAAATTTACCTCATCTTTTTGTAGCTTGTTTAGTAAATTTATATGGTCAGCATCTTGTATGCTAGTTGTTTTTATTTTGCTCAATTGGCTCATAGTGATCTCATACACTTCATGAGTTATTTGACTGAGCACGTCAGCCACCCCATTTTCCTTACCTTTGATATGTTTTACTTCAAAATTGAATTCGCTTAAGAAGGACATCCATATTTTTTTCCTAGAATTAAGTCCAGGCTGAGTAACCAGGTTCGTGACACAGGTGTTATCTGTCAATAAGAGGAATTTATTTCCTAACAGGTAGTGACGCCGCATTTTTAAGGCATGCACTACTGCTGCCAATTCTAGATCATGTGATTCATAATTCTATTCATGTTCTTTCAATTCACGAGATTCGTAACATACCACATGCCCTTCTTGAGATAATACTCCCCCCAATCCCTCCTTACTAGAATCTGTAATGACTGTGTAGTCTTATAGGGGTTAGCCACCTTTAATATTGGGGCCCTGGTTAATAATATTTTTAGATTTTCAAATCTCTTTTTACACTTCGAGGACTGCACGAATTTTACTCCTTTATTTTGTAAGGAAGTAATGGGGTAGGCTATCTTTGAGAATCCTTGGATGAACCTCCAATAGTAACAGGTGAGTCCCATGAACGATCAAACGTCAGTGACATCTTTAGGCACAGGTTGTTCTTAAATTTCCTTTATCTTCTGCGGATCTACCGTAATCCCCTTTTTTGAGATGACATGTCCTAAGTACTGAATTTCTTTCTTAAATAATTCATATTTCTCAAACTTAGAATACATCTGGTGGTCTATTAGGATCTGTAGTATGATTCTAAGTGTTGTTGATGTTCTTCTTCCATCCTTGAGTAGATCAGGATATCATCAATGAAAATTAACACAAACTAATCTAGATATTTGTTAAAAATACTATTCATTAGACACATGAATGTAGCAAGGGCATTGGTTAAGCCGAAAGAAATTACTACAAATTCGTAGTGCCTGTATCGGGTCCTGAAGTCTGTTTTATTAATATCTTCTTCCTTAATCTTGAACTGGTGATAACCACACCGCAAATATAACTTCGAGAATATTTTAGCTCCCCCTACCTAATCGAACAGATAGTTAATCCAAGGCAGATGATACTTGTTCTTGATGGTTACTTTATTTAGTGTCTATAGTCTATGCAAAGTTGTAAAGTCCCATCCTTCTTCCTAACAAATAAATTTGGTGCTCCCGAGGGAGACACACTAGGTCTGATGTAATCCTTGTCTAGCAATTCTTGTAACTAGATTTTCAATTCAGCTAACTCAGGAATGCTCATTCGATAGGGTATTTTTTATACCAGTGAAGATCTAGGTACAATTTCAATGGACAAATCTATTTCTCGTTTAGGAGGTAGTCGTGGCATTTCTTTTGGGAACACATCCATAAATTCTCTTAAGACTAGGTAGTCTTTAATCTGTGTTTGATCTTCATTAAGGAGCAGGTCAATGGCCCGCACCACATAAAGCTTACAGCCCTTTCTCAAACACTTCATTAATTGCATGGCAGAAATTTGTCTCAAGGAAACGGATTTACTAATACCTTTTACCTTCCTAATAGTTTGATCCTAAATCACATAAGTAAAGGTTTTATCAAAAAAATTTAATACTACTTTATACCTTTCTAACCAATCCATGCCAATAATGATATCATATGACCTTAGAGGCAAAATGTTCAGATTAATCCTAGTCACATGATCTTGTATTTTAACTTCACAATTAGCAATGAAATCATTTACCTTCATTTTTGCTCCAGTGGCCAGTTGGACTAACCAAGTTTTTGCATGCCTTACCTTGGTGAGCTGGCATTTCTCCATCATTTTAGGAGTGATGTAACTTAAAGTAGCCCTTGGATCAATTAGTACAGAAAGATTTTGGTTAGAAATAGTACCTTCAATCTCCACAATTTCATATTGATGGTCTCCCTGTTGATTTTCAAGGGCCGCATTAATCTCGTGGAAACTTTTGCCAACTTTCCCAACAGTGGAAGCTTCTTGTAAGTTGTGAACAATCTTATTTGCTTGGTTGAAGATTGGGAAGTTCCTTCATAAATGGGGTTCTCCACATTCCCAATACTTCAGGGGTTCTTTGGGTGTTCCAACAGTCCCTTTTTGTCCAAGGTCCACATGTTTATTATTCTTCTGTTGAGACTACTCATTTCTATTGTAGGAATTTCCTTGCGGATTCCTTGGCATATTTTTGAAGGGTGGTGGTTGGAAGCCCTTCTTCTGTTGGTTGAAATTTTCTTGCTTCTTATCCTTCCATACCTTGGATATGCCGTTCCATTTCTTATATTGTTCAAAACATAATTTGGCCTTTCTTATCAATTCATCTAATGTCTTTGGGTTATTGAACTCAATCCAATCTTTGTAAGATTGCGGCAGACAACTTAAGAATCGTTGAACCTTCACCTTTTCTTCCTTAATATAAGGCACGAACCATAGCAGGTCCACAAATTTATTGATGATGTCTTCCATATTCATTTGTCCGAGTTTAAATTCATAGAATTCATTTGTCTTTCTCTCATAATAGATTTCTGACAAATACTGCTTCTTGAATAATCTCTTAAACTCGAACCATTCCAGGTTCTTCTCTTTTAATCCATGGGAAATCTTTAGGTCCTGCCACCAAATACTGGTCTTTCCCCTCAGGTTATAGACTTCCATCCTTACCTTCATGTTACCGGAGTAATTATAAATATGGAAATACTTTTTAATGTCTAGCAGCCAGGATTCTGCTTCTTCTCCGGTATTTGATTCCCCATCGAAGTTGGTTGGATTGATCTTTTTAAATTCCCCTTCCAGGTGGTCAATATTTCTTTTACTGGAAGGTTTGACCTGATTTTCTGACCCTTGGGTATCATTCAAGGATCTACCATCTCATTCAGTATCCCCTCCATTTACCTAGTTCTTCTTTGTCTCAGTTCGTTGCCCCTTCCCATTATTTCTCTCATGTAGAATTTGTATCAATATCCCCTCCATTTACCTAGTTCTTCTTTGTCTCGGTTCATTGTTCCTTCCCATTATTTCTCTCATGTAGAATTTGTAACAACATCTCATTGATTTCCTGTTTCTTTTCCTGGGCCTTTTTGAGCTGCTCATTTTTTGCTTTAAAGCTCTGCATTTCTACGATCAAATTCTTCATTGTTTCTAGTACTTAACTGGCTTCTGAATGTTCTCATTCTGGTTGCGTTGTGTGTGGTGTTGGTACACTTTCTTCAGGTGGATCTTCATTTTCATTTTGTGAAGCCATTGTTGTACCATGTTGAACAGAACAATTTTGCATGTATACAAAACATTCCATACAAACATTTTTTGTTAGAATAATGTTTCTATGTTTCGGCGGAACTAGATGTTCCTAAAAGGTGACAAGGTTGAACCTTTAGCTCTGATACCATATGTAACATACCCATATAACCATCCAAAAGAATATACATAAAATAAAAATTTTAACATCATAAAGATATAAGTTATAAGTCCTAAACCATTCTCTTTCATATTTTAACCGAGGACTTCATGTTGCTCACCCAACTCGTTTTATGGTTCTTTGACTTAAAGATGAAACCTTAAACCCCACAAAATACAAAGGAATACTTGAAAATAACTTTGAATATTTATCCCAAACCTTTATGAAAATATGAATCCAAAACCTTAGCTAAAAAAATGGTCTTCCACAACAGCCCTTTCGCAACGGGTTGTTCTTTCCCCAACTTTGCTTTTGCAATGCAGATTGCAGTTTGTGGGAAGCACTCAAGTTTCTTTACAACTCTCATTTCCGCAATCCCGCTTCCACGGTGTGGATTACAGATTGTGAAAAGTGCTTAAATCCTAAACAAAACTCCCTTCCACAATGCGGATTACATAAAGTACTTAATCTCTTTATAACTTGACCCTTCTGCAATTCCGCTTTCGCAATGCAGATTGAGGATTGTGGAAACCCACCATTTATTTATAATTTAACTTCTGCTTTTAGCATTCCGCAATGCATATTACGGGTTGTGGAAACCCCTAAGTTATTTATAACTTAAATTCTACTTTCTCCATTCCGCAATGCAAATTGCGGGTTGCGGATACCCTTAAGTTCTTTGTAACTTAAATTCCCCTTTCTGCATTCCACAATGCGGATTGCGGGATGCAGAAACCCTTAAGTTCTTTATAACTTAACTTACGCTTTCTGCATTCCGTAATGTGGATTGTGGGTTGCGGGAACCCTTAAGTTCTTTACAACTTAACTTTTTCCTTCCGCATTTCGCAATGCGGATTGCGGGTTGTGAAAGTACTTGGTTTTTCTTAATATATTTAGGCTTCCGCAGGCCTTTTTCGCCCTAGAATTTTACTTATTTTTTCCTTATTTTTCTTGGGTAAACCAAGGGATTAACCAACTTTGTTGAGCTTGCTACTTTAGGCAAAAATCAATGCTTAAAACAAGTTCAAGCTTGGGGATTCTATGGTGTTTTCAGCAGCCGATTTCTCAAGAAGACTTCAGCAGCGAAACTTTTCTTTCATGGATTCATAATCGTTTAAGGTTTAAAAGTATTAGACAAGGACTTCCATAGGCTTGGAAGGGGTTTAAATCCAGAATGAGCAATCTACACTTCCCTACAGGGGATCCCTTACGTCTGACAATTAACAGTGAATTCATAAAGCATCCAAGTAAATTATTTACAGAAAACAATATTATACCAAAAGAAAACATATAACCAGATGTGGATCATAGTTATTCAAAATAGAGCATGATTTACTATCTCATAAGCAATAATTTTCATCTAGGACCCTAAGAGTTGTGTTGATCATTTCATTAGCATTGAAAACACACATTTACACATATACAAGTATTTCCTGAAACCAGTAGTCTGTAAAATTAAACATTAAAGAAACATGGTTATACGTAGATTCAAATGAAGAAGGAACAACCACATTTCACCCAACCGTATATTAGGCACAAACGTTCTCTATCCTCAATCACCCCCGAGCTAAACTATGCATTCCAAGAGCGGTGACATCCAACCTCAGGTACAGTTCTCTAGTGAAAAATCACTTTCCTAACACAGAGTGCTCACGCAGCAAGTATTTCTTCCAATCTTTCCTAACACAGAATGCTCACACAGCAAGATTTCAATCCTTTCCCAACATACTCAGTAGCGTCCTGCCTCCTCCAATATGCTTGATTTTTATAGTTTTTGTTTTTTCCTAGGTCTTTGGCAGCTAACGACCAATTCACCTTTGAATTTCTGCCACCCACTACATCCCTAATTCCTCAGGGCATGTCCAATGCCATACTAGCATTCTCACGCCTAGTGTAAACTCCCTAAGATTGACTCTTCACGTCCCCCACTCACACATGCATAGTTTCCTATTAAACATGGTTTTCCCCATCATTCATAGTTTTATTAAAAGCATAATGTTTCAGTTACATATGTCATCCAAGGACCAGTTGGTGGTTTCCAGAACCAGTCATTCTCATTAAACAAATAAAATAGTAATTTAAAATATTACAAAAAATGTTTATCTGTTGGGGGGTATTACAATTGATCCATCTTAACTATGGATCGCTTACTCACTAAGAGGGATAAAAACCTAAGGTGAAAGTCTCTTGCCACTTAAAATATTGAGGTTTAAAATAGATCTATGCTAGTTAATATTTTTACATCATAATTAATTTTAAAAAAATAGATGATCGATGCTTATTTTATTTTATTTTTTATTCAATTTGATATTAGAGATTGTTACATCAGATTATATTTTATTAGTATTACCCATGGACATAGATATCTCTTCCACCTTTTATATTTTTATCATTTAAGCTATATGATTTGAGGATCTTATCTGAGAGAATAACAAGCACAGCAATCAATCACAAGAGACAATTGAACACAAATATTTTCCTCGGGGAAACCATAAAGGATAAAACCCCTCAACTTCCTCATAGATAGAATGAGAACCAAAAGTAAAACCCAAAGATACAAATATGATCTCCCGATAGCATTTGTCTCTCTCTCTCTTGTCCCGGCTTCTTCTCTCTCTCATTTATGCGCTACAACTGAGTGTGAGTGACTGTGATAAATAGAGAGGCTCACTCTCTATTTATATTATTTTGTTCGCTTAATATTTGACTCTATTATGTAGGCTCGAGTAATCCTAACTCAGTTATGTAGGCTCGAGTAACCACAACTAGGGTACTAATGACCCGACTTACAACTGAGGGGACTTCCTTGTGACTTTTAGTAATTCTCCCGATAGGAACATCGAGGTATAAATAAATACAAGTGATTCTCCTGATAGGAGCATCGAGGACCAATGAAATACAATATATACAAGTGAATACATTCTGAAGTTAAAAATACATCAACACTCCCTCTTAACTAGGAAGGTATTCTCTTGATACAATTCATCAGCAAAAGTATTCTTCTCTGGATCATCATCAAAGCTGGATCATCACTGGATCATCATCAAATCTGGATCATCATTGGATCATCATCAAAGTTGAATCATCATTGGATCATCATCAGCACTACTTCCGTTATCTCGATCAAATGGTGCTATCTCTCAATTCTACTCGTCATAAGAAGTTCTACAGAGCTAGCCCTTTTTCATGCTGGTTGTAGGCATAGCATCCAGGTAGGTCTTCATCTTCTTCAACACTTATATATGACATAGTCAGAAAGTCCTGCCCAACACTTACATCTGACCATGGGAGGAACACATCCACCACCATGTCAGAAAGGCACGCCTAGCACTCACATCTGACCTCATCATGTCAGAAAGGCCCAGCACTCACATCCGACCTCATCATTTCAGAAAGCCTCGTCTAGCACTCACATCTGACCACATCATGTTAGAAAGGCCCAGCACTCACATCCAACCTCATCATGTCAAAAAGGCTCGTTCAACACTCACATCTGACCTCATCATGTCAGAAAGGCTCATCACTCACATCTGACCTCATCATGTCAGAAAGGCTCGTCCAGCACTCACATCTGACCTCGTCATGTCAGAAAGGCCCAGCACTCACATCTAACCTCATCATGTCAGAAAGGCTTAGCACTTACATCCGATTATGGGAGGCCCATCCTGCCACCATGTCGAAAAGGATTTGCACTTACATCTGACCATGGGAGGCCTAGCCTGCCACCATGTCAGAAAGGCTCTCGGACTCATCACTTCCCTTTGGAGGGAACCTCAATCTAGAGAACACCAAGTTTGTCATGAAAGTATTCAAAATTCACTCTGGCCATTTCTAGCATAGAATCACATCAAGGCTGATTACGTCCAAGGATAACCTACGAGCTTCGCCAAGACCGATTACATCTGAGGAAAACCTACATGACTGATTACGTATGAGCAACCTACGAGCTTCACTGGGATTTATGCTCAGACAACCTCTCTCATCGGCTATTCTAGAACTCCCACTTTTGAGAGATATCGATCTGGATCACATACTAGAGCTTCATTGCTCCTCTCTGCATCATACAAAAATGCAAGTTAGATCAATCAAATCAAATAGTAGTTTTCAAAAGAAACATACTACCTCCCAAATAGTTGAGCAAGTGGCAACATATTTTGCCACGGTTGTTCTCAGCGCCATGCAGGACTCCTTCCTGCTAAACCAAGAGATCACACCTGATCTCATACTGAAGCAACACCTCAAAGTGCTCTTCTTATCAATGGCACTACATGCCCAATCTGAATCCACATAACCCTCTAGGTTAATCTTCTGATTTGTATCATACTTGAGCCCATACTCAACTGTACCCTTCAGGTACCTCACTGCATGCTTTGCAACCATTAGCTGAATATGGATCTGTCAGGAACCGGCACAATGTGTTCACAGCAAAGCAAATATATGGTCTCATATTCGTCAGGTACATCAATGACCCAATCATCTGATAATACATTGTGGCATCAACTGAATATGATGAAGCATTACTCAATAGCTTTAGGTTCAATGCCATAGGTGTGGTCATGGCCTTGCAGTCCATCATCTCGAACCTCTTCAGGATCTCTACTGCATACTTCCCTTCTCCCAGGGAGATTCCATCTTCATTTTGCCACACCTCCATGCCTAGAATGTAGTGCATCATTCCCAAGTCCCTTCACTTGAACTTAGCAGCAAGTCTCCTTCTTGCATATTTAATGAGTTCCTGTTTTCTAGTCAAGAACATGTCATATAACAGGAGCATTACTGGTATTTCCCCTTCAAAATTGAAGCAAAGGTTGGAATCCGCTTTACTCTTAGTAAAGCCTAGAGTCATCAATAATCTTTCCATCCTGTCGTACCATGTCGAACCTCGAGATCTTCTACAATCACTCCCTATTAAGTGGAGCATCATTCTCCCTCTGCTTTTCATACTCTGTGTATTATGTACCGAAGTGACAAGTAGCTTCCTCTGCTACTAATATTCTATGCATCCATCTAGGGTCACTAGATACCAATATCCTCTATCTTGAACCTTTTCAAAAGTTCTTCTCGCACCCATCTGTGAGCTTGTCATCCTCTATAGGTTTTCATCTTCAACCTTGTAGCAAAGGTTAAGATATTCATCACTCTAGGTGATCTTCAAGCTCCTCATGTATGTGTTATCCCATGGGTGTCTTCTGAGTTCGTACAAGGCTTTCCTTCATTTGCACACATGATTCTACTTGTCATGTGTCTTAACTGCTAGTGGTTGCAAATGTCTCTTCGTATTCTATGCCTTCTTTCTATGAGAAGCCTCATGCTACGAATATTTCCTTGTATCCCACGATGTTGCCATCTACTGCATGTTGGATTTTGTAGATCCATATGGAAGACATTACGAACTTCCCTCCAGGTCTCGATATCGCATCCTAGACATCATTCTTCTTTAATTGGTGCACTCCTTCCCTTTCCTCTTGGCTACTTCTTCATAGCTGGAAGGATCTACATCAATGGTGTCACTCAACAGTGTCACATAACTAGATTTTCTCTTAGGCCTCTTTCTTTCTTTGAAAGTATCGTCATATTATTCTTCATCTTGGATTCTTTCTTGAATTGTCGTCACTTGTTCTTCGGAACAAGTCTCATCCTTCTTTTCTTGTAGGCGATTGTACGCGGTCTTTCCTACAAGTCAAATGCACCAGTGGTATGGTTAGAAACATTTCATAAGGCATATTCATAATGGAAAAAATATTGTGCATAAAGATATAAACATGTGTAAGGCTTTAGCCTCATCTCCCTCTGGAACTCGAACCTCTCCACTTATGTAGGTGTCCAATTCATTTTCTTCAAGAACTAGTGAAAAATTGTACTTCCATGCTCGAAAGTTTTCAGCTTCACCAAGCTTGTCATCAAGTTGGTGTGATAGGTCATTTTGAAATGAGAACCTCAAATGTAAATAGCACAAGATTAGATCTTATCGATTTGAGGTGTTCGTCCTGGTTCTGGATCTAGATGATCTAGGGTTTGTCAAAGAAACCCTAATTTTCAAAACTTGGAATTTCAAACTTTTGATTGGATATAAATATGGGCCTCTTCAAGGCGAGCTGTCCAGTGTACTCCTTTTCTGAAAACAGTGGAGGAAAGCTCCGGGAACAGGAAGCCCTAGTTTTCCAAATTCCTCTGCAGAAATGCCTGATATTATTTCTATGGTTTCTCTTAAATTAATGCTCCTCTGTGTCTGAAATTTCGTTCTGAGGTAGCCTCATCTGTATTCTTTCCAACACCATAGGTTTGAGCAAAATTGGTTTCACCAATTGGGACTTATGAAATTTTTCCCAAGGTGACTTATTTTAGGAATGTTTAGCATAGCGAACGTGTACGGACTTCCACGTGTCACTATTTCACCTTTGGGGTCTGAAACTTTTACCACATAAAGTATAGTCCGTGACATATATGGAAAATCTTTAAATATTGCATTTGGACATTCGTAACATGAGATATAGAAATTCTCCCTAGGTGTCCTATTTAGGGAAGAATCATGGAACAGGCTGGAACCCTAATTTGGAGGAGTCATATCTCCCATAATATAGCAAATCTAAGGCTGAAATGTTTACACAGGGTACAACAGGATTTTAGCTTCGGCTTGTGAAAATTTTATCCCCTGATACTTCTTCAATCCCGAGATATAGTGAATGTACAAAAACTACCAGTTTTAGTATTTTAGGGTTTTTCAGGCCCAGGGTCAAATTAGGGTTTGACTTTCCTGGAGTTTTACCCAACCAAAAATCTCGACCTTGGTCTCTAAATTTCGATTTTGATGAGGAGAGAAATCTTATGCCGGGCTCACTCAAAAATTCATCTTCTATAAAAAGCCCTAATTTCCCGCAGCAAAACTGAAAATGCCCGAAATCAAATTCTGCTTCGACAGAAAGATGTGCCCTAGAGAGGAGAGTCGGCCTAGTCTCCTTTTGCTTGTGGATTGTGGAGAGAGACCCAAAAAGTAAGAAGCCCTAGCTTCTGCAGCTGCACAGTTTTTTCTTCTTAGGTTAGCTCTGATACCATGTTAGATTTTTATCATTTAAGCTATATGATCTTAGGATCTTATCTGAGAGAATAACAAGCACAGCAATCAATCACAAGCGACAATGAACACAAATATTTTCCTCGGGGAAACCATAAAGGAGAAAACCCCACAACTTCCTCAGAGATAGAATGAGCACCAAAAGTCAAACCAAAAGATACAAAGATGATCTCCCGACAGCAATTGTCTCTCTCTCCCTTGTCCCGGCTTCTTCTCTCTCTCATTTATGCGCTACAACTGAGTGTGAGTGACAGTGATAAATAGAGAGGCTCACTCTCTATTTATATTCTTTCGTTCACTTAATATTTGACTCTAGTATGTAGGCTCAAGTAATCCTAACTGAGTTATGTAGGCTCAAGTAACCACAACTAGGGTATTAATGACCCGAGTTACAATGGAGGGGACTTCCTCATGACTTTTAGTAATTCTCTCGATAGGGACATCGAGGTATAAATAAATACAAGTGATCCTCCCGATAGGAGCATAGAGGACCAATGAAATACAATATATACAATTGAATACATTCTGAAGTTACAAATATATCAACAATACCCTAGGCTGCAAGAGCACTATATAGACACATTGACAAGACTTGTGTCCTAACAAAAAACCATCAATCACAAGTCAAACTCTGACTCATAACTTGGGAGCTTTTGACACTCGACGATTTTGAATTGGAAAGATTAAGAAAATACTTGGAAGAAAAGAAAATAGAGGATGGGTCATCTGATAGTTTTTGATGAGTTGAGTTGTATTCTTACTCTCGATCCTCTTTGACACAAGTGAAGGCTTTGGTCCATTAGACCAAACACACCTCAAGAATTGGAAAAACTATTTACATGTGAAGATAAAGTTCCCATTTAGAACCGATGCTTCGAAAATAAGATGGAAGACTCAGATTATTCTCAAACCATGGATATAATTTACTTAATATGGAATCTTCCCACAATGGAAAGGGAACTCTCACACGCATGAGGCAAACCACATGAATCAAATATTTTGAGAGGTACCCAAAAAATTGGTAACAACTACTTATTTGGAATGAATCATGGTAGGAACGTTTGCCACTCAGACATAGAAAATAATCATTACAATTCAAGATAAAGCTATTTGTGGTTGGAAACATGCAACATGCTTGATTCCCTTTTAGTTGTGTTACTAGATCTACCAACCCAGCGTGTAGGATCCACAGATCCAAATCCATATCCCCCTAGGATCCGTCATGGAAATATATCTTCATCCTTGGAAACATATCCAAAATCCTCAAGTTTTTAAATGGATCCTGAAGATTGAAACTTCCAAGGCTTTTATGACCCGCCAATCCCCAAAAAAATGTTTTTTAATGAAAAAAATGTTTTTCTAATGAAAAATATTCCAAACGCGTTGAACACCTAAACGCTAATACTATAAACCTCATTCATGCTCAAGGTTTGATCCATCCTTATGTCAAAGTCTGCTCGCAAACTCTCATCTATCAAGGTATTCTCTCAAGGTTTTTGTTTGACCTATATTTATGATCAAGGTTTGTTTTCAAGGTATGATTTATCCTTGTGCAATATGTTGTTGCTCAATTCACCCACATTGTTATTTATTCATGCCATAGCCTTCAAAAAAATGACTTTATTCATTACTAATATGGACATGTGGATGTGGCTCACAAAAACACTATGATGACCTACTTCATGTTATGCTGAAATGGTTTTCAAAAAATAATCAATAGAAATCGTTGTTATAGCTTATCGAATTATCATTTATGGTACATGAATGCCTAATAGTAAGAAGCGTGAAAAATCCTTTTTTTGCAATAACTTATAGTTCTACTCTTGTGTTTCATAAATAGTTTTGATTCTTCACTCCGTTTTTTATTATTATTATAAAAATATTTTTATATTTGTTTTTACTTGTTGTATCTGAATCTTAGATTTCAAAAATATGGCTAATACGTATCTGGATTCGGATTCTGGTAACATATATTTTTCAAGGACTTACAAACCATGTGCCATCTTTCCTGGGAACTACAGATTCAAGGTAGTATGCACATTCCTTCAAGGACTTACTAGGGATTTTCATGCATATTAGGGACTTACGCCACCATAAATCAAAATGGAAATGCACAATATAATCTACAAATACCATAAATTTAGCTCTGGGGTATGACCTAATGAAACTCCACAGCTTTCTAGAATGGTCCTATGTTGACCCTTATGTCACTTTGGGAAAATGCCTATGGCCAAAGTTTAACATGTCCTATGGCTTAGTATTGAAGAATCAAATTGGAGATACATTTATTAAATTCATGTGTTAAACATACTCATATATTTCCATATAATATACATATACTAGTTCCAATATTTGGGGTATGGTGAAAGAAACTGAGCTCTTTTTTAATTTTTAATGCTAAATTAAATCTGGAAATAATCTGAGTATAGTTTGGAATCAGCAAGAGAATACAAGAATAATAAAACATCATCAATAAATTTTGTGGTCCATTTCCAAGACTTTCCCCGGCTTTTGGGTACTTACTCCAGGCCAAACAAATAAAATTGGCTTCTCCCTAGAAGTTGAATATCTGAAGCAAATTCGTGTGAATGTAGGCTACAAGGACGAGAGAGTGAAGAATGTATCTTTGTTAATTAATCCTTCTTGGATTGTTCATTATGTCCTTCGGTGGCCCTTGAATATCTGCCACTTGTCTACTTCCCATAATATATGTGATTATGTAATGCTTTGTCGATGTTTAGTTTCTATTCTCTTGTTGTTGATAGTTTTGAGGTATTCATATTAGCTCTAAGGTTAAATTTGTTAGGTACCTACTAACGTTTTTAGTCTTTTCTCATTCAACTAAATTTTAACTATCCTTACCTACCATGTATCTTTGATGGTAGGATACACTTGTACAGTTAATATTTTTTATTTTAATTTTCAAATGAGTTGTTACCTTTTCTTGTGTTTTGGTGTTACCTTTTCTTGTGTTTTTGTTGTTACCTTTTCTCTTCATGAATCTCTACATCATTGTCTTCTTGTTTCTAGGATAATATACATACTGGAGTAGCTCTAGGAATTTATTCACATACTCCTCCATTGTCATATGTCCCAACTTCAGCTCATGGAACACCTTGTTCTTACTATCATAGTATCTTTCCGAAATATATTTTTGTTTGAAATATGTTTCAATCTTGTTCTAGTCAATCTTCCTTTCATTGAGGAATTTCACTTTCCGAAGGTGTTCCCACAAGATAGAAGATCTTTCATTCAGATTAAAGATGGAAATTCCATCATTCTCATTTCCCAAGAACTCGTGAATTATCAAGTACCTCTTCATTCCAAGAATCCATGTTTCAGCATCCTATCCCAGCTTACTTTTGCTATCGAATGTAGATGGCTTTACCTTCTTGAATTCCACAGAGGAACTCTCTTTGTAAGGATCCCTCTCTTAGAACTTTGGGCCAAATGAATTGAACTGTTTAACAAAAATTTCGATCTACTTAATCCATTGTTTGAGGTGTCTGATGGAAATATGCTTATTCCCCTTCTGTGTGTACTCCTTTCTTGGCATCGTGATCTTCCTCTAGAGTTGTTTCTCACACATATTCCATACTTACAATCATTATTCTAATTTGATCCCATATTGGATTTGTATTGAAGGTATATTAGACTCAACAGTATGGTAGCATTGATCCGATGTTACTCCTCCTACGCCTTAGTTATCCTTTCATTGAAAATCATCATAGTTTTATCCATATCTGGAGGTGTGATTTGCGCCCTCCTTCCATTGGACTTTGTTTATGTGTTACCACCTCACACATCTTGTTCCATATATAACATCTTCTTTGTGTTGCATAGGGATCCTACGCATCTCCCATGATGATCATTCAACCAACTAGTTCTTTGATTCTTCTACTCATTTGTTTATTTCCTTTGCTATAACGATCTCGTTGTTGTGATTAGCGTTGTGCACAAAGGAAATTTTATTAGACAACACATTAATAATATTAAAAATCAATTTAATATTACGTCGTTGGGTCATTTATTTCTCCTAGAGGCCTAGTGTTGAAACCACTACTTTGATACCACTATGTCACGTCCACGGTGCCCTCAGTGGCCTATCGTGACCACAAGAGATCTTTTTCTTCTCTTATACTTCCGATACCAAGACATTATTGTCTAATACTAAGTTATTTTAATGCACATCAGACTACGCCACATGTTCTCAAAACACTAAGTGTGGCATTTCATGCATAATACTCTAGTCCACAAGCAATAATGCACAAACTAATTTAACCTTCTGCACTTATGTGCTTATCAATTCCTTTACCACGCATATATATTGTGTGCATGAAACCACATATGTTAGTTTTGGTAGTTGGAAGATACTTATGTACCATGTGCCTAGGTTTAGGGGTATGAGCACATGTGCCTCACTTAAGAGACATAAGTGACATTATAATATGTTTTTATAAATTGGCTTTATAAAAGGTGGCTTTATAAAGTTCAAGTGAATTGTAATGTATAAATTTAAGTTGTACTTCTTATTATTTTGGGAGAAAAGTGATTTTTATATAATTCATGATTTAAGGGATTTAAGTGAACTTGAGATTAAATTACAGCCCATCGATTTTGTGGGCCAAAATTTGATCTTTATCGTAGAAGACAAAGAGTTGGGTAGTTACCCTAAAATAAATAATAAAAGAGCTTGATTGAGACTCATTGGGCACACATTCCAAGAGAGAGTTTTGGAGAGAAGTGTGAGAGACACAAGAGATTCAATAGAGAGTTGAGCTAAGAGAGCCAGAGTGAAAGAGAAACCAAGAGGGAGGGCACAAGTTTCAAGGAGAAGGGCGCACTTTCCAGCATGGGGAAGCATGCATCCTAAGGAAGGAAGAGTGGGCATGCACAACAATGAATGTTGTTAGTACAGCAAAGAAGGGGTGAATTTCTCCATGATAGAGGGGTGGCACACTTCCCAAGGAGTGGGAGGCATATTTCCCAAGGAAAATAGGTAGCATTAAATAGGTCGTACAATAAGAGAGAGAAATAGTCTACACATAGTCCAAGGCAAATTTCTATAGTCATTTTGTATAGCAGTTTTTAGCACTAAAAACGAGGCAAGTTGGCACATATTTCAAGAGAAGTGACTATTATTGTTTTGACTTACAGTGCACAGAAATTGAGGAGATTCATGTAGAAGTCACTGTGGATATTTGGCCTAGAAATTAAGGTGAATTTGTTGACTCATATTTCTAATTTATTCCTGTGCATTTAATGCTACAAGTACAACTACTATAAATCTCTCATATTTCCCCTTTAAAGCTCAATAAAAATTATCTTTATTGGTTTTCCCCATAGAGGGTTTTTCTAGGGTCTTTGACCAAAATTCTTGTGTTGAAAATATCATTTACAAACAATTGTTTTGTGCTTATTTCCTTTGCAAAGTGTACTTAGTTGTTTTATATCAACTTGGAGTTACTTGAAGTTGAATGCATGTGAAATGTATTTGTTTGTATGCATGTATAAGGATGATATCAGAGTTGGCTAAGTGTTTTGGATGGAGTTTAAGTCTAAATTTTGAAAATATCATCGCACGATCCACTACACAACTGTCCATAATTGTTGCGCAACTACCACCATGTGACAACTTAGCTTGCAATGTCAAGCCACTAACTTCTTGCAAAGTTAACGCTATATGCATAGATGTACTTCTTACATAAATCATACATTTAGATGCAAGCGTTTATAAGGAAAATCATCATATATCCATCAAATAGATATCCAAGATCAAATTACTTCTAGCTAAGCAATCCATATTCATTATCATTATCATTATATACATCATGCATCTCATCATTCATTCATATCAACATTCATACAATGGAAGTGAATAATAACAATGAAACATCACATAACACTTATATTGAATGAATATTTTCCGAGCAACTGACTACGCAAGAGAAACATTCCACCCAACCATAGGCACTCTATCTAGCATATACTCTTTCTTCTAAGAGGACACCCCCACGTTGGGCATGATTACCTTAAGGAAATGGGAACTATCTAAAACTGACTCGCAATCAAATATGCACAAGGCCACGTCCAAACCAGCCTCTTTTGGGTTAACAAGATGTTACAATCATACAGACTCAATGTTAAATGTACAACCTCAATAGTCATTCTCTAAAACATGTGTTGTATTAAGTTCAGAAACTTTTCTTGTATCAAGTTAAGGAACTTGTGTTGTATCAAGTTAGGGACTTCTGTGGTATCAAGTCAAGACTTTTTTTGTATCAACTCATATCTATGTCCTCATGTATTGAGGTTGGATGCATGTATTGTGATCTTGTGTTGTATCAAGATTGGAATCTTGCATTGTATCAAGATTGTTCTTGTGTTGTATCAATACTATGGACTTGTGATGTATCAAGTATGAACTTGTGTTGTATCATGTTGATGATTCTCATAGATGGTACCCTATGAGATGAATCTCCAATTGTGGAGATGATGTTGTGTTGTATCAAAATTGAATTCTTGTGTTGTATCAAGACTATAGACTTGTGTTGTATCAAGTCAAGTGGATATACAATGTGATATATTTCTAGTCATGGTCACTGAGTGCTATAAGCCTTCTTTAGGGATTAGCTACCCCTATAGTGAATTACACATGCATGCCTCCAGTGAACTCGAATTGTGAAGGCCTTGGTTAAATCCTAATTTGTAAGTAAAGATGTTTTAGTTAAGTAAGGAACATATCCTTAATTCATGCAAATTGTTTGTGCATGAATGGAACTGAGTGTGAAGCACTAAATACAATCAGTTCAGTTCATTTCAAGTCAATTAAAGACAAATATAGAAGGACGGCACATATCTTGTGCATGCAAGAGAAACTGAAGTATTAGTTTGGCACTGGAGCTTGGGAGGGTGCTAATGATTGCATGAGAGGAGTTCTAGTACATGCTACTCTCAATGAATGCACCATATTCTGATCTCATAGTGTTTTATTGAGCCTCCCATTCACTTCCTTCTGCATGTTAGGGTTTTTGGCTTGTTATTAATATGTTATGCATATGGAAAGTTCAACACAATTGTTTTTACAGGGTTTCATTGGATCTCTTGTCTCTATTGTTGAGGTGTTATCTCTTATTGGGAAATATGTTTTTGTGTTGTGAACCATTCTCTGCAAATATATCTATCATATTCAAATAATTGTTGGGTTTTTCATCCTCCGTGTTTGGATGGTTTTATCAAGGTATATCTTGTCTCTTATGGTTGGATGATTTATGTGGCTGATATATTTGTGAGATTTATATGTGGTTGATATATTTATGTGGTTGGTATATTTATGAGATTCATATGAGCTAAAAACTATTAATAAAAGTTTTAAAGTTCAAGCATCTTTTATTTTTCTCAAACATCAACATGGTATCAGAGCATAAGGCATGAAAGAGCTTATATTTGTGCAGCAAGCTAAGTCTCTGTAGATCTTGAAGAGTTGAGCAAAATATTACATCCATGACATAAATATTCGTTCAACCAAAAGACCACCTTGAAGGTACTTCCAACTTCAAACACGTGGAAGACAAGAGTGTTGAATATTATTGAAGAGCATAACCTTGATGGTTATGTATCCACAGTGGTAGAGGAGTCTACCACCAATGAAGGATGAATAAATTTCAAGAAGAATCAAGAAAAGGCCAAGCATATCATCTTTGATTCGGTTAAGGACAATATAATGTCCATTCCATTGAAAACCGCAAGGGAGTGTCTTGTTACACTCACCAATATTTTAGAGAAGAAGGTTGTGTGCACTAAAGAGGAGAATATTTTCCTCACAGCAAGAATGAAGAAAGGGAGAAAGTTTTTCACTACAAAGAATCTCTTCCATTCAAGTGAATAAAGAAGGACTCCAGTATTCTCTGCAAGGGTGCAAAAATCAAGATGGATCCCATACAAAAACAATAAAAGATAAGTACTTTATATTTTGATTTTCATACTCCATTATAAATCAGATCTAAAGGTTTTTTAATATGTTTCATGACTGTCCTATATAGATATGTATTCCTGGACTTTGGAATTGTGTTGAGCATATACATTGTTTTATGTCTTTATTGGCATGTTGTAGATCTAATGAAGTCCATATTATGAGACATTATATAGGATTGATATAAGACTGATATAGACTTATATAGGACTGATATAAACTTATATAGAACTGATATAAGGCTTCATAATTTGTTTCATGAGATATAATATATAGTGTTGCATGATTGTGATGAGTTATGAACACATGACTGCACAAACCTTGACAAATACATGGGTAAAGTTTTATATATAAATATGGGGCTGCATTAATATTCATAAGATATGATATGGGACTGATATGGGATTGATATAAGACTAATATAAATCTGAAATCAATGCATGATATTAGTATGAATTATGTTAAGACAATCGATTAATATTTGTACATAAATGTGTAAATTATTATCAGTATATATTCATTCATAAGTATGATATGGTTCTAACCATTAAAATATTTTGTCTTGTAGTAAAATTCATATGCCCTTTCCTACAAGTAAAGAATGACATGAATATGAAGTCATTCTGATGGTTGATCTTGAAAGAGAGCAGATCGGAAGGCTCCTATGTTTCTTAGGAAGAATATCGAATAAAATCCCTAATTATGTTATGAGAAATGTAAAGACTCTTGAAGGTAATGCATTTATATTAATTATATGCATATATGTGTTAGACATAGAGGATTATGAACCTCCATGATGGAGGACTCAAATTTATGATTCTCACATCCTAGATATTGAGAGGGAGAAGCTAGATTTTATATATCCTAAAAAACTAGTGGAAATGGTTTATTAAACTCTTGATATATAGAAACCTACATGGTGTTCTTACTTAGAAGGAAGTTATATGTAAGAATATTGGATGATTCTTAAGTTTAGACATTCTTTAGATAAATATTTTCTTCTAATTGAGGAAAATGTTCAGTAGAGTTCCTGAAAGGATTCAACATTGGACTATAAGTCCATGACCACACACATGAAGATAAATATGATTCTTATTCATATTTCTAGGATCTTTTAAATGTTAGATATACACATGTACCAATATCAATTATATTATATACAGTCGGCACATAGACATGTACAACAAAGCATGTGTTGTGTTATCTTCTTAGTACAAGTATATGTAGATTCAGACATGTCTTGGTAAGTGAAAGTAAGTTTCATGGACATATGGATTCTGACTGGTACAGTGATAGAGAAATATTACATCAAAAATGCTTCTCCAGATAGAGCATAATGTAAGGCAGTAAATCTTTACAAGGTTCGTGGTCAGTTATATCAGAGACATGGTGCAGAAGGGAGTTGTGTAACTCATGTACATATCCATGAATGAACGAAATTGTCAGCATATTTACTAAGCCTCTATCCAGAACAAGCTTGGTATAGTATAAAAATACTCCTCTAGTTGAAGAGGGAGTATTGATGTATCTTCACAGGTAGTAGCAGTTAAAATTCCCCAAACTAGTTAGTCATGGTATGTGACTCAGGAATCCAGGGGTTGTGATATCTTGTGGAGAAAATACACATGGGAAGAGACATAATCAAAGTCTCGGAGACTATTGGATACTCAAGAAGATTTATAGTCTAGACTTCCAGAGAATAGTTGAACCTCTTGGATAGGTTAGATAGCCATACATTTGGCTATATGGGGTATTGTGATATGAAATCACTATGAAAGTGATAAGGCCTTGAAGAACATGATAGATAATGGAAATATCACAAAGAACTTCTTCAGATGATAGAATATTCTCAAAGTCAAAAAATGTTGAAGATTGAAAGAAAAGATAAGACTTTCTTTCTACATGATATTACACATTTGATGTGTTGTATATGATGGATATGAAATCCATAGTTTCTAGTTTAGAGAAACTGCATTCTATATCGGATCCAGATGATGTTATTATTGAGTAGTTAGTTGGTCTCTTAATGTACTTAGCAAACCTATTGTATTTTATGTGTGTTACTAAGCATATGTCTGAGTACCTTTGAAATACATCAGAATAGGTTCTTTATTGTATTTAATACATGGTAGACCTATTTTGCTATTCAGCTATTATTTTATCCTTAGATAAAGCGATGTAAATTGTGGCTAGTACTATAAAAGCTAAGTGTATTGCAGCTAGTACTACAGAAGCAAGGTGTATGTCAGAGAGTACTACGAAAGCAAATGTATTTTGCAGATAGTACTACCTTCTAAGGAGTAGTGTAGTTTTGGGATTCTATCTAGTGGGGTGAAAAACTTGAGCCTACTATTGTTAGGTGTTTTAAATCAAGATTTTTGAGAACCCATTGTTTCATGTTATGTTGAAACACATTAAGATGAAGTATCACTTCATCGGATTCATGGTCATGTAAGTAAAATTTCAGTACATAACTTTTGATGTGCAGATTGCAAATGTGTGGACAAGTCGCTATCAGCGACGAAGTTTAATCCTTCTGAGATAAGCTTGGTTTGGAATAAAATGCCTGGTAAAGTAGAGAATGTCTCCCTCACTAAGAGGGAGTGTTAAATGTACAAGATCAGGAGTCATTCTTTGGAACTTGTTTTGTATCAAGTTAAGGAACTTGTGTTGTATCAAGTTAGGGACTTGTGTGGTATCAAGCTAGGACATTGTGGTGTATCAAGTCCTATGTATGTCCTCATGTATTGAGGTAGGATGCATGTACTGTGATCTTGTGTTGTATCAAGATTGGTGTTATGTTGTATCAAGACTGTCGATTTGTGTTGTATAATTTTTGGACTTGTATTGTATCAAGTCAATGATTCTCATGGACGGTACCCTATGAGATGAATCTCCAATTGTGGAGATGATCTTGTGGTGTATCAAGATTGAAGCCTTATGTTGCATCAAGACTATATAATTGTGTTGTATCAAGTCATGTGGATATACTATGTGATATATTGCTAGTCATGGTCACTAAGTGTTATAAGTCTCCTTTAGGGATTAGCTACCCCTAGAGTGAATTACTTTAGCATATGACTATATGACCTAGGGTAATACAATGATCATTAGTATGGAACAATTCTTATAAGTGTGGTATGATAAGATGGTTAAATAATTAATACACATATGGACCATGTGGTAATGAATTAATGATAATGAGATAAAGCATGGAGAAAGAGAATGAATTCGAATTGCACATGCATGCCTCTAGGGAACTCGAATTGTGACGGCCTCAGTTAAATCCTAAGTTTTAAATAAAGAATGTTTCAGTTAAGTAAGGAACATCTCCTTGATTCATGCAAAGTGTTTGTGCATGAATGGGACTAAGTGTGAAGCACTAAAGATGACCAGTTTAGTTCAAGTCAGTTCAAGTCAAATATAGAAGGAGGGCACATATCTTGTGCATGCAAGAGAAACTGAAGTGTTAGGTTGGCATTGGAGCTTGGGAGGGTGCTAATGATTGCATGAGAGGAGTTCTAGTGCATGATGCTCTTAGTCATGTACCATGTGTTGATATCAGAGTGTTTTATTGAGTCTCCCATTTGCTACCTTTTGCAAGCTAGGGTTTTTTGCTTGTTATTAATATATTATGAATATGGCAAGTTCACACAATTTTTTTTGCAGGGTTGGATTAGATCTCTCTTACCTATTGTTGAGGTGTTATCTCTTATTGGGAAATTTGCTTATGTGTTGTTAACCATTCTCTGCAAATCTATCTATCATACTCAAAGAATTAATGTGTTTTTTATCCTCCATGTTTGGAGGGTTTTCACATGGTATATCTTGTCTCTTATGGTTGAATGATTTATGTGGCTGATATATTTGTGAGATTTATATGTGGCTTATGTATTTGTGAGATTTATATGTGGCTGGTATATTTATGAGATTCATATGTGCTAAAATTTATTGATAAAAGTTTCAAAGTTCAAGCATCTCCAATTTTGCTCAGACATCAACGCTCAATTCTCAATCCAAGACAACCTTTGTTGGGTTAACAAGCCTTTCCAGGTACTAGAGGGGAAATGTTAACTAGTGACTCAGCACAAAGTTACAAGCACCTCACGCAGACTCGGTTAGCTTAGGTTCCAAATTACCCACCCCACACAACAATAAGAAGGTACCCCTTCACCCCTCAAGGGTCCCCTTGGCCTCACCTTCCTCCAGGTTCTATACCAGTGTGTGCGTAGAAACACCACCCAAACATCAATATTCCACCAGGAGGTCGTAGCCTTCACTAGTCTCTTACCTATATCTGCACTCTACACCTCTCTTGTACTCAATACTATTAATCAACCCTGCACAAACTCGGCTAATTTGGGGTCCACGATACCCGCCCCACACAACACCGCAAAGGTGTTATTCTAGTGTGTGCATAGAAATACCACCCAAACCTTGTTATTCTATCAAGAGGTCGTGCAACCGTTATTGGATTCTAATCCACTCGGTTCTCAACAGTCTATTCACTCCGCAAGGATTACAACAATTCAAGTAGGACAAACAATCAAATTTGGTTTACCTCTAGAACCACGGAGGCCTCGCATGGACTTCGCCATCTTGGAGTCCACACTACTCGCCTCACACAACACCAAGAAGGTACACCTCCACCGCTCAAAATTTCCTCAAGAATCACCTTCCTCTAGGTGCTATACCAATGTGTTCCTAGAAAGATCGACCAAACCCTAGATCATCTGCCTATGGGATCTATTTTACCAGGGTTTACAAATCTTGGCTTTACAACCAATGGCTCCAAGGAATCACTCTAGTCACTGTCCAACATACCACTATGCTATAATAGGAGTAATAGGCAGTTATACTCATGCTAACATCAATATCAATGAACCACGAATTCCAAGCATGTGACCGATACCATCAAGACTCAACAATTCGTGGTATGTTGATGACCATTGGGCACACAACTAAGGATAGACAACTTGAACAAGTTATACAACTTGACGAGATCATGTTCTTGTTTTTTTTAGGTCAATTTTATCTATGTTTTGTAAAGTGTGTATATTGGTAGCATCAAGTTTCATTTTGAACCATTTTTTTGCGATTTTGAATCTTCTTGGTCCTAAAAATTATAATTTTTATTTACAAATGTGTTTTTTCAAATATAACAAAAAATTACATTTAGTAGCTAATTCTAATGAAAAAATATATATAATTTGGGATTTTTTTCACATTTAGAAGCTAGTTATAATGAAAAATATATACATTTTGGAAGTTTTATCTTTAAACTTTCCTCTTAAATAAGACATTTTGATGGACAAATTTGTAAAAAAAATAGAGAAAATAAAAACATTTCAAACCATTTTTAACTTATTTTTAGAGATTTCATGTATAAAAATGATATTATTTAACATTATTTTCCATAAAAATGATGATTCAGGTAAACTCAACAAAACCTATACCATATGTTTGTAAAGAACATATTAAGAACATAATAGTTGGTCTTAAAATAAAATATCAAAGTTAAAACATTACAAAAATACCTTATGAAAAAATTGTCAAATTTGTCATTTTCCTCAATAACACGAAACTAATCAAAAATATTATACAGATCAAAATTTCCATAAAAATAGACATTTCATATCAAAATTTTCATAAGAATCAACATTTTCTAAAACTTAGCTCTCTTCATGAACATAAATATGCTATGTTATATTTATAATATTATTATTATTAAAAAAAATCAACTTCAACCACTATAACCATGTTAATGATCAATATACTTTACATTTTGTTAAAAATAATAATGAACCTTAAAATTCTAAACTAAACATTTAAAAAAACTAACAACCATTAAAAAAATATTAAAAAAATATATTAATAAAAAAATAACAACAATAATAAACAAAACAAATAAAAAAATATCTTTTTTCCATGTTTTTACGTTTTAGTTTTTTTTATTGATGGTTTAGTTTTTAATAATAATAAAAAAATAATATGTGTGGTTTTATTAATTTTTTTAATATTATATTTTGTTTTTTAATGTTTAACATAAACTTTTTAAATATATTTTAAAAAACATCTCGTAAACCGTTTAGCTTATTTTGTATTTATTATTTGTTTTCTTTATATGTTATTTTTTTAAAGTTTTTTAAGGTTTTTTAATTTGTTTCTTTTTTTGTATTTATTAGTTTTGTAATATTTGTTTATTAATTTGTTTCTTTTATTTGTTTTTTGTTTTTAATACAGTTTTTTAATATATATTTTTATAACTTTTGTTATGAAGGTTTTAAATAATTGTTTTTAAATGTTTTATTTTGGTTTTTAAGATTTGGTGTATTTTTCTTAAATTTAAGTAAAATTTTAAATTTTAAATTTAATTATATTTTGTTTTTTTATTGGTTATAAATTTTTTTTAATGTGTTTTTGTTTTTTTTTTAAATTTTATTTTTAGGAGTTTCCTTGTAATAATGTTTGTTTCTAGGGTCTTAGTTAAAATAATGTTTAATTTTAAGGTGATTTGGGAGGAGGGTGATTTTGGGAGCACCATTTTTTTTATCAAGGGGTTGACTCAGGGTCTTGATTGCAATCTCATCGATCGAGGTTTCAAAAAAGTTGTAAATTTGGCTTTAAAAAAAGGTGCTACCAGTAGCACCACTTTTCAAATCTTGAGTTGTTTGTGTTGTTTTTGACGCAAAAATACGAGTTTTATGGATAGAGTTCTCATTTTGAGTATAAAGTTCTCGTCAAGATGTATAACTTGTTCTTCTCCATTGTATTAAAACTTACTCAAAACACTTTCAAAATCATACTCTGTCACACAGATATTTAGCACAAATTCAAGTCACACATGCACCAACTAACAACTGGGCAATTCGATACCACTCCGCTGCCAAGATCAACTGAGGAATGCATAGTAGTTGCATTTTCCATTTTCTCTTCAACCCATAGTCATGATCACGAACTAGAGCTTAGATCCACTCTCCACTTTGTCACTATTCAAATTAGGCTTCCTCTCAAGCAACATTCAACTCTTTCTCCATAAATGAGATTGATAGATTGGTCGATGGATGAACATCAACGACTTAAACTCAAACATGGTGATATAGATACACCCATGAGTTATCAAGTTACTTAACCATGTAAACTAATTAATTTATTGTCTGACAAGCTGACTGTCTAACTGACTGATAAACGTGTTGCGCCAACTCCCAACTAACATGTAATTTAAGGATGACTTCAATTCCACTGGTTGTTTACCCAATAAGAAACTCCCATTCCCAATTCGACAGAGCAACTCACACTTAACCGACACTACTCTATCACAAGAAAAAACAAACCCGAGCTTTGCTTCCCCAAGGCAATAATTGTTTCAACTACCTTCCTCTTGGAAGCATAAATGATTGGAGCACATGAGTCAACTTGACAGTTGATGGCTCATCAGTCCTCTCTAGGAAAATTGGATTCATGGATTCCATCTGTCCTTTCCTAACCTTACGATAATTGTACCCCTTTCTCTTGTTTCCTTGCACAGTCAACTATGAATTTCTTTATTGTTATTATGTACATGTACATCACATTATAATGTTATAGTGTTTGACAAATGCATGGTTCACTAACCATATTCATTTGAGGAATCCATGGTAGGGTCTTGGACTTAAGCTCCTCACCATGTTCCTTACAATAATTCAACTATATTATATGATTTGCATATCCTTAAGGGCCAAAACTAGGGACATTATGAAACACCTCGGTTTTGACCCCGTGGTATTTTGATTGTACATGGTGAAAATATTATGGAATCATGGCAAGGAGCTCAAGGCCAAGGCCCTGCCATTGATTAATGTTTTGTGTATAGGTGATTAGGGTTGATGCCTACCATTTATGGTGCTAAGTCAAGCATGGTATATGTATTTGTGAATATCATGTAAAATGCAAACTAATAAAAATACCACAACTAGCTATGAGTCGCAACGTTAAAGAGATGGGGGCATGATTTCACAAGAAATAGGGAGGAGGAATGTTTACCTTGAGCTATTTGGGGAAAATTCATGTGTCAAAAGGAAACACCCAAAAACGTATGCCCATTCTCCTCATGCGTTCACGTTTTCATCTTCCCTCACTTTGTGGGGAGGGGCGAGACATTTTGATCATCCATCCTTCAAACACTTTCAGTTTCTTTTTCCTCATTGTGCATGTGCAGTCCATCATCTAGCTTTCACCCAAAAACGTTGTGGTTGATTCTAATCTTTCCTTATTTTCATCATGTGCATGCGCGATGTGCATTCGTCCTATTTGGTAGAATCATGTTTTGTTCTTTGTTGTTCGCATGTTGTTACCATCCTGAGCATTGTTGTGCAATGGTCTCCTCTGTCACAGAGCAAGTGGAAGTCTGTTCTGTTGCATTAACATTGCGATATGTTGTGTATGTTTATTTATGCCTCAGTCTGAAATGGTATGGAGTGGAATTGGATCTGAACTAGCTTGATAAACCTAGTGTAGGAAGGAACCTCACAAATAGATATAGAGGGGCTGGTTTACTTCTTTGCACACCATGAACAGCACTGGAAGGGAAGGCATAGCCTAAGGGATTGTGTAGCAGAGAAGGGGATGCTTCCTTGTGTTGGGTGTGTAGATGTTTTAGGAGCCAAGCCTCATCTAGTGCAGGTGCCCACATGTCAGTGGTTGAGCTCACTAGCTTAGAAATTCAAGTTTCCTCATTCCTTTGTAGCCTAATAAACCCATCCGTTAATTGGCTTGGTCGATCCTTAATGAGAATGTTGGCTTGACTGATTGCAGTCTGATAAACCCAGCAGTATATTGGCTTGTTTGTGTGCATCCTGATAAACCCAACTATGTTGGATTGGCTCAGTTTGGTTGTATTCTTAGCTATATGTGAGCCTATTAGTGTTCCTTATTCCTTGTGGGAATCATGCCTAGCACGGGGGTGGCAATGATGCTGAGAGATTGATGAGCGCACTGGCCTATGCTTGGGTGGAACGTTGCAGCAACGTAGCTGGTTGTGGGACAACTTATTTCAAAGATAAGTATCTATGTGTTAATCTCTGCAAATGGTATTTGCTTCATGAAATATGATGAATATGTTTAATATGTTGAGTTGATGAATTGCTTCCGCTGTATAATTTCAATTGTATGCATCTATGTATGTTTCTTTCAATACACTTTTAAATTAAGTTATGGGACTTAGATGGTCAGATTGGTGATGGCCTGAACGATCAAATATTCCCAAGACTTCTGCTAACAGGTTGAGTTTCTTGGCAAAAATATCCTTCCGCAACTCTTCTTTTCGCAACTTGCGAGATGCGGAAACATCCTTCTGTAAATATCTATTTCTGCAGTGGTCTATTCCACATGCGGGAGGCGACATGGCAATTTCCATATTTCCTGATTCTGTAGACTCAAGATTTATGCACCGTTGATTCTTGCGGGTTGATTCTACGATGTTGATCTGTTCCCAGATGCGGAACAGATTGTGATCGTCAGTTTCCATCGCGATTCTTCTCCGTCGTTCGATCTCCTCTGAGATCTTTCTTCATAGATTGTCGAATTGATTAATGGTGGACAGGAGGGGACGTGACAGTGTGGTATCATAACATGAAAAGTTGAGGAGTGTTTCACGGCCATGCCCTGTGATTCAAAGAATGACAAAGGCTCTGTAAGAAATTTTTAATTTCGCATGATAATCGAGGTATGGGTACATGACAGTGGTATTAGAGCATGAATGTTGAGGAGTGTTTCACGGCCATGCCCTGTGATTCAAAGAACGACAAAGGCTTCATAATAAATTTTTAATTCCGCATGATAATCGGGGTATGGGTACATGACAGAGTGGTATCATAGTTGCTGGTTGCAGTGCTAGGGCCTAAATGGGCCAAGTTGAACAGTTAACAGAGCTCATGTTGCAGATTTGGGGCCTCAAAGGGGCCATGAGAAATCCACCTCTGTGTTCAAAGAAATTCAGCAGGTTCAATAGGGATTGCGGGGACCCGAAAGATGAAAAATGACAGCGCGTGTGTGCACCAGATTGCACGAACATGGAAAAGAACACCCAGGTTGTGATTTGACAAAGTTGTTGGTTGCAACATTGGTATATAATGTGCCAAGGAAATTGGTTGTAGAAAGAAAACTACGCAAGAAAGAGTGATATTTAGCAGAATTGCCAAACTTAGCCAACCCAACAAAATGCACCATGGTCGTGATTTGATCTTGACCGTTCATGCCTGCAATAAGTGGTTGGTATGCAATTTCTTTTTATTTATGATATTGTCTAACAAATGATGTTGTTAAGAGATTTTGCATAGTCATAGTGCAGATTGAAACATTGGTCTTGGTCCGACCAAGAGGGTCAAAGAAGATCAGCGCCAAGAAGATTAACAACATGGATGATGCACAAGATTCTTTGTGGACATGGGGAAGATGCTATGAGGGAAGTTGAGGGTGATATTGTTGAACAAATTGTTTCTATTTTTATTGACCCTGGATCGACTCACAACTATATTACTCCTGGATTTGTTGAGATGTGCACTTTGAAGAAGTCAAAGCATAGAAGATCATGGTTAGTCTAAATAGCCACTGGAACTAAGAAGAAAGCCAGTGAGGTGGTAAGGAAATGTCCATTGGTCATGGATGGGTTAGTCACTTATGTAGATTTGAATATTCTATCACTTGGTTCCTATGATGTTCTCATTGGAATGGATTGGTTAGAATCTCACAGGGTAAAGCTTGATTGTTACAACGGGACTTTTGAGTACTAGGATGAAGAAGGCAACCTAAGGATTGTGAAAGGCATTCCAAAATTGATCTCTGGAAGGAAGTCTTCAGCAATGCAACTGAAGAAGTTCTGTGGGAAAAGTTATAGATTGTATGCAACTCATGTTTTGGAGGCAGCGGAGAATGAAGATCCTAGGTTGGAGGACCTTCATGTGTTGTAGGAATTCAGGAATGTTTTTCCTGATGAGATTCCAGGGCTTCCTCCAAAGAGTGACATCGATTTTACAAGTGAACTTGTGCCAGGTAAAGCACCAGTGTCCAAGACACCCTATAGGGTGAGTACACCACAAATGATAGAGCTGAAGGTGCAGCTGCAATAGTTGTTGGAAAAGAGGTATATCAAGAAAAGTGTGTCTCCTTGGGGAGCACTATTCCTAATTGTGAAAAAGAAATATGGTACACACAAGATGTGTATTGATTTCAGACCGTTGAACAAATTCATTGTGAAGAACAAGTATCCTTTGCCTAGGATTGATGACCTATTTGATCAAATGAGAAGATCAAAGGTGTTTTCCAAGATTGACATAAGGTCTGGTTACCAACAGGTAAGGATCAAGGATGAAAATGTTCATAAGACAACCTTTAGAGCAAGGTATGGATATTATGATGTTGTAGTGGTATCATTTGGTTTCACAAATGCACCAGCCACGTTCATGTGCCTCATGAATAATATTTTAGTGAGTATCTGGACGGGTTTGTTCTTGTTTTCCTTAATGGTATTTTTGTTTATTCTAAGAATGAGGAAGACAAGTGGAACATTTTAGGCTAACTTTGAAATTGCTTAGGAAGCATAAGTTGTATGCAGGTTTGAGCAAATGTGACTTCTATGAGGATAGAATTCATTATGTGGGTCACCTTATCTCAGATAAAAGAATATCTGGAGACCCTGAAAAGATTGAGGTCGTGATGAGCTGGCCTGCTCAAAAAAAAATTAACAGATATAAGATCTTTTGTGGGACTTACAAGGTATTGCAGGAAGCTCACTAAAGAAGATTCTGCAGGTAAAGTGAAGCCTATGTATAGGTTGAGGAAGCATGCATTTGAACTTGTAGTTCCATGAGGAAGTGGCCATTGTGTGTATGGGCATGCATACGAGGACTTCCTAAAGACGCAGGTAGGATGACCCGGGCAGAGAAGCATGGTTGTGCCCAATGAAACTCAGGAAGGAAGTTGTCACATGCCATGAGAAGGATCTCATGACTGAGAACATATTTTGAACTTCATATTGTCGGTTTTTTGTTGATTGTGGGAGACTGTGATCTCCAGTGATGGTTTTGAATCATGCTAACAATGGATATGATTGTTTTTCATTGCTTGATGTTTGAAGGTTCCTGTTGACTAACTATGATTGTTTGGTTGATTAAAAATTATGCTAGGATGACATGTTGTATGTGGATGTCCAGGTTTTGGGTAGTATGTGTAAGTAAGGGATGAGTAGTCCCCACTTGCAGAAGCCAAACAACATGAGGATGGCCTCATGGTTGCAAAAAAAAAATTGGATTTTCTGCAAGAAGTAGGATTGTGAACTCAGATTTTTATTTTTGAATATCAATGTTATTGATCATTTGATAATTGGGAAATCATGTATGCATGAAATAGATTTGAGAATCCATGACTAAAATTTTATGATGACATCTCATGTAAACTGCAATGCATGTGAGATGGTGAAAGTACGGCTTGGAATACCTAGCTTCTCGGAAGGATGCTTTTGGGATACATAACTCCTCGGAAGGATGTACTGGGTGTACATGATTCCTCAGAAGGATGTACTGGGATACATAGATTCTCGGAGGAATGTGCTTGGAATAGGTTTGAAAACCTATGATTCCAATTATTTTTATGATGACATCTCATATAAACTACATGCTTGTATGTAACGCAGGTGAGATGATGAAAATATGTACTGGATGTACATGGCTCCTCGGAGGGATGTACGGGGTGTACATAGATTCTCGAAGGGATGTGTTTGGAATGGGTTTGGAAACCTATGATTGAAAATTTATAATGGCATCTAATGAAAACTAGATGTCTATATGTAACGCAAGTGATATGATGAGAACATGAACAGGGAATACATAGCTCCTCTGGAAGGATGTACTTGGGTACATAACTTCTCCCCCCCTTCCAGCTAGGCACCGGTATGCATCACTGGGGACGCCCAGGGTGTAAGACATCCGATTAGACTTCTTTTCACGCACATTCACGTCGTAAGGGGACTGTCACGAGAGTGGGGACTCTGTGAAGAGAATAACCCATAGGTATTATGATGTCTGGAAGGTAAGCGCTTGAGCATTGGTAAGCACTTAGAGGAGGTGTTGGGCCCTTAAGCTAGAGCTACTATTGAGCACCCAGAGAGGTGTTGATCTCTGAAGCGGGGCTGATTGGATATCGGCTAAGATATGTTATACAGATAAGTATTTGGTTTACTTATCAAACTTTTGTTGTTATTGAATTTCTTTAAATATATATGAGCATATGATGCAGCCATGGTTTTGAAAATTTTGTTATAGATTGCATCCTATAGGAATGAATCTGAAATATGAATTAAATTCATTGTGGTGTTTGGAAAGGATGCACCTGAGCTTGATAAGCAACTAGAGGAGGTGCAGGATCTTGAACAGAACTACTATTGAAGCACCCGAAGAGGTGTTGGGCTCAAGAACAGAGTTGTTAGACCTCAGTTGAGAGGTATTTTCAGGTGATCTGAGGCTTGCGAAAATGTGGTTTCCCTTTAATGCACACCCAGGTGTGGGGTGGGGGTAGGGTTGTGAGTTCCATGGTTGTATAAAGCCAAGTCAGATACCTATGGAACCAAAAGGAGCTACTTATGCAGATGAGTATTTGGTTCACCTGACAACTTTTTGTTGATCTTATGTCAATATACATATGCATGTGATTTATCTATGATTTTGGAAAATCTTGTGAATACTGACATGGGAATTGACTCATTGCTTGGGGCTTGAGCATAGGTATTGTTGGTTTCCAAAGACACTGGAAATGTTCCAAGCTGAGGAGAAGGATTCTCCAATACCAGAAAAAGATCATGTGGTGTGTGCGGATGCATGCAAGCAAGGACTTGGAAGAGTTCCAGATCGTGCCATTGGACAGATAAAGGTGTAGAGGAAGCACTGCGGTCCTGAAGAGGCTACGTGGGAGTTGGAGGATTCCATGCGATTGGCACATCCTTTTTTGTTCAAATTTGCAGAGCACTGAGGGCGGTGCCAATGTAGAAATTGTTAAATTATTGTAAAGCATTGAGGACAGTGCTATTGAAGGGGGAGGGGAATGTAACACCCTGGTTTTAACCCTGTGGTATTTTGATTGTACATGGTGAAAATATTATGGAATCATGGCAAGGAGCTCAAGGAAAAGGCCCTGCCATTGAGTGATGTTGTGTGTATAGGCGATCAGGGTTGATGCCTACGATTTATGGTGCTAATTCAAGCACAGTATATATATTTGTGAATATCATGTAAAATGCAAACTAATAAAAATACCACAACTAGCTATGTGTCGCAATGTTAAAGAGATGGGAGCATGATTTCACAAGGAATAGAGACGGGGAATGTTTAACCTTGGGCTATTTGGGGAAAATCCATGTGTCAAAAGGAAACACCCAAAAACGTATGCCCATTCTCCTCATGCGCTCACGTTTTCATCTTCCCTCATATTGTGGGGAGCGACGGGACGTTTTGATCATATATCCTTCAAACGCTTTCAGTTTCTTTTTCCTCATTGTGCAAGTGGTCCATCATCTAAATTTCACCCAAAAACGTTATGGTGGATTCTGATCTTTCACTATTTTCATCCTGTGCATGTGCGTTGTGCGTTCATCCTGTTTGGCAGAACCGTGTTTTGTTCGGTGTTGTTCGCATGTTGTTACCATCCTTAGCACTATTATGCAATGGTCTCCTCTATCACAGAGCGAGTGGAAGTCTATTCTGTTGCGTTAACATTGTGTTCTGTTGTGTGTGCTTATTTATGCCTCGGTCTAAAATGGTTTGGAGTGGAATTGGATCTGAACTAGCTTGGTAAACCTAGTGTAGGAAGGAACCTCACAAATAGATCTAGAGGGGTTGGTTTACTTCTTTGCACACCCTGAATAGCACTGGAAGGGAAGGCATGGCCTAAGGGACTGTGTAGCAGAGAAGGGGATGCTTCCTTGTGTTGGTTGTGTAGATGTTTTAGGAGCCAAGCCTGATCTAGTGTAGGTGTCCACAGCTCGGTGGTTGAGCTCACTAGCCTAGCAGTTCAAGTTTCCCCGTTCCTTTGCAGACTGATAAACCCATCTGTTAGTTGGCTTGGCTGGTCCTTAATGAGAATGTTGGCTTGACTGACTGCAATATGATAAACCCAGCAGTATATTGGCTTGTTTGTGTGCAGCCTGATAAACCCAACTGTGTTGGCTTGGCTAAGTTTGGTTGTATTCTTGTCTATGTGTGAGCCTATTAGTGTTCCTTATTCCTTTTGGGAATCATGCCCGGCTCGAGGGTGGCAGTGTTGCTGAGAGATTGATGAGCACACTGGCCTATGGTTGGGTGGAACGTTGCAGCAATGTAGCTGGTTGCGGGACAACTTCTTTCAAAGATAAGTATCTTTATGTTAATCTCTGCAAATGCTATTTGATTCATGAAATATGATGAATATGTTTAATATGTTGAGTTGATGAATTTCTTTCGTTGTATAATTGCAATTGCATGAATCTGTGTATGTTCAATACATTTTTAAATTAAGTTATGGGACTTAGATGGTTGGATTGGTGATGGCCTGAACGATCAAATCTGCCCAAGACTTCTGCTAACAGGTTGAGTTTCTTATCAGAAATCTCCTTCCATAACTCTTCTTTCCGCAACTTGTGGGATGCAGGATGTGGAAATGTACTTCTGTAAATATCTATTTTCGCGGTTTTCTTTCCGCAACTTTTATTTCCGCAGTGGTCTATTCCACATGCGGGATGCGGGATATAAATTTCCATATTTCCTGATTCCATGGACTCAAGCTTTCTGCACCATTGATTCTTGCGGGTTGATTCTCAGTCATTAATATATTCCCAGATGTGGAACAGATTGTGACCGTCGTTTTTCATCACGATTCTTCTCCGTCGTTCGATCTCCTCTGAGATCTTTCTTCACAGATCGTCAAATTGATCAATGGTGGATGGGAGGGGACATGACAGTGTGGTATCAGAACATGAATGTTGAGGAGTGTTTCACGGCCATGCCTTGTGATTCAAAGAACAACAAAGGATCCGTAAGAAATTTTTAATTATGCATGATAATCGGGGTATGGGTACGTGATAGAGTGTTATCAGATCATGAATGTTGAGGAGTGTTTCATGGCGATGCCCTGTGATTCAAAGAACGTCAAAGGATCCGTGAGAAATTTTTAATTCCGCATGATAATCGGGGTATGGGTACGTGACACATTACACCATGGTAGCAATTATACTTCAAAGTATTGAAATTCATCAATCAAGGTTGAAATTGAGGCACACCATAGCCCAAGTCCAGGATTGTTTTCCAAGGAACATGCAAAGACATACATTCTACGCAAATATGCATATGCATATTTCACACCATGCAATTGGCGTAGGAAATCATTGGATAATTTGAAAGCTTACTTTCCCCACATATACAAGTTCTAGTGATTTAAGTATACATGATTCCTCAGAAGATTTATCCTTGGATTAAATTGATTACCCTTGTTATTTCTATCTATGCAACTCTAAGAAAAGAGTGAAAAAAAAACAAATACTTTATTAGTGTATCCACACATTAGAAAATTACTTCATGGCCCTACTAGGTGAAAATAATCCTTTTCGGCCTTGTGTCATTCAATTCTTGTAGTGTAATATGATTTAATATAAAATGGCAAAGTACCATGGCTATTTTATAAACACACAAAGCAAACTCTAAAAAAATAATGTACGGATTTGTATAGTTAATCACCAATAAAATGCAAATTTCATTTTGTTAGTAGATAGAAAAAAAATATTGCATTAACACAAATTATGATAATGTACGAAACTTGTCCTCATCCAGTCAAAAATACAACACACACACACAAAGATGTGGCCATGGTGAATATACAAGCCATATTTTGTTGAAGTTTGAAGTGAGGATATGTGTTTCTACATTAGCTTGTGTCTAGCATGTGGAAGTATACTCAAATTGTAACTCTCTTTGTAAAAGTGACCTTTATAATACTTTATGTAAAAGGTCAATTATCCCATGGTATTTCTCATGGTATCGACATAAAGTGAATGTTATAAAAGAGTCTGTGGAGAGTTGGGGAGGCAGGTGCGGGGGGGATTCTCCTAGATCCCGGAGGATACGTGGAACATACATTTGCTTGGGGGCTTGGCATCAGATCAACAATGAAGCTGAGTGGATGGCTCTTATTCAGAGCCTCCATATTCTCAAAGTCAAGAAAATTCGTAAGGCCTTTATTATTGGGGATTCTAGGCATGTCATCTATAAATTAATTAATGGATACAAAGCGGGAGCTGTCAAATGTCAGCGTCTTTATGAAAAAGCCAAGCTTCTTATGTCCAGCGGCTATGAAGCATATCATATCCTCCGGCACAATAATTCACCTGCTGATAGTCTGGCTAATGGGGGAGTTTCTCTCTCGCAAGGGCAGTATAGTCAGGATGGAGATCGCCCTATTCTCAAATTTATCCCCTAATTTGTGGCACTAGAAGCCTCCTTTCCGGCCTTGCAATACCCAAATCCATGGAAATCAGAGTCAGTCCCCTTCTCACTTCATTCCTTGTCTCCTTGCTTCTTCCTTCTCCCCCTTTTCGCCCGCTACCCCTTATCTCTCCCTAGTCCCCTTGGGCTTGTTTGCCCCCCCCCCCCTTATCCTTCTTCCCCCCTCCTTTCTACCTTCATTTTCCATGCCTTATCTCTCCCTCTCGACCCTCACAGCCATTTTCTACGCCGTCTTTTCTCCTTTATTGCTTTGTCCTCCCTCTCCATTTTCCTCTGCCGCATGGTCCCTTCGCTGGCACCCTCATCACTCGAATGCTCTGGTATTAAAAGCACTTCTTTTTGGGGAGTTAAACACTTCCCCCTCGCACGCTCAAGCCTTCAATTCGGCTCCCCTTATGGCTTCTGTGGGAAGCAATATGTTTCTTCACCCCTTATCCTTCCCCGGCCCGGGTTCTTCCGATGCTCTGCGTTTTCTTCTGCATATCATTTCAAGCATAGGAGAAGGGAGTATTCAAGGTATCCTGTGGCAGGTCCTTCCCTTTATTCGTTCAGTCGTGAAAGAAAGGGTGGCTCTAGCAGCCTTCTCCCCGTGCTGGTGTATTTCCCTCTCAGCTTCGCAAACAGCTGCTTTTAGTTCAGGCTACCTCTTCGGCGATAGGGAGAACAGCTCGGTTGTCGGTTGCAGGTGTACAGGGTGGAAAGAGGGAGACGTGGGAACCTTGGCTTGTGGAAGAAACAGTTTTCTGATGTTCAAGGAGCTTCTTGTGCTTCGAGCCTGCTTTAATAGCGCCTTTTCCCTTTCAAGTCCTGTTCCTTCTATTCAGAATCAGTTTGCCTGTATCTCTTTATCAACAGAAGCTGGTGAAATGGCCCAGCATGGTGAAAATGCGGGGCTTTTGGATATCAAGAAGAACTTAAGGCGTCTGTACGAGCTGCTTTCAATCAGCGTCATGGACAACCGCGAGATGGCTAAGGTGGTTAAAAAGATGGAGGACACAGTCAGTTACACCTCGCTCCAGATCAGCAATCACGATTCACGCATTGACGATAACGAGAGCAGTCTTCGGGAATTATTGGGAAAGGTTGACAGGATTCAAGAGGACCTGCAGAAGTTCATCTCCATGAATCAGAGAAGCCGAGTCCATGCAGCCTCTGATGATGTCGTGCTTCCAATGGAGGAGGAATCAATCTTACAGCCAAGAGGCAATCCTTAGTTTTATTTTGTGTAGCTCTGTTTAAATGTTTTTCTGTCTTTTCTTATGCAATCAGTATGTAAGGGTTTATACAACCCCCGGCTTTAAAAGTTTTGAACAGACTCATTTTGAAGTGTTTAGCGAAACTCAGTAGATAACCCCCTTGTGCTGCTTCTCTTCTAAGCACAGATACTCTGGTTCACCTTGTTCGTATTGAATGGCTGTGCACAGCTACTTTTATATATATTTCTTTTCCGTTTCTGTTAAAAAAAAAAGAGTCTGTGGAGAGTTGTAGAAAAGAATTCATTCATGTCGGTATGTGAGAGATACATTGAGAGTGAGTGATCAATTCTAAGAGAGGGATTCTCTTAGAGGTTTTGGAGAAAGGGATCCTCTTAGAGGTTTTGGAGAGAGTGATTCTCTCAAGCTGAGGTTGTCTTCAATGTCTGAGGGTTTGAGCATAGGTTTGATTTGGTAGGGTCTCCGGAGCTTTGTAAATTGTAAGTATTTTTTTAAATCAAAAATAAGAAGAAAATCTATTGTTGGTTTTCCTAAGGGATTGAGGTTTTCAACGTAAATTAATGTGTCAAATTGTGTGATTTTTTCTTGTTTTAAATTATGTTGTGCATTAGTAATCAGAGCGTTGTAATTTCTAATTCATTTTTTAATATGCTTTATAAATATGGGTATAAAAATAAGTGAATAAATTGCAACCAGGTCTAGTTATTAAAAATTAACATGGTATCAGAGTCGGTTTCGCTCTGAGGAGGAATCTATTGGAACATATTTGGCAAAATAATGGTTGAGTTACAAAAAACTTCGGTAAGACTGGGTTACAGGTTCTGCAAGGATTGTAGAATATTTTGTTGGTGTTGTCTCTCAGGTTGAGGACGGAGGACCAATTGGATAGGGCATCCACCAGTGGTAGGGTTACCTCACAAGATCAGATAGTCGGGTTTGAGGATGGGTCCTCACTCATCGCATGTATTTCTTGATCAATTCCCATAGGTGTGTGGTACATTCACAGTAGTGCTTCATGTCACATGACTGGAGTACGATACTACTTCACCATTCTAAAGGAGCATAGCTTTGACTTTCACATTGAGATTAGGGATAAATACAAGTACAATCTAGCAAACACAGGGACTAAAGTTTTAGAGGGTGTCCAGGAAGGCATCATTAGTGAAAGACGCACTATATGTACTAGGGTTGCAGAAGAATATGATTTCAGTTTTTGTCTTGGAGGACAAAGGATTTGAGGTAACTTTCCGAGATAGAAAAGTCTACATCCATCCGAAGGCATTCAATTTTAGCTCGATGAAGGTAATTGGAATTAGGAGAAACAAGTTGTACATACTCTAATCAAACTTGCCGATGTGTTGGTGCACAGCAGCAACAGTCATGATGGTGATTTATGGAATAAACGTATGGTACACTTGCATCATGGAGCACTCAAAGTGC
The DNA here is from genome assembly GCA_001517045.1 of Pseudotsuga menziesii. Taxonomy (NCBI): domain Eukaryota; kingdom Viridiplantae; phylum Streptophyta; class Pinopsida; order Pinales; family Pinaceae; genus Pseudotsuga; species Pseudotsuga menziesii. The sequence continues at coordinate 128,766 of LPNX010054335.1, forward strand.
TCAGGGAGATAGTGATCTTTTTTCCTTCTTTCGGTACAAACCATTACAGTGTATGCAAAGGGTGTACCATGGGAAAGTATGCCAAGAATGCATTCCCCAAAAGTGATAACAAGTCCATAGGGATCTTGGATCTAATCCATTCATATAATTGTGGGCCCATATCAATCGTATCTATTGTAGGATTCAACTATTATGTGAGCTTAATATACAACCATTATAGGAATACATGGATCTATTTCTTGAAGAGAAATGAATCTAGAGAGGTTTTCAGACGGTTCCAAGAGTTCAAATCTCTTGTGGAGAACTAGACTGGGAAAAATATCAAGGTGGTCAGAACAGATAATGGAGCCAAGTACACCTCAAATGCCTTCAAGGATTTTTGTGTGGATGTTGGGATCAAGAGGAATTTGGCAATCCCATATAACCCACAACAAAATGGAGTTTCTGAGAGGAATAGCAAAGCGATCATTCAGGAAGTAAAGGGTATGTTGCGTGATTAGGATCTACCTATGTTTTTATGGGAATAAGTTTGCAACACTACAGTTTATCTGTAGAACAGGATCATGCACAAAGTATTAGGGAAGACAGTGACTCCTGAAGAGGCATTTACAGGGGAGAAACCATAGATTGGACATCTTCACATCTTTGGGTGCTTATTATACTGTCATGTCCCAGTTGATAATAGGAAGAAGATTGAGCCAACAGCTAATAATGGAATTTTAGTTGGGTACAATGAAACCTCAAAATCCTACAGGGTGTACATTCCAACACTAAAGAAGACAATGGTACAAAGGGATGTGATATTTGAGAAGGACGACGCTTTTAGGAAGTCTTGTGGATCCATGTCAGTTGAAGCATAAACTAAGGAGTAGTAAACACCAAAGGTAGAGGTTAGACCTCCATCACATGTTACAGGTACACCGACGAGTGTGCGGGATGAGCAGCATGATCATGAGGACCAGGATGCTCAATTCACTCTGGATTAATATTCGAGGAAGAAGAAGCCAAAGTGGTCAAAGCGAACCTTGAAGGAGGCACATGATCTAGTGGTTGTTCAAAGGATGAGTAGATAACTGTAGATATTTTCTAGTTATATGGCACTAGTAAGCAACATTATTGATTCTAATCCTTCAAGCTTTAAGGAGGTTGTAGACAAACAAGTCTAGATGGATGCCATGGTGGAAGAGTATTATTCCATCATGAATAATGATGTGTGGGATATAGTGCCTAGACCAAACAGAAAGCTAGTGGTGAGCTCCAAGTGGATCTATAAGATCAAGCATACTGCAGACGGCAACATGGAGAATTTCAAGGCAAGGTTTGTGGCAAGGGGTTTCTTCCAGAAAGAGGGAGTTGATTGTGAGGAGAATTTTGCTCTTATTGCTAGATATACTTCCATTAGAGTTGTTATGTCCATTTCCATATATATGGGGTGGAGGATACATTAAATGGTTGTGAAGAAAGTATTCCTCAGTGGGGTGATTGAGGATGTCATGTATATAGAACAGTCTTATGGTTTTTAGGTACATGGGATGGATTCTCATGTGTTAGATTGAAGAAGGATCTATATGGACTCAAGCAGGAACCTATATCTTGGTATTCGAGGATCAATAGTTATATTTTAAGTATGAGATTTATTAAGAGTGAAGTAGATTCCAACCTATATTTCCTGTTGGTTGGTGATGATCCACTCATTCTTGTACCACACATGGATGACATGTTTCTGACCTGATCTGAAAGGCTCATAGAAATATGTAAGAGGAACCTTACAGAGGAGTTCTACATGAAGGACTTGGGACTAATCCACTATTTTATGGAATTGGAGGTGTGGAAACGTGAAGGTGATATTTTCTTTGGTCAAGGAAAATATGCAGTTGATATTCTAAGGAGATTCATGATGGAAGACTGCAAGCCTATGACTATTCCCATAATCACCAACTTGAAGAAGCTAAATGCTTCTGAGTCAGAGATGGTAAATTCCATGATGTACGGACAATTGATCAGTTCTTTGATGTATCTAGTTAACACCTGACCGAATATTTGTTTTGCTATAAACAATCTTGGCCAATACATGGTGCAACCAAGGAGGGTTCGTTGGATAGAAGCGAAGCATGTGCTTAGGTATTTCAAAGGTATATTGGAGTATGGACTCAAGTATGTCCGAGGTGGTGGAGTGCAATTGGTGGGTTATACAGATACATAATGGACATGTAGTGTAGTGGACATAAAAATCACCTTAGGGTGTTGCTTTAGCTTGGGATCAGGAGATGTTTCTTGGCTCAATAGGAAGCAAAATCCAGTGGCACTTAGTACTGCTGATTCCAAGTACATGGCAGTCAATTTAGTGAGTTTTGAGGCCACATGGATTCAAAATATTCTCATGGGGTTAATTGGCTGGGAGTTGGGACCAACAGTAATCTACTTGACAATCAGAGTTGCATCAAGCTCTCTGAAAATCCAGTGTTTCATGACTGGTCCAAGCATATTGAGATCAGGTACCGTTTCATTATGGGTAGAGTTCAAAGAGGCTTTGTGAATCTCTAGTGCATTTCCACAAATGAGCAGGTTGTAGACATCCTCACCAAAGGATTTCCTAAGGGAAAGTTTGCGTTCTCCAAGGACAAGTTGGGCGTGGTGCAAAACACCTTCCTCACTAAGATGGAGTGTTGATGTTTATAGCGAGGATAGGTGCTTTTAAATTGGATTGTGTCTACACCAATTGCCCTGAACCCCAGCCAAGGCAGTGTTGAGGAAGAATGTCGAAGACTATAACAGACTCCCATTGTCATTCCACTATGAAGTCTGATTCTGAGTATGCCCGGACATTCTGGGGACATAATCTAGCAAATACACACCAGGCATATAAGAGCCAATTGCCCACTTAAACCAAACCAACACTTACAAAACACTATAAGCATCTCTCAATTCCCTTATTTAAACATAACCTCCTACTACTACTACGAACACTATCTCTAACACTATGATTTCCAAAAGAATAACCATGTTTTCCCATCTCCTTTTGCGAAAATACATTTCTTTCCATTACTCCCAATAGTCCCTGGACAAACCAAAACAAATGGTTGCAACTATCACAACAACCCTAGGTTTAGAGGGTAGTATGGAGTGTATTTCATACCATTTTCTAGCGCCTCCATAAAATGCAATAAACATATCCCTATAAACAAAGTAAATCAAGTTGACAACATCTACTATACATAATAAGGTTCTTATAAAGCCTTGCCTCTGAATATCAACAATTGGCAAACACTGGATTTATTGGCACCGAACTTGACCTTAACCTCAACGTTAGTTAGAAACGCAAAGGCAAGAAGCCCAATCCCTTTGTTGTCCACAACGTGATTTCCTATCATCGTGGTGGCCACGCCAAAGCTAGAGAAGCCGTTGATTTTGAACCAGCCGTTGGTACATTAGACAAACACCCATGGCAACCATTTTTCAGGCAGTCAAGAGATGGCAATAACCATTGAGAATCAGGCAAATTAATGTTGACTAACTACATCATTGCATTGCCTTGAACGGCAGCTACCACACACAACCTTTCATCCACCGCATGCACCTACGCCTATTGTACAACTTACAAAGGTGTTGACACCTCTTGGCCACCAAACCCCCACTCTAAACTCCTAAGCTAACATTAGCAGCAAAGACAATAGCAAAGAGATAATTATATATCAAATAAAACATTTCTTATTAAATAAAATTTGAAAACTATATAAACTTTATTGTTTGGAAATTTTGGTATTTAATACAGACAAATATAATTGCGAAAAAATATCCCTATATGTTAAAATCCTAATAATAATATTAATAATAATAATAATAAATGAAAAGATAGACATTAATTAAAAACATATATTCACCCATAATAACTAGTTAATGTCCATTTAAATACATCTCATAACATTGTATCGATAATATCATATCTCTTATTTGTTACTCATTTATTATATATTTATATGAACCATTATTACAAATCTTACAAATCTCTTATTTGTTACTCATTTATTATATATTTATATGAATCATTATTGCAAATCTTACAAATCTAACTAAATTAAATTAATATGATTAAAGTTTATAAAATTTAAATTTAGACCAATTAGTTTAAAAACATAAAACATAACATTGCTAATGTACTTAGTTATTACAAATCTAACTAAATTAAATTAATATAATTATAAGTTTATAAAATTTAAATTTAGGCCAGTTATTAAAAACACATAAAACATAACATTGCTAATAATACCAATTTTAAACTTTCTCAAGAACGTTAATAGAAAATCAACGCTTTCAAAGCCCAAAAGCGTAAGCATGATAGCCAATGAAATTGGAGGGAAGACCAAGGTGGATTGGATTTAGAAAGGAGATTTTAAAATTTTAGTGAGATAGTTTGAATGATTAAGTATTTTCAATTTCATAAAAGAAATTTTAAGTTTGTTTTTTAAATTAGTTTTATTAGTTTTAAAATATTTTATGGTTTTGGTTCAGATTCCGCAATAGAGGTTAATAGTATTTTTTGGAGATTTTGTGGTATGAAATGAATTGGTGTTTACGTTTCGAGCCATCCTTGACTCATCTTCAGGACATTGTCAATGCCTGAGGTAAACATTAAACCTCCTATTTTATAAATATAAAACAGTCCAAACCAACTTTTTTTTGGACTTTAAGATTTTTTAGATTTATAAATTAGGTTTGTTAATTTACTTAATTTTTTAATTTTTATTTATCTATAAATTTGTTATATATTATTTTACTTTTATTAATTTCATAACGTACATAATTTTAATATATTATTGTCTATGTTTCAAATATAGTTTAAATTGTATTATTTAAAATGTTATAGTTTAATTATTGTAATGTATGTTATTATTAATTTTATTCTTCCATGTTTAATTTTTTTGTTAATTACTTTTAGGTATATGATCTTAAATTATTTTAATGTATGTATTATTATGCTTTATTAAAACCTTATCATTATGTTATATTATATTTACATTTTCTTATTTAAATTATCTTTGGTTTTTTTTATTATGTAATCTTATATTTTAATTTATTATATTAGTTCATGTATGTATTTATTGATTATAGGTTATATTAAAGGTTTTCATTAGAGTGTTTATTATTAAATTAAGTTTATAGGTTATAAGTTGTTTAAATTTATAGGTTTTAAGTTAATTTTTAAAGTTTTATCAATTTGGGTTATTCATTATTATCTTAATGTCTATTAATTAGCTTAATTTAGTGAGGTTTGGAAGCCACGACCTGATGATGGTTAGGCCATCATCTCTGTTTAAGCAATTGAGGTTTTTTACGATTTCGATAGCCTCCATAATTCTTCTCAAGGACCAATTATCCACCTGAGCAAGAACTTTCATGTCTTCCATCTTGATTGGGTGTTTTGTGTCATGAAAGTGTTCGGCCAAAGCAGATTTATGCATTCTATCTAGACGAATGTCAGCGCAGTATTCCTTAATCATGTTTCGAATGGATCTCCCTGTTTCACTGTTGTAGGATTTTTCACATTCACATGGAATCATGTAAACCCCCTTTTAAAGGGATGGATTTATGGGGTCTTTAACTGATTTCAGGAGTTTTATGATGTTATTAAGGGGCGAGAACAAAGGGTCAATACTTTTATTCTTCAGGTGTTTCTCTATCTTGTATGTTACTCCTTGTATGTATGGAAGAAAAGCCTTGTGTTCCCCCACCTTTTTTACCTTTAGGTAATCTTTGGGTTTTCCAATTTTGGCAAAATCTCTCCTGATTTGAGTTGAGTCGTACCCATTAGTTAGGAAAACATTATGTAAGTGTTCTTGCTTAGCTTTTATGTGCTCTATATCTAAAATCCTTATGGCCCTGGTGATCAGCATGTTTAGGACCCCCAGTTTTTGTTGTGGATAATGGTGAGAGAGAGCATGGAGATATTGCTCAGTGTGGGTTTTTTTTCTGTAGACTGTATGAGATACGCCCTCGTCTTGTTTTCTAATGTCCATTGTATCAAGAAAGGGAAGGCAATCATTCTCCTCCATCTCCATTGTAAATTTAATGGAGTCAGATTGTTTGTTAAGATGGTCCACAAATTTGACCAGCTCCTCTCTACCATGTGCCCATATTATGAATGTATCATCCACATACCTAGACCGCAACTCAGGTTTTGAATGTGTTGTGCTTAGAGATTTTTGTTCGAAGTTTTCCATGAACAGGTTGGTTATAATCGGTGAGAGAGGAGAGCCCATGGCAACACCACAAGTTTGTTTGTAAAGTTCTCCTTGAAAGCTGAAAAAGGTGGATCTAAAACATAAGCCAACTAGCTTAGTTGTTTCTTGGTCAGTAAGGTCCTCAAGGACTTTGATTGCTTCGTTTATGGGGATCATTGTGAAGAGGGATACGACGTCCAGGATCAGGAGTAGCTCATTCTCATTCATATGTCGGTCTTTAATTTTCTCAATAAAGAATGAGGAGTCTTTGATAAAGGAGCTTGTGTTTCCTACCAATGGCTTTAATTTGTTTGCATGGAATTTGGCAAGCCTATAGGTAGGGGATCCTATGGTATCTACTATGGGTCGAAGAGGAATACCAGGTTTTTGGATCTTAGGGAGTCCATATATCCTTGGAATCAATGGATCGGAAGTAAGGAGTTTTTTTTTATTACATTATCTATGGACGATCTCTTTATGGTCTCCGTGATTAAAACATTTTATATTAAATAAAATTTGAAAACTATGTAAACTTTATTGTTTGGGAATTTTATAGATGAAGTAAAATGGCAAAAATAATCCCTATAGATCAAAGACATAATAATAATATTAATATGGGGAGACAAGGGGGTGGGGTGTTTTTTTCCCCATATGGAAATCGGGGTTTGTTCTTCTCATGGGAACTTGGACTCGAGACAAACAATATGGCGGAGGCCTTGGCCCTATGGCAGGGTCTCACTCTGGCCAAAGATCAGGGTATCAGAGATATAGTAGTGATTGGGGATTCTAAACTCGTTATCCAAGCGCCAATTCGGATGGAAGATCAAGGTGGTTGGATTTAAAAAAGAGATTCTAATATTTCAGTTGGATAGTTTGAATGGTTAAGTGTTTCCAATTTCATATTTAAAAAAATGTTTTTTAAATTAGTTTTATTTGAACTATGTTTTATTGGATGTCTTTACTAAGTCAAGGGTTATAACCACATTCATAAGTTTAGAGTAGATACCATTCATAAAATATAAAGAGTTTTCAAAGATTTTTTCACAAAGTTTTTTATGGAAAAACATCAAAAAAAGAAGATGCCCAACCTATATATATATAGCTAGTAAATGAAATCATTAAGTTACAAGAAACAAAATCTAAATTATGTATTTTTTTTATAATGTTAACAATCTATTAAATATATATATATAGCAATATTTTACAGTATTTAATGTTTAATATGGGTTAGATACAGGCACACATTGATGTATGTAAATAATACATGTAAATACTCAAGTATAGGAAATACTTGGTACTTCCCCACATTTTATAGATGTTACATAGCATAAACCCACTGACATTGATTAGAAAGCTTAACCCGATAGGAACCCCAAGGATCCATCATGATACCTCTTGCATCAAGCTCAAATCACTACATCACTCGATCTAACCACTAAGATTTTGTAAGTCACTACATGTTGGTTGTGGAGCCTGGTCTTCTTGATTCAGAGATGTCATTTCGAACGTGCTTGGATCATAACACCTAACAGGGGGGTGTGGGGGGGATTCCCCCCCCCCCCAACTATAGTCGTCAGGGGGTCCAGGGGCGGGGGGCTATAGTGAATATTAAGGAAAAATGCATTTTAAAATGTTGTAATTTCATAGTCATGATTTGGTCAATAATGGGTGATTTACGGGCCCATGGTTTTGGGCAGCCCGTGGTATTTTCCCATGGTATTCCTTTTATAAAAAGAAGGCATTTTAATACGACTATGTATTATATTGTATTGTAGCATTGTAAAAACGATATGTGTGATTGTGTGAGAGAGACTGTGAGAGATTCAAGAGGAAGTGCAGCGAGGTTATTGCAGGTTGTATCCCTTCATTTTGTTGGACGGTATAATAATAAAGGACTGACCATTTTTGTGTGGACATAGCCCATATTAGGTGAACCACGTTATAATGGTGTCTCTCTTCTAAAGTGTTTTAATATTTGCATCTTGTTTATTGTTTATTGTTTATTGTTATAGCTCTGCGATATTATTTTCTAACACTACCTACAATTAACAACAGTACCTACTATTAACAACTGCTACATGGTAGCGATTCCCTGCCGCTTAGTTTAAGGATAGATAAAATGAAAATATATGAACTTGTCAACATAAAATAATATATTTATTATGCATTTTTTTATCTTTCAATTAATGTCTTGTTTGATGGAGAGCATTAACTAATGATGTGGGCGTAATTAATAATATTTATTAAAATTTACTAATATATATAATTTTATAATCTAATAGGTTTTATTATAAATTAATATGATTTATTAAAAATTTTGAATATATATTTTGAGTGCGAGGTGTGGGGATTGTATTTGGGAAATTATGAAGCAAGTTTTACTTGGAGATTAAGAGAAAACACCAATAACCAAGTAGAGATCTAGAGGCTAGAAAGACTAAGAATATATTTGTTAAAGGAGATTCAAAAACCATTCTTAGGCGTATGTGATATACTTAAATTCCTAAATATTGCTTTTTAGTCAAGATCATTTTAGAAATCAATGAGAAACAAAGAGATTTGACTTGATATAATACTTTCACATGAAACAAGGCTATTCTTTCAAGTGTTATAACAATAAGAGCAAAAGATGGGATTACTTCTTTGTCACATATTCCATAGTCCTTTAGTTTTAAGTCATAAATAAGAGGAAAACTTAGTTAAGCTATGAAGTTTTAAATCCAAGACAAGTTGTGACACTATTACATGTCGATGTGATATGTATTTACTCACCAGAGACCTCATGCACTGACATTAACGTCTTGCATTATGGTAGAGCAGGCTCATGAATACATGGTATAATAGGATCCATGTAAACATAAGGTGGGAAATCAAGGTCTTTGTTTAAACACTTTCATCTAGGAATATGCTTGGTTGTGGTGGTGTCGGCATTCTTAGGTAGCTTTTTTCAAATATGTGATCCATCTTTCAAGGATCATGGGTTTCCCCATGTCTGTTTAATTAAATCCTAAACAGTGGAAAATATGAGAAACTTGGGTCAATGAACATGCAACGTGTATTGAGGAGGAATGAGAGACTCCTACCTAATAATCAAGTACCCATATCTTAGTTGAACAATATAGTTGCTAACTAAATTGAAGCTCAAAAATTCAAGTATGCATAAATATTACAGATTTGACCTACCAAGGCATTCAACTAAAAAAAGCTAGAAGTTGAAAATGACATGCTCTATCAATTGGTTCGAGTTTCATTGGTGTTGAGTGTCTTTGGCTACTCATAAAAAACTATCAATTCGGTTGTTCATAGATATGACTATGCATAAAGAAATTTTGTAATTAGTTCAAGCAGATTTCAAAATGGAACATCTCGATTTCAAAAGTATTAATATGTATTTACGATTTATAATGTTTACTATGTATTAATAAGATTTAAACACACTAGTTGTATACCTCTTAAAATTTATTTATTAATTATTTGTTATTATGATGTAATATTATATTTATTGTCCACATAGAAAGAAGATAAGTAATATGTGTAAATATCTAATAATAATAGACTAAATTTGTTTTCAAGAAAATTGGACACATGTTATATGTTAATTTATAGTGTTAGTACATTAATTAATTAAATTGTCATTTTCAATTGTATTGTAATGATTGTAAAATAAGAATTAAACCAATAATATATTAGATAAATTAAATTTTAAAAAAAAATATATAAAAAATAAATTAATTAATTAAATTGTCATTTTCAATTGGATTGTAATGATTGCAAAATAAGAATTAAACCAATAATATATTGGATAAATAAATTTTAAAAAAATATAAAATTATTATGATGTAAGATTATATTTATTGTCCATATAGAGAGAAAATAAGTAATACTGTGTGTAAATATCTAATAGTAATAAACTAAATTTATTTTCAAGAAAATTGAACAAGTGTTATATGTTAATTTATAGTGTTAGTACATTAATTAATTAAATTGTCATTTTCAATTGTATTGTAATGATTGCAAAATAATAATTGAACCAATAATATATTAGATAATAAAAAATAAAAATAAAAAGTAATTAATTAATTAAATTGTCATTTTCAATTGGATTGTAATGGTTGCAAAATAAGAATTGAACCAATAATATGTTAGATAAATAAATTTAAGAAAATATAAGTTTAACATAAGTAAATTTGAAAAATAATTTAAGTCAAAGCTAACTAATATAAAGTCAACGGCTTTCTGATTACCGAAGGGATAATAACATTTGATTATTAAATATAATGTGATTGGGATATATTAATAATTATTTTCATCAATTGGGTTTTTCCTAAAAGAAATAATATTAGAAATTATTTTAATATTAAATATTATATATTTATAGGTTATAATGGTAATTATATTTAAAATAGCATATATTGTATATAGTTCAACTATTCAACATCATGATTTGAGGTGACAGGTGCAAGGGTGATCATTTTCGATCTCGATGTATAAATAATTGAAACCTTCACCTAAGGAATGGATGTGGCCTCCAATAATCAAGCCGAGAGTTATGTTTTGTATATGGGTCTTGAAATATTAGTCTATATGGGTGTTCTGAATGCTTGGATGCCTAGCCAACTTAGTGGTCCAATTGGAGTGTGGATAGTGGGAAAAAAAGGGGGGCACCAACATCGTCAGTGGCTCCCCTAAGTTTTAATTTGTTGTGATGTGTATCCCACTTAAGTACATTTGCATGCGCAACATCTTCCAAAATCGATTGTCCACAGTACGGGAACTAGTTGGAATTTAATCCCTCGCGTGCAAAGGAACTCTCGATGCTTCTCATGCGTGGTTAGGATGGTTTTTTATGTTGTTATATGGCATCTTCTGGTGTTTTGTTGCTTCTCTATGGAATGAAGTTGGATGTTTATTCGTGGTGTAAGAACCATGTTTTGTTTGTGGTGGTTATGTACAAGTGTAGTGGGATAGATGAGGAGGCTGATCTTTGGCCCTTCCACCTAGGTCTAAGATCCTCTTGATGAGAGGTCTGTTTGTTTAGCGTTGAAAAGGTTGGGGTTTGGAATACAAAAACCTTGGATATTATGGCTTGGAGTAGTATGGTTGGGGACTCAACTTAGGTGAGGTTAAAGCAAACATTACAAACCTAAAGGCTATTATGAGCATAATTACTTCGCAATTGGAAGGTGTAGTGGCGACCATAGAACAAGTAACCAAACATGTCTCCAACATGGATACTCGATTTAATGATTTGGAGAGGCAAGTGCAAGTTGAAGGAACTCAATTTATGGAGGACACCATGCAGCAACAAGCCAACACAATTATATACATTTCCAGCTCACCTGAACCATATGATGAAACCAATGAATTCCAAGAATGTCATAGTGTAGTTCCTCCTCATCCTATCTAGTTTATGGTTTTTTTTGTATTTCTATTAGGCTAGTATGCTGGAATATACATATCTCAAGCTATCGATATGTCATATGTAATAGTTAGTATAGCTTTTAATGTGTTTTATATGTAGTATGTTGTTTGAGTAATTGTTGATACAGTCTGGATTATAGCCCATTGTCGTAAACTTTGGATAGGTTTTTAGTTATTTTAATATAAATCTTGCTGGTTTTCATTATTTAAAAAAACTACTCAACAGTATGATTGATTTGTTCCCTTAATTATATTTAAAATAGCTTATATTTTATAGTTTTATATTCAACATTTAAGAAAAAAAATCTGAAATATTTGGATGAAAGACCATTCAACCATAATAACTAATACCAATTTCTTTTAGTTAATAGACATTTTAGACTCTTTGAGAAAGTAAATAAAACTACTTCACAATACACAATATAAACATGATAACCACAACAATGATGTGTGACTATTAACTATTAATAATATTAAAAATATAACAATAATATATACACAAAATATTTAGATGAAAGACCATTCAACCATAATAACTAATACCAATTTCGTTCAGTTAATAGACTTTTTAGACTCTTTGAGAAAGTAAATAAAACTACTTCACAATACACGATATAAACATGATAACCACAACAATGACATGTGACTATTAACTATTAATAATATTAAAAATATAACAATAATATATACATTAAATATAATAATTATTATATTTTAATAATAATAATAGCATATAATGTACATGATGCAATCTTGTATTAATGTGCACCCATAAACTTTCATATAAATTGTCCCCCTAAATAACATCTATATTGTGTCCATCTTTTGAATGGCTTATGTGCTAGTTTTTCCTATGATTGGAAAGTGGTTGATATTGAGAGTTAGAAATGAGGGAAAAGAGTATATAGGTATTGACACTCGGGTTAGCAATGATGAAGATTATAAACTTTCTGAAAGATTTAAGCGTTGTTTTACATGACATGGATATTTTCTAAATGCAGAGAGCTCACGTTGAGTTTAATATTGCATGCAAGTGAGAAAAGAAAATCGGTATTTTTAAGAGTTAGAATGGATTTGAAGTTATGGGGCTTGTATGTGACAATGTTGAAAACAAGTCCTTGGTGTTAAAAATGAATTATTTTTGTAAAAAAAAATAGTCAAGGAATTTTGTACTCTAAATATTAACTATAAAGCTTTGTCAAAAAAGAAAAAGAGTTTGCTTTACAAATAGTAGAATGTAATTTGTTATTTGCAAAGATAATTTGTCCTTTAAATTGGTGCATCTTCAAGCAGTTAGTTACATCTTTAAGCAGTTAGTTATTCAAAATAAAGTACTTATTGGGAGGTATAATGTGTATAGTACAAACAAATATTCATCATGTAAATGAGACCTAATCATCCTTTAGTGATTTATTATTACATCATCATGTAAATGAGACCCAATCATCCTTTAGTGATTTATTATTACATCATAAGGAGCAAGAAAAATGAATGGCGTTTTGAATCAAACAAATACAAATAAGGAAGTATTTCCAAAAGAAAACATAAAAATCTAGTTTTCAAACCAAGAGTCTATTTCAAAGCTTGCTTTAAAAGCCTTCAAGCCTCTTTTATCATTTCAAGAGAATAAGGCTTCCATGAAATGTAAACTTGTCTAATGATAGACCCATCTTGACTTACATATCCGTTGCAACAAATCACGTTGTTTAAGCACGGATAGACTTGCATATCCGTTGCTTAAGAAATCACGTTGTGTTGTTTTTTATGGTTGGCCTGTTTGAACAACGTGTCAAGTCTAGAATTAGCACGGATAGAGTTACATATCTACCTGTAAAATGCGCTTCTTTGAATGTGCTGACCAAGGAGGATAACAAAGCTGGGAGAAATGATAGTAAGCTCGACTGCTATCATGATAGACCATAGGAAGAAAAAGGCTGTTATGATTATAATGGAAAAACCGAGTAAAAGCCAAAGAAACAAAATGCTGTGAATGAAGAGGGCGACTATATCTTGGCGCCATAGGAAGAAAAAGGCTGTTATGATTATAATGGAAAAACCGAGTAAAAGCCAAAGAAACAAGATGCTGTGAATGAAGAGGGCGACTATATCTTGGCGCAGCCTGGTATGGCTAAGGGATGGATAGCCTGCCAGCGTTGTGTAGGCTGTGGATGTCCTCGTGAAGCGATGAAATAATGAACGGTTTCATTTTCACAATAAAATAAAATAATGATTGGCTGTAAAATGGGCTTCTTCGATAAAATAATGAACGGTTTCAATTTCACAATAAAATAATGATGTTTCAGATGGCTAGCCTGTGGAATTCAACTTGGATTTCTTTTTATAATATTGTGATGATTTGCTTTTAACTAATGAGTTGTTTATTATGGCCGGCATATGGAGTTCAACTTAGATTTTTTTATGCCATTGGGATGGATAACTTGCTAAGAGCAGTTGAGGTCAGAGAATTCTTTTCATCAAACTAGTACACAAAATGTTAAAGGTACAAATAAGGAGCTGTTGGAACAGTTTTCAGGAATGAATTACCGAAGGTATTCAAGTTCTCTAATCCATCCAAAAGGATCTGACCAATTAATCAAGAGCGGTTAAGACAGTTTCCAGAGAAGATACTCAAATCCTTCCAAAAGCATCTGACCAATTAATCAGGAGCTGTTAAGACAGTTTCCAGGGAAAATACTCAAATCCTTCCAAAAGGATCTGCCCAATTAACGTGAAGCTGATGGATGGAATGTGGGATTCTACTTGGATTTTTTTGATACTATTGGGTATGACTTGCTAAGGGTAGTTTTTCCCAGAGAAACTTCGACTCCACTCCATGCACTGACTCCAAAGAATTGTCTTGAGATCTTTGAAGGATTTAGACCAGCATCCTTGAGAGCAGTAGCGTGAATAAGATCCTAATTAAAGTCTCTGGTCCCAGGCTCAAGCCATTTCTGCCTAGATCCATCTCTCCATAAGAGCTCAAGCCATTTCTGCCTAGACCCATCTCCCCATAAGAGTTTAGGTTCCTTGAAAGCTATTTTCTGTATAGACCCATCTCCTCATAAGAGTTCAAGGAAGAGTTTAGGTTCCTTGAAAGCCAATTCTGTATAGACCCATCTCCCCATAAGAGTTCATTTTTCTTGAATGGAGTCTCATTCATAAGGTCACTGGCTCAACCCAAGAACAGCTGCACTCAGTTAATCAAATGCACCTTCCTACCACAGTTAATAAAGTTGACCTGTCAAAACATTTAATCGAGTCTCATGGGCCTTAACCTTGGACTCTAGATACGTGTGTTTCTTCCTACCAGCGGTGAAACGGATAACGAAGTGTATGACATCTATATATTCTTATTATTATTATAGTGCTGGTCAATGACTCGGCCTCACCTTTCTTCAAATCCTCCATAGGGCTGCACCAAGAATGTCTTTTATCTCCCCTATTTATTCCAGCGGACAGCAAAGTACCTTAGTAGGGGTTCCTGCTGGTAGCAAAGGACCTTTTATGATGCGAAAAACGACAGGCAGATTCACGGATAACAGTGCTGATAGCATAGGACCTAATAGGGCAATTTTGGATGACATCATCCTCTTCAGTCCTGGCTCTGTAAGGGAAAAACCAAACTCTCAACAACATTCTGGGTTTGTACTCTTATGCAAACGAGATGGAACTCAACCCAGATAAATCTTTACAATCCTTTAAAGCTAATCAACTCTCAGTCTGTTAGGATAGCCATATTATTTCCCTTTCCTCTTTTATGGATATCACCAAAGGCCTTAATAACTTTGATTTGTCTTAAAACCTAATAATTATAAGCTGGAGCAAAGATGGCTGCTTAATCATATTAATTTACTTTCCGACTGTTGTGATAGACCGATTATTCTTTTATGCTGGATATCACAAAAGGCATTAAATACCTTGAATGTATCTTAAAGTCTGTTCTTGCTCATAGTCCGAAAGGAATCTTGGAAAAAATCAGGAAATGGTGCTCAAACTAAAATGAAAATCCAATAAAGACTACAAAGAGACCTTGGGCAATAAAGACTACAAAGAGTGCTGGATATCACAAAAGGCATTAAATACCTTGAATGTATCTTAAAGTCTGTTCTTGCTCATGTTCCAAAAGGAATCTCGGAAAAAATCAGGAAGTGATGCTCAAACTAAGATGAAAATCCAATAAAGACTACAAAGAGACCTTGGGCAATAAAGACTACAAAGAGTCCAATAACCCGAGTAGAAATTCCATGCTCTTTTTTTCCGATAGTTTGCCTGAATCAAAGAAATTTGTTCGCTTGCAGTATCAAATAGATGCTCAACAGAATCCGAAGTCAAAAATGTTGTTTAATATTGATGTACTCAAGCAAATTCCTCATTCACATTTTTTGGAGCTTAGCAGATGGACCCTCTATCCAAGGCCAGGTTTACCGTTTTCACCGGAAATAATACAAATTTAGTTTCGTATGTGGCTCTCAACCCTCTTCCAGGTTCTGCTCTCTATTTGACTTTTAATACTGCGTCTGAGGATGACTTTACAGATTTGTCAAGCAATTCAAGACTGTATGAGAGATGCACAGATGATTAATCTGTCAGGTCAATCGACTTGATTACTCTTTTAACAAACAACACACCAAATTTCCCGATACACTAATAATCTAAAAAATATACCAAAATCGTATCATGATATACCAAAATCGTATCATGATAATTAATACAATAATAAAAATATAAACAAATTGCATCAATCACAGCAAAATTATACTCGTTTATCGAACCAGCACAACCATGTTCGCAATACTTCTAACGGGAAACAATTTCGTATCAACTAGATACGAAAACAATCATAATCATTCAATTAAATATCACCTTATCCTTCTATAAAAGGTATCAGTTAGATTTAAACTAAAAAAATCATGATCATTCAATTAAATATCACCTTATCCTCCTATAAAATATAATTAAAAATCTAACACAGCCAGATTATCTCAAAACAAACATATATTACAACAAATCCAGGTTGTATCAATCAACAAAATCATTCTTTTGAATTAAAGAACAAAAACATATTTTGACAATTATTAATCAGCACACCCAAGAGGTATCAATCAGCTGAATTACTTATAAACAAAACCAGCTCACCATTAGATTTCTATCCCTTTCTTCATAAAAAGGATTTCCTAATTTCCCCAAAGAACATCACTATTTTCTTTTTCTTTTTCATAAAGAACTGATGCCCGTTGTCATAAAAGAGTCATATTACTGGAAAATGAAAAAAATAAAAGTTTTTGCGCTATAATCGATGCAGCATATGGAGAGAAAGATTAACTATACAAAGCCACCTAAGATTATTCTTTTGACTTCCCTTTTAAGTTTTTAAAAATTTTAACATGAGTTTACAAGTAAGTTGAAAGAGAAAAAAAATTGTACAAACATGATCATTATTGTTTAAAAATACAATTACAGAAGCCACAAATATCTTTAAATGCAACAATAACAAACGGGGAAAAGACAGCATAAACACGATAGGAGGGTTAGTTCACATGCAGACAACCAACGGGTAAGCCACAAATATCTTTAACAATACAATAAAAGAGGGAAAAGACAGCATAAAGACGATAAGAGGATTAGTTCACATGCAGACCACCAAAGGGGAATAAGAGTTCCTGCAGACAACCAACGGGGGATGAGTTGGCGTATATATATATAACTGTAGACAATTTTAAAGCCCTTACTTCAACACTACTCCAGATTTATACACTTCAAAAGAACTTCTCACAAAGAAGAACAAATGCATGAGGACGCCTGGAGTTAGTTCACTGGTGTGAACCTGTTGACGAGTTTCCATTCCAGGGCTCACCCATTCACGGGGAATGAGTTAGCGTATATATAGCTGGAGACAATTTTAAAGCCCTTCTTTGAAAACTACTCCAGATTATACACTCGTACTTTCAAAAGAATTTCTTACAAAGAAAAACAAATACATGTAGAGAAGGACGCCTGGGAATAGTTCATTGGGGTGAATCTGGTGACAGGTTTCAATTCTAGGGATCACCAATGGGCCCTTGACTAATCAGGTGATGAGGGATTAAATTGTTACTGTGAAAAAAATATACATGTACATGAAAAATACAAAAAACATGTACATGAAAAATACGATTACAATTATCCTAATAAAGGTGCCTCGCAAAAGAATGAGCTCTCTTAATGTCTCTCCCAGAAGAATAAATCCGAAATGATCAATTTGAAACCAGGCTTGGATAGATGTATACACAAGGACAATAGTGACATATTCTACAGACCAAATCATTTAAGAAATTTAAATAACAAAGCATTTAATTGAATAAACTGCATACACAAGGACAACAGTGACATATTCCACAGACCAAATCATTTAAGAAATTTAAATAACAAAGCATTTAATTGAATAAACTGCATACACAAGGACAACAGTGACATATTCTACAGACCAATTCATTTAAGAAACTTAAATCACATAGCATTTAACTGAACAAACTACATACATCTTAGCAGCAAGTTGTAAAGCCGCCTTTACAACCAGATCAGCGAACTCGATTAACCAGTATATTCTAGTTGAAATGAAAACTGATGTCCATTTATAAGCTGAACAGGGCTTGGATAGAAGTATACAAGGACAATAGTGACATATATCCTACAGACCGAAGCATTCAACAAACTTAAATAACAAAGCATTTAACTGAACAAACTGCATACATCTTAGCAGCAAGTTGTAAAGCCGCCTATACAGCCAGATCAGCGAACTTAACCAGTACTATCTAGTTGAAATAAAAAACTGTTACACGCAAGTTGTAAGGCCGCCTATACAGCCAGATCAGCGAACTTAACCAGTACTATCTAGTTGAAATAAAAAACTGTTACACCCATTTATAAACCTCACTTTTTTCTCAATAAATAGCTGAACCATGCTTGGATAGAAGTATACACAGACAATAGTGACAAATTCTACAGACAAAAGCATTTAACAAACTTAAATAACAAGGCATTTAATTGAATAAACTGCATACATCTTAGCAGCAAGTCGTAAAGCCACCTTTACAACCAGGTCAGGGAACTTGATTAAGCAGTATGGACTAGTTGAAAAGAAAAACTGTTACACCCATTTATAAGCTCAACCTTTTCTCAATAAATAGCTAAACAGTAGTTGAAAACATCAGGTAGTTCGAATACTGCACAAATCACTGAAAATACTTCCTAATACCCCAAAAATCATTGAAAATAATATAGCAAGATTTCTTTAGAGGCAGCACGAAAGTGTATCAGAAAAAAACAAGCAGTGAACAACGAAATACGTAAAAAATTCCGTGCGCATAATATTTCTAAATATTCTGAAATAATAAACACTTGAGCAAAATATAGGGTTCACAGCTCTTTGCATGAAAAGAGTTCACAATAGTAGACAGAAACAATCCTGGGCATGACAAAAATGGCTATCTTTTAAAGTCCAGTCCAATATCGATTCCAGCTTCAGCTAATTCAAACTAAATAACAAAAAAACACAAAAGGCGAAGCAGCATCATTAGTCGACCTCCTCAATCTTGGGTCCAGGGCCGCTTGCACTTTCGTCGCCAGCACCAGAAGCTCCACCAAAAGCATCAGCGCCAGGAAATCCCGCCCCACCTTCACCCTGATACATTTTTGCAATGATGGGATTGCAAGTAGACTCCAGCTCTTTCAATTTGTCCTCGAACTCTTCCTTCTCCGCCAACTGATTCCCATCCAGCCAGGTGATAATTGCATCAACTGCGTCCTCAATTTTCTTCTTGTCAACTGGGTCTAACTTTCCTGCAATCTTGTCATCTCTGATGGTATTCCTCATGTTGTATGCATAGTTCTCCAAAGAATTTTTGGATTCTACCTTCAACTTAAGCTCTTCATCCTCAGCCTTGTATTTCTCTGCATCCTGAACCATCTTTTCAATTTCATCTTTGCTTAGCCTGCCCTTGTCATTGGTAATGGTGATCTTGTTCTTCTGGCCAGTTGTTTTATCCTCCGCAGAAACATTGAGGATACCGTTGGCATCAATATCAAAGCAAACAGTAATCTGAGGCACACCCCTTGGGGCAGGTGGAATACCAGACAACTCAAACTTACCCAAAAGATTATTGTCCTTTGTCCTTGCTCTTTCACCTTCAAAAACTTGGATCAACACACCAGGCTGATTATCAGAGTATGTAGAGAAGACCTGCTCTTTCTTAGTGGGAATTGTTGTGTTTCGTGGGATCAAAACAGTCATGACACCTCCAGCAGTTTCCAATCCAAGAGACAATGGAGTAACATCGAGAAGCAAGAGGTCTTGCACCTTCTCATTACCTTCTCCACTAAGAATTGCAGCTTGGACTGCAGCACCATAAGCGACAGCTTCATCAGGATTGATACTTTTACAGAGTTCCTTCCCATTGAAAAAATCCTGCAAAAGTTGCTGCACTTTAGGGATTCGGGTAGATCCTCCCACAAGCACAACATCATGAATAGTGCTCTTATCCATCTTAGCATCCCTCAAACACTTCTCAACAGGCTCCATGCATTTCCTAAAGAGATCCATGTTGAGCTCCTCAAATCTGGCCCTAGTAATGGTGGAGTAAAAATCAATTCCTTCATACAAAGAATCAATCTCGATGGTGGTCTGAGCAGTAGAAGACAAGGTTCTCTTCGCTCTTTCACAGGCTGTTCTGAGCCTTCTAAGAGCTCTTGCACTGCTACCGAGATCTTTTTTATACTTCCTTTTGAATTCCTGAGTGAAGTGGTTAACTAAACGGTTATCAAAATCCTCACCTCCCAAATGGGTATCTCCAGCTGTGGCCTTAACCTCAAAGATCCCCTCTTCAATTGTTAATAAAGAGACATCAAATGTACCGCCTCCCAGATCAAAAATCAAAACATTCTTCTCACCAACAGAGGTAGCCTTCTTGTCCAGGCCATAAGCAATTGCAGCTGCTGTTGGTTCGTTAATGATTCTCATCACATTTAGTCCAGAAATAACGCCGGCATCCTTGGTAGCCTGCCTCTGAGAGTCATTGAAATATGCAGGGACAGTAACAACAGCATTCTTGATGGTGGTTCCAAGATAAGCTTCAGCTATCTCCTTCATTTTAGTCAAAACCATCGAAGAAATTTCCTCTGCAGCAAACTGTTTCTCTTCGCCTTTGTATGTAACAACAATCATAGGCTTCTCAGCTGGCCCAGAAATAACTTTGAACGGCCACAGCTTCATGTCATTCTGGACTGTTGGATCTGAGAACCTCCTTCCGATAAGACGCTTTGCATCTATATAAAAGCAGAACACAAACCATCAACCAAAAACCATTAAAAATCAAAACAAAACTGATCATACAATAACTCTTTAAAATGTTAGAGTAGGTATCATTAAGTGAATTCATGATACCTTAAAACACTAATTTTGTTTTTCTTGGTCTAGTTGTACAAAAGGATAAAAACACAAACCATGTTACAATTTCATGGTTACAAAACAAACAACGCCACTGGTACAAAATTCAGTTTTATTTAAATAAAAACGCACAGATTAAGGTTGGCATGGGGACTAATGGAGTATAGAATAGTAAATACTGGCAGATATTTCATAACAGTGAACTGGGTGACATCCCAATCGAAGATATCACGAAAAAGCCAGTAGCAAATAACACGACACGACCAAATAGGACATAAAGGGGGAAGGGTAGAGGCCAACACTTGAAGACAAGCCACAAAATCATAGGAAATAAGGCTCCTTCCACTGCAGAAGATCTGCATGAAGACAAGCCACAAAATCATAGGAAATAGGCTCCTTTCACTGCAGAAGATTTGCATAACATATGACGATCATAACAAACACGCCCAGCATTTAAGTTGTAAGAAAAAATTGCAATCATAATAGCGATTAAAATTGTAAAAGAATTAGAAATCAAAGTCACTTAACGACGGGTCATGCCAAAAATTAATTAATCAAAAGCAAATTCCAAGCCGAGGGAAGCTCAAAATAAAGTTAAGCCGATGGGGGCTAAAAAGAAAGTCATTTTCTATAATGGCAATAATCGAAATTTCACATTAAAAGATAAGAGAACCAAAGACCTTTGATACTTATCGAATACTACCTGACAACTATAAAAATCAGAACAAGAAACCACAGCTTTATCGTAAATTGAAAACGAAAAACTAGAAAAGACCAGTAAAACGGTGCTAGATCCGATTCTAACAACCACACATACGCAAATATAAAAAAAAGGACCCGATCCAGACTTCACAATAAAAATCGAAAGAAAAACTAATACCGACAAACTTACCAGATTCAAAACCCGTCAGTAATCAAAACAAAAGAAGTAACTGAAACAAAGCGAAAATCATTCAACGATCAAACACTATGTTAAAAAATGTAAAAACCTGCAAGAAGATTTATCATAACAAAGAAAATCAACCGAACCAGCCTTACTTAAAAGAGACGTGCGGCACACATCTGCAACACTATAAAAAAACCGAAAAACACAGCCTTAAGGTTGACCAACAATTATATCGAAACACGCGACAGCTTAAGCATAAAGTTGTCACTAATGCAAGCATAGATCTATTTAAACACCGTCTTTTAAACCGCATGTCTTTCAGGAATTCTAGGGTTTGAACCTGTGCAAACCCGTGCTTTAAATCCATCTGGGCATTTAGTATATGCAGATATTAAATACGGAAATTTTAAGCCGGACCTTAATATAAATACTTATTAAAACTCTCTTGGCATTTAATGCATTCAGATTTAGATCTACCCTGGTATCCGTAACACCATCTCATAAAAACCCTACTAAAAAACATACAGAATAAAGAAATAAAATAACTAGAACAAAACAGATATTTCTTGCGGAAGAAAAAACCCTATCCTAACCCTAACTCAAAAACGCATCAAATACACCAGAAAACAAGGGTTTTAGGACTTACCGAAAACTGTATTGGTAGGATTCATGGCAACTTGATTTTTGGCGGCATCTCCAATCAGCCGCTCGGAGTCGGTGAAGGCCACATAAGAGGGAGTGGTTCGATTCCCCTGATCATTGGCAATAATCTCAACTCGGTCATGTTGCCACACACCCACGCAGGAATAGGTGGTTCCAAGATCGATTCCAATAGCAGGTCCTTCTCCCTTTGCCATTTTTAGAAATAGAAAAACC
Source organism: Pseudotsuga menziesii (assembly GCA_001517045.1). Classification (NCBI taxonomy): domain Eukaryota; kingdom Viridiplantae; phylum Streptophyta; class Pinopsida; order Pinales; family Pinaceae; genus Pseudotsuga; species Pseudotsuga menziesii. The sequence continues at coordinate 151,588 of LPNX010054335.1, forward strand.
GTAAATCCTCAGAAAGAAAATAATTATCGCAGCAAAGCACAATACAGAGCGCTAGAAGGGACTCGCAGAAAAATCAAGAAGCGCTTCCGTCTAAACTACGGTGTGAGAATGAGAAGAGATGGGCGGGAGCGGCCTACAAATATGGAGAGGAAAGGGCCATAACCGTTTCTCGAACATTCTCGGAGTCTCCAGCACCGTCCGGAAATAAGCGGTCAAGAGTCTTCGTCAATCGGTGCAATCATGACCGTCCAAAAGAGTGCCTTTGGACGGTCATGGCTTAGCGTGGGGTGCTTCCATGTAAGCCGTCCATCTGGAATTTGACCGATGATCTCACCAATAATATTGCTGTGAAATTTTATAAATAAATATAAATAGTATATAATCATTTTTACATTAGGGTTTTCAAGCGTACACATAAAGAAAACAAATTTGATTGTTTTCATTAGGGTTTGAGTTTCAAACTTTCGGGTGATTTTTTAATTTAATATTATTATTAGCTAGTACAGCCACTTATATTGTGGTTGGTGAATATTAATATGCTATAAATTAAGTATTACAAATAAGTTATTTGTTATTTGTTTTAGTTTTTTTAGTTAAACGGTTTGTTTACTATGAAATGTCGTTATTTATGTATTAGTTATGAATTATACATACATCAACTATCAGTTAAATGGGTTGTCTCCCATGAACTGGTCGTTATCCATGCATTAGCTAAGAGTTATCCATGCATCCACTACCAGTTAATTATTCATAAGCTATCAGTTATTTTTTATATATATTTTTTATAATTGTTTGTTTCAAATTTCAAACGACTGCCATAGAATCAATCTGGAGAGTACACTTGTCTCATCCTCGTGCAATCTTGGAAAATCATAGGCCATAGTCCACCCCAAATTCTAAAAATAAAAATGCCTATCGAGGTAAGTAATACTAGCACAACCACAAGTAAAGTGGTTGGTGGACGCCTATAGGCGCAACTAGCCACTTAGTTTTGCGGAGATGGATGATTGTTAAACATTAAACTAATTACCATACCATTATAATGATCCATTTATGGTATAATATAAACATTAAACTAGCACACCCACATAGTTTGTGGCTTGATCACACCGATAGGGATCACATGATTGAGAGATAACAATGGAAAAGAAGACAGTTTGGATTTTTTTATTCCTCGTATTCTTTTAGTTAAACTAGTTCAACTCTAAAAATTACCAAGGTAGAATAGCATTGTTGGACAGAACATGGCTCTACATTTTTTTCCTCCTTCAGCCTTTGGTTTGATTCTCCAGTGTTTGTTCTTGAACCCTCCTTAACTGCACGCGTTGTTGTATGCGCCTTTCCCTGCTAATCATCGCTACCATGGCCCCATGAGGGGGCTCTGAGCCTCCCCCTCCTCTTCCTCTTGAGCTCACAGCTTTCAAGAAGCTGGTAACGACCTACAGCAAGCGACCTGCTACAGCTTCTCAGCAGAAATTTGTTAAGAAAATGGAGGCCATTTCGACAATTTCTCTCTCAACTGAAGAAACTTTTCGTGCAGCTCTGAATCTTGCTGAACGGGGCCTTATCGGACAGTCTATCGGCTTATGGCCATCGAATCATGGGTACATAAAAACTGGAGATTGTTGGTTTTAGAAGGAATCAAAAGCCATTTCGTTGGGAAGGGATACTTCGTTTTCATTTTTTAAAGCATAGAAGATAAGAAACGTATCTTTAAAAATGGGCCATATTTCATGGGCCCTCAGGGCCTGTATTTGAACAAGTGGACACCGGACTTTGATCCAGCTCAAGACATGCCTTCAGCTGTCCCAGTTTGGGTACGCCTCCCTCATTTTCCCTTGCATTGTTGGAGCCCAAAATATTTAGAATTTATTAGGAATACTCTTGGAAAATACATCGATACAACAAACAGGAAGGATTAATACTCATGTGCACAAATATGTGTAGAGGTTGATCTGGAAATAAGGCTCCCAGAAGCCATAAAACTAATAATGGAAGACTGGTCTCATGTGCAAGAATTGGACTACGAACAACTGCCTTTTAAGTGTAGGCATTGTCATGGATATGGGCACTTTGTAAGGCATTGTAAACAGAAGGCTAAGAATGAAGCAGAGAAGGCGAAAGGAGAGCAATGGACGAAGGTGCGGAAGTCGGCTCGACAAAGCAATTCAATAAACCTAGAGTGAAAAGGAGCCCCTACAAGTTCCAATGTGCCCAGCATAGAGCATCTTTAGGTGGAAGGGATCGTAGTTCCTCCTCAGGCAAAAGTATCCTTGAATCCTTTTGAAACTCTCAGCACCTAGGAAGAACCTCTTATCATAGCAAAAGAAACGAAACAACATGCCCATTCTTGAACATTTGAGGAAGACATCGCAAGGACACTCCCTTCTCATCCCGGCTCCCCATCAAGAGACTCTTCTTCACCCTCTCATGCATACATGATAAGGAAGAAACCCCCAGATCGGCAGGCTCATCAATAGATGAGACATTTGAAAGACCCTCAAAAAAGGCAGGGAGGAAATCCATCAAGGAAGCAAGAGAGGAAGAAGCAGAGAGGCAAAAAATGCAAGGAAGCCAATCCACTCTAGAAATGTCCATTGGACGAAATACCAGAGCAAGGCCACCCAATGGAGGTCTCTCTACCTCCATTCCCAAAAGATAATGCGTATAGTTTCTTGGAATTGCATAGGCTTGGGGAATCCTATGAAATCTGAAGTCGTTAAAGATCTTTTGAAAATAGAATCTCTAGATATCCTCATGCTCCAAGAGATAAAAATCGAAGGGGAAACTCTTCTTGATCTAAGTCGCATGAAATGGAAACGAAATGCAGGAAAGTTTGTAAGTGCAAGGGGCTCCTCAGGAGGGCTTTCCACAGTTTGGTCGAAGGAAATGTTCCAACTGGTAAGCTCTTTTAAGACTCAGCACTAGACTTATACCGAGCTTCACCATAAAGTAAATAAGCTCTTTATCGCTTTGTTTAATCTTTATGTACATGTCCATTTTCTCAAGAAGAAAGAGTGTTGGCAACCATTAATAGATTTAGTGGAAATCTATTCTCCCATGAATATCATAGTAGTAAGAGACCTAAATATTGTACTCAATCCAAAGGAAAAAAGAGGTGGCATTAACAGTAGAGATCAAATGCTCCCTCTTGTCAAGGACTTGATCCAGCAGTGGGATCTCCTTTATTTTAAACCCAATAAGGCTTTATATACATGGACCAATAACATAACAGGGGCAGCACATATTTCAACATGACTTGACAGGTTTCTAGTGCTGAGCACCTTTTTGTTGGATAAGAAAATCAGGTCCTCTAAAATCCTTCCAAAACATGCCTCAGATCACAAACCCATTCTCTTGCAGTTGGATGAGGAAGAAAACTTGGGACCTATACCTTTTTGTTTCATCCCATAGTGGATTGAGCAGGAAGGCTTCATGGTAGTTGTAGCCAAGGCTTAGTCCACATTAGTCACCGGGTCACCCAATTATGTATGGGCGCATAAATCAAAAGCAACCAAAATAGCCCTAAAAGAGTGGGTCAAATCACCTTCCAATACCCTCACTGCTCAGAGAAAAGAGGTTGTCCAACATTTAGTGGATTTACAGTTGGATTTGGAGAGCAGTGATATAACCACCCAAGAATTGGAGAAGGAGCAAGCTACCCAATTTGCCTCTTTCCGATCTTTCAGACATGAAGAAGAATTTTGGAAGTTTAAGCCCCAAATCCTATGGTTAAAAGTTGGTGATCTTAACACAACTTTCTTTCATCAGCAGTTCAAAGCTCGCCTCTCTCGAAATCACCTTAGCAGATGGGATTCTTTCCAAAGGTTTTTCCCAAGTTAAAGAAGTTGCAAAAACTCACTTTCAGAATCTTTACACAGAGGAAGGGATAAGAAATGAGGAGCTCACCACTGACTTCCTCTCCCATATGCCTTCTCTTGTTAGTGAGGAGAACAATGCAAGCCTTATGAAACCCTTTTCAGAGGAGGAAATCAACAATGTAGTGTGGACCATGGAACTCGATAAAGCTCCAGGCCCTGATGGCTTTTCAATACACTTTCACAGAGCTTGCTGGACTTTATCAAGACTGACTTATTAAGAATGGTAAAATAGTTTCAGCAAAAGGCCAAAGTGGGAGGAAGCACCAACTCCACCTTTCTTGTCTTAATCCCCAAAGAAGTGAACCCGACCACTTTTGATAGATTCAGACCTATCTCGTTATGCAATGCCTCCTATAAAAATCTCTCGAAATTACTTGCAAACAAAATAAAACCCCTACTTGGTAAGCTTATCTCCCCCAACCAAGGTGGTTTCCTCAAAGGGAGACATATTCTGGACAACATGATACTTGTATAGGAAATTATGCACTTTAGCTATCAGAGGAAGGAGCAAGGGATGCTAATAAAGTTGGACATGGCCAACGCATTTGACCGAGTAAAACTATTCTTTCTCTACAAAGTTTTACTCTCTTTTGGTTTTAGTCCAACTTTTGTAAATTTGATCAAAGCCTACATTGATAAACCTTGGATAGCTCCACTTGTAAATGGTCCACCTGACACTTATTTTCAAGCAATAAGGGGGATACGGCAAGGTTGGTCGTTGTCTCCCTTTCTGTATATTATGATGGCAGACACCTTGAGCAGGAAATTGATAGTTGAAAGGAACGTTGGGGCAATTCTTGGCATCCGATTGACGAAAGGTATAGAACGAATCAACCATGCATTGTTTGTTGATGATTCTCTTATTTTGGGAGGAGATTCCTTAAGAATAACAAGGGATTTCAATGAGATTCTTCAAAGTTTCTACAACATCTCAGGGGCGCTGGTCAACAAAAGAAAAAGTGCAGTGTATGGCTGGAACACATATGAACAAACCATCCTCTGAATTGATTGATCCTTGGGCTTTTCAGGTTTTACTTCCTGGGATAAAATTAAGTACCTTGGTTTACCTTTAACTCTGGGATCTAATAGACCCTTGCTCTGGATTGAAGTTATCAACAAGATTAAAGCCAAGATAGTAGTATGGGGAGGGCATTGGCTTAACAATGTTGGTAAGCTAACTCTTATCAAATCGGTTCTTTCCTCCCTCCCTATCTACCAAGACCCTTTTCTCATTGCTCCAAAGGCAATCCTAAAGCAGGTTTTGAAGCTATTTAGAGACTTCCTGTGGTGAGGAGGCAAAGGAAACCAAAGAAAATTCCACTTGGTTAGCTGGGATCTAATGAAAACACCAATGTTGGAAGGCAGACTTCAAATAAGAGACACAAGTCTGGCCAACATCACTTTAGGTGGTAAAATTCTATGGCAACTTTACTCTAACAACACCCATCCAGTTAGTCAGCTCCTCCAGAAAAAAAGAAAAAAAATACCTCAAAGGGGATTCAATGAGAAACCTCCAAATTGATAGTGTCCCCAAAGGCACTTTGCTATGGAATCTCTGTAGAAAAGGACTCGAATTCTTCCCAAAACAATTAAATCGCGTCCTTAGGAACGGTAAGAAGACTTTGATATGGAAAGATAAAATTATGGGCAATTTGCTACTTGAAATCATAGATGAATTAACAACTATTCATGAGTGAATCTCTCAGTGTGGACTGCATGATCTTGTTGATATCTCTTCCTCGGACAGAAAAGGGAACTAGACGGATTGGGTCTTCCCTAAGCCTCTAATACATTTGCTTCACCAAAAGCAACTTCTCCTCGATGCACTGAAGGGGTCGGCACCTGCAAACCTTTACATTGTTGACCATTGGAGTTGGGGGAAGCTTGACATCTACACCTTGGTGCAAGGACTTGCAGCTCTGCAATCACACCAATCTCATATTCTCATCCAATATGGAAGCAAGTTTGGGATGCTCATGGGATACCCAAGATAAAAAACTACGTGGGTGCTTCTGCATAAAAGAGTGCCAACCGACGAAAATCTTGACAAAAGAGGCATCTTAGGTCTACGTAGGTGCATAATGTGTCGAAAGGCCCCATAAAAATTAGACTATGTATCCGTGGATTGTGCTTTTGCCCAATTGGTATGGGTGTTAGTGATTCAAGGACACAATGTGGTCATCCCTTCCCAGATCTCAGTTATTGCTCTCTTCTCCTCATGGAAAGCACGACACCCCCAAGTGCTAAAAAGTTAGTCTTTGTGGAATCGAATCTAGCTCTCCATTCCCAAATTCATTTGCTGGAAGCTATGGATTGCAAGAAACGATTTGATTTTTAACAATACAAAGCACTCCCCCTTGATCATTGTTGCCAAAGCCAAGGAGCACTTAATGGAAGCATTGGGAAATCATTCCTCTAGGTTAGACACCACTCTCATAACAAAAGAAAGAAGTTGGTTGGGAACACTTTTGATTCGGGACAGGAAGAAGAACTTAGCTCGCCCAACTTACAACCCCGTTTGGAGAATACGAACATCGGATGCATAATTTCAAGATTGGTGGAGAAAACAAGGAAAGCTAGCAGTCTTCTTCGATGACGCCTCCAAAGGAAATCCAGGAATAGCAGGAGCAGGTAGAGTGATCTACTCCCGTGATGGATTAGGTAAAGATAACTTTAGTTGGGGATTAGGACATAACACAAACAATTAGGCTGAATTCTTGGGATTTTAAAACGGTGTCAGATCACTCAGGACAAAGGAAACAAAGCTCTCTCCAAGTCTTCGCTGATTTAGAAATATTGATAAAAATCTTAAATTCCGAGGATCAATTCAGCAATCTAGCTCTCAACAAGACTCTCCAGAGGCTGCGGGGTTTATTGCACAACTTCACTTCCACTACCTTTTTTCACATTCTTCATAGCTCAAACAAGGAAGCAGATGCAAATCCCAATGAGATATGTAGCTTGACACAAGGAGTATTCAGAGAGAACATAAGTACCCTTCATGATATTCATTCCGTAGTTGTTTTGTATCAAATCTCTGAAAAAGTAAGAACATGTTAGGCTGTAACAGGAAAAGCAAGCCTAAGATTCCATGAAACTTTGGTTGTTTAGCCTATGACCCAGCCGATACTCTTAAAAAAACTGTTTTAGTTAAAAAAAAAACTAGTTCAACTCTAAGTTATCCATGCCTAGCTACATGTTATCACCAACATTCTTCATGTTATCCATTTATCAACTGTCAATTTTTTGTTTTTATCTCACATTCTTCTAGTTATCTGCCATGAACTCTATGTTATCCATTCATCAACTATGAGTTATCCATGCATTGCTCTCCATTCCCAAATTCATTTGTTGGAAGCTATGGCTTGCAAGAAACGATTTGTTTTTTAACAATACAGAGCACTGCCCCTTGATCGTCGTTGCCAAAGACAAGGTGCTCTTAATGGAAGCACTAGGAAATCATTCCTCCAAGTTAGACACCACTCTCATAACAGAAGAAAGAAGATGGTTGAGAACACTTTTGATTCGGGACATGAAGAAGAACTTAGCTCGCCCAACTTACAACCCTGTTTGGAGAATACGAACATCAGATGCAGAATTTCAAGATTGGCGGAGAAAACAAGGAAAGGTAATAGTCTTCTTCGACAATGCCTCCAAAGGAAATCTAGGAATAGCATGAGCAGGTGGAGTGATCTACTCCCAGGATGGATTAGGTAAATACAACTTTAGTTGGGGATTAGGACATAACATAAATAATTAGGATGAAAATCTTGGGCTTTTAAAAGGATGCCAGATCGCTCAGGATGACGGAAACAAAGCTCTCTCCAAGTCTTCAGTGATTCAAAAATATTGATAAAAATCTTAAATTCCGAGGATCAATTCAACAATACGGCTCTCAACAAGACTCTCCAGAGGTTGCGGGGTTTATTGCGCAACTTCACTTCCACTACCTTTTTTCACATTCTTCGCAGCTCGAACAAGGAAGCAGATGCAAATCCTAACGAGGAATGTAGCTTGACACAAGGAGTATTCAGAAAGAACACAGAAGTACCCTAGATGATATTCATTCCGTAGTTGTTTTATATCAAATCTCTGAAAAAGTAAGAACATGTTAGGATGCAACAGGAAAAACAAGCCTAAGATTCCATGTAACTTTGGTTGTTTAGGCTACGGCCCAAGCGATACTCTTCAAGAAAAACCCGTTTTAGTTTAAAAAAAACTAGTTCAACTCTAAGTTATCCATGCCCAGCTACAAGTTATCACCAACATTCTTCATGTTATCCATTTACCAACTGTCAGTTTTTTTATTTTATCTCACATTCTTCTAGTTATCTGCCATGAACTCTCTGTTATCCATTCATCAACTATAAGTTATCCATGCATCGCTACCAGTTACCCATTCATTAGCTACCGGTTATTTTTAATATTCTTTTTTTATATATAATTGTTTGCTTTAAATTTTGAACGACTGCCATAAAATAAATCTTGACAGTACACTTGTCTCATCCTCGTCTGTAGATGACAAAGCATAGGTCGTAGTCCACCCCAAATCTCAAATAAAAACGTCTATTGGCGTAACTAACTAATATAAACATAAAACAAATATTATTTAATAAAAAAACTATTATTGCTACCCGGTTCTTTATCAACCGCTTAATCGAAGCTTATTTAAATATTAACCAAGATGCATTTAAGCATAACAACATACGACGACCATGAAATGAATCCCTATTGTACGCTTGTTACACTCAGGATAATCTTGTTGATCCGCTCAAGGAAGCCCAAAATCTGAGATAATATCTAAACACCTATCGACGAAATTAGATTTAAATTTTAAATGTTTTTTTCTAATATTTTATTCATTAAATAATAGTTTATAGGTATTTTGTCCATTGGATGTAGCTTGGGTGGTTGGGAGGAATGGTTGATGTCCTCCCCACCCAGGTTCAATTCCTTGTAAGTGACATGTTGAGCTCTTAAATGGGTATATAAGATGCTCTTATTGTTGAGCTCCCAATGTTCTAAAATTCTTGACCACCCCATTTTCCCTCGCGGATTTTGGGGGGAGATTTAATGGATGTAGCGAGCACCGATCTCCGATGCCATGAACCACATGGAAAAAATATGTTTTATACATAATACACGAGCTTATGTTATTTTAAGGATTTTTATTTTGTTGAAAGTGTTGAAATCTTCGCAAATCGTACTAATTCTAAAATTTACAAACATAAAATGTTTGGTAATTTTTTTGCAAAAATATTCCAATTTTTAAGGACTTTATATCATTTTTGTTGACAATTTTGGTGATTTTTTAGAGTAAAAAATATTATCTCATTGAATTTGGTCAAACCATTTTATATTAAAAAGAAGAGAAAAAAAACCGTAAAACTTTTTTTTGCAAAAAAACATAGAAAAATAGCCCATGGGATAAATTTTGCCCCTAAAATTTTCCCTTAATAAAATTTAGGTAATGATAATAACACTCCATCTAGCCCGCACGAGTGTGTCTCATTGGCGATTTGCTTGATATGAAGTCACATGTTGTAAAGGAGGTCACAAGTTAAATCACACCTGGGCTTACATGTGTCCTATGCTTGCGGGCTATCGTGGGGCACCTAGGGGTATAGTGGTAGCAGGAATGGATCCCTGGACCTCGTGTCACGCGAGTACCAGCCTAGACCCCAGTTGTTGATTCCCCTAGTCACACAAAAAAAACACTCCATCTTATAATCACTAAGGCTAGACCCAAATAAAATGGAGTAAATTAATCTTATAGTAAATAGATTTTTTTAATCACAAATTTGGTAAGAATTTAATAAATATTTTAGGTATAAGTAAATTTTTATTATGATTTAAGATGTAATGTTATTAAGAGTTTTGCTCAATTTTGAATCAATTCATATGGTAAAAAACTCAATCAAAATTATGCATTGATGAGAACTCTAAATTGATTAAACATTATGATATATGTGTAATCTAAATATTCTATGTTTTCAACATTTTTCGAGGATATTTTTCATCTTGTTTTGTTCAGTGTCTAGTTGGAAATCCATAAAAAATATTAGAATCACATATATTAGCTATGGAGATTGCATAATTTAGGTGGCATGGGGTATTTGAGGATGTTGTATCTATTTAAAGATTTAAAAACACAATTTGAACACTTATAAATTTATATTTTACCAAATCATTTACCGACCAAAACCATTGGAAAATGCAAAACATATAATAAATAAAATGTTCCTTATAGTATATACATGAAATAGTGATCTAGGCATTTGATCCCTATAAAGATCATTCTAAAAAATAATATTGTTTATCATTAAATTATGACAGATTGGAAAAAGTTTGTTATAATATTAGGCATCCCTCACTAATACATGAGACATCTCCAACTTTCTATAACAATTGATATGATGACAAAATTTGTGTGGAGACAATATTCACACATAAGAATTTAATGGAGGACTAATACATGAGACATCTACAACTTACTATAACAAGAGCCACTAGGAGGCAATGTCCCCACATTTGCTAATAATTGTTTCTATAAGACAAAAGCTATAGAAATATGATATTTTTGCCACAAAATTGTAATAGGAAAGAAAATTCTTTTATAATAAAATTTCTTAGCCATGTACTAAAGATAAAGTGCTTCTTTACAAGATGCCCATAACATTTTTACTCAAAATCATTTTCCCACTATATAGTCTCAATGAACATGTTGGCATAGAAGGAAAATATAACATTATGGTTGATAAATCATTTGATGTACTCCACGAGAGTCCATGTCACTTAGACTATGTGAAGTTCCTTTATGTGAGGAGATGTGGTTTGAGGGGTATTGTAATGTCAATCTTTCCACGGGACCATGTTGTTAACCATGAGGTATTACCGATATTTCACATGAAAATAAACATTGGGCAAAATCCTAATCCCCAATAGAGTAAAAAGTGACGATGTTGGGTTAGCATGGATGCCTGATGTTGCTCTACAACATCTAAAACATCTAAGGATGAACATAAGCCATCATCGTCATGCATTGTCATTGAAGCATCCATGCCCATTAAACCTAATTAACTATCATCTAATGAGACAATGGTAACTATTATTATTACCATTGTTGCATTCACCACTATTGATGGCTTTGAATGCGGCACAAAAGTTGCCCTGCCGAGAGGTTATGGCAGAGTGGCATTTGTTGTTCTACATCCAAAACTACATGGCCGTCATGAATGAAATGGTGGGGTCTTGCGCCACCTTCTCAAGGTTGCTCAACCCGTCGAACCTAATGTCCTTCCCCGCCACTCCATAATTGCAATTCTTGCAACACTTAGAGCATCAGTTTTAGCCTCTTTCATCATTACCGATGGGATGAGGAGATGTGATTAGTAAGTGTAGTGTAGAGTTGCATGATGAAGTATGTACCAACTTAAGTGGAGAGGCATGCACCCATGTTAGCTCTTCCTGCTTGTACACAGTAACACTATTGGCTATCATGGGCAGACCCGGGTTTACTATAATCAACCAACAACACCCCTAGCTCACTGGCCCTTTCGGTGACAGACCGCGAAGCGACCTGAAGTCTCACCCGAAGTGATTCTAATGGGTTGGTCAAGGACTCAAATGTCTTGGACTAGGTTCTGTGGCGGTCCTACTTGCGGCTCGCAGCTCTTCTAGTGTCTTGGACCAGGTTCTGTGGCGGTCCTACTTGCGGCTCGCAGCTCTTGCGGCGTCGCACGATCTCCTCTCCTCGCAGCTCTTCTAGCCGCGAGATATCCCTTTCTTCTATCGTGCGGTCCCTTCCTACGTCGCGCACTTTCACTGACTCGCGATATCTCCAACCTTACTGCATCGCCGTGCACCGTGCGACACGCAGCCCTGCCCAACACTAAGTCCTCAACCTGCGGTATCGTGCACCGCAGCTCCTCTGCCAGTGCGGTATCGCCTCTCTGCGATATCCTACCTCCGCGGCCTAGCGCACTTAGCGTTGCTCATGTCGACGTGCGAGACTCAACATACAAGACTGTTCAATACTGCGACTAGTGACTGTTCAAGCAAAGCATAAATGAACCCACATACAACATGCCAAAGTCTTCAACTTAAGTTTATCCTTCTATATTGCTGTGAACTGATTAACACATTCATTCATTAAGCTGTAAACAAAGTCCATGAAATGACTGATAAATGCATAAGTAAACATAACACATAATCCAATCACATAACACCCGATTTTAACGTGGTTCACCTCCAGGATGGAAGTTACGTCCACAGAACTGTGCTTTTATTATAGCTCAGGGGAAGGTAAAACACAGTTCTGCTACACCGCATATGCAGCTCAAGATATTCTCTCTTAGATCTCTTTTCTTCTCTATATTGCTCTCCTACAATATGCTCTTCCCTCTCTGTCGATCCCTGCGGATCGTTACATGCATGCTCTATAAGCCAGCTACTGGTTACAGTAAGATTGCTACCGCTAATAACAGAACCAGAGCTAGGCTTTTACAACAGTCTAATAATCTACAACAACTAACAACTGAGCGAACCAACCAACCAACCCTCGAACGAACCCTTTTACAATACAAAATATATCCCTTTATAGGCAGCCCGAAGGTCTTGCCATTACAACACTGTGGGCCTGTCCCAACAGTAACCCAAACCCTAATTAGTGACAGTCGGCCATATCTGTACTTGAGGTAGCCGCTTTCCGTCATACCACAGCTCTCTGCAGTCTTCCATGCTTCCCGGCGCTGATCATGGGTACTGTGCACCGCTTCGTTCTCCTGTCCTTCGTCTTCAATGCTTCAGCCTCGTTGCTCCTTTTCCTTTATGAGGGTTGTTGAGCCCTCCTGTCTTCGCCACTGCCTTCAATGCAGTGGGTGAGCTCTCTCTTCTCGGCCGCTCAGGTACAATCGTCTTCCTTGACTTCTCCGTCTTCTTCGTCACGGTTTCCGGCTCTGCTCTGTAGCTGGACACGTGCTATGGCGTCGTAGCTCTATCTTATCTTCTTTTCGCCAAAACTTATCTCTCCGCTAAACTAGAAGCTTCTTCTGTAGCTGCGGGACCCTGCTCCAACAGTCCCCTAACACTTACTTGTGGCTTTCCCTTGAGCCACTATCAGCGGGCTTCTCCTGCTGTAGCTTTGCCTTGGCTTCTTGCGAAGTCCTCTGCAACCTGTCTCGAAGTCCTGCGACTTCCTTCTGCATCAATTCGACACGCTCTTTATAGTTTCTGTAACTTGGTTCGCTGGGCTCTCTTATCCTTCCTGCCCATTGTCATGGTCTCACTCTCGTCGCTCCTGAAACCTTTTAAGAACCTTCTAGTGTTTGAAAAGGTCTTCCACAGATATCCTTTCCTCTTTATCTAGGTTAGAACTTTTATCACAAGGAAAATTTGTATCTTCCAGCCTTCTCAAACATTTCGTTCAGTCTGGAGCCTTGTATATGAAAGAGATACAAACCATGAATTCCGTTCCGAGAACAAGCCTTTCTCTGCATGCTGGAATTCTACCGTCTGCTGGGTTTGCTGTCCTCTTCCACTTTTCTTCTCTTCGAGGTGCTCCAGGTACTCATGTTGCCTTTGATCGTCAGATTTTCGTCTCGTTGCCTCCGCAGTCTCTTGTGCTTCTCTTAGCTGATCAGATAGGTCAGCGACCTTCTCCCGTTGCTTTCTTTTTCTCATTTTTACTTTCCTCTTGGCGGGAGATTTCTTCTCATCATTCTTTTGCTCTACTTTCTTATCTTCAGTGATTGGCTCGGCGTTCTTCTTCTCCTTAGCAGAGACCTTTGGTGACAACTTCTACTTTTGGCGCCTGACTCTTCATCCTTAGTGGCTGTTTGACCTGTGATGTACTTAATTTCACAACCCTGGGCGGCGTCGTCCTGGCGGACCTACGGCCACCAGGGTCGAAGCGTCTCGGCATGTCTTCTAGAGGTTCGTCCTCGGACAGAACCCTCTCAGTACAAAACGGCGGGCGTGCAATGGCTGCAACTTCTAAAAATCATAGCACTCTGCAACAAACTTAGCTCTTCACAGGGAATTCTTAACAACTTACTCTATAGCTCTCGGTTTTTCTGCAAACGTAACTGTCCCAATTGAATACTTTTTGCTTTTATGCCCAATACGATAATCCCGAACACAACGGTCATCTAGACTGAACCCGTCGGTCGTAATAAATGCCTGGACAAGACCATACCCGTCATCCGATCCTTAATAAATACGGAAATCCGATCGAATTTCCCTCGAAACGTGTGTGTACAGGCGCCGGTCTCATCGAAGATTTGCCAAATCTGGAAAAAATTATTATATTGCTGCCAAATCTACAGTAAGATATACCGGTCATTTCCTCATTAACTGCGTGTCAGAGGGTGATTTGACTGGCTCTCTGCTGGTTGCAAAACTGAATACGTGGCACAGGGAAACATCGCACTGCCGCGATGCGACTCCGCATCACCTGCGTAAAACAATACTTTTTTTTTTCAAGCCACTGATGACTTATGCAAAATGAACCGACCTTATGCGATTCCTCATACTTAGAAAATACCTGCCAGTGTAGACTAGTTCCTGATGCGATGCCTCCTTTCAACTACACTGGACATCTGCACCATCTTAAACTGTCTAAGCTAGGGCTGAGTGGTGGGGTGGCTATCACTATAGAGCTTAAGCCTACTACCATTAATCCATGTGGGAAGAAGCTCCCCATTCAGCTTGCTGAGCTGAACAACACCTCCCTCTGTAATTTGTTGTATCTGATATGGCCCCAACCAATGCGTCTTGAACTTTCCTGGAAACTTAATGAATTTGCTGTCATAGAGGAGCACTAGGTCTCCGATCTGGAAAGTCTTACTCTTAATGTGTCTGTCATGCCAAGCTTTTTCTCGTGCCTTCTGCACTTTCTGATGGAATCCCGCAATGAATCTGTCCTCTTCTAAGGCAAGCAGTTGTGCTAGTCTTTCCTCCACTGTGCCTGTATCAGTCATCCCGGTAATCTGAGCGATTCTTAAACTGGGAAGAATATACTCCATAGGCATAACAGCCTCCTGTCCATACACCAAGCTGAAAGGTGTGTGTCCCGTAAGTTTCTTGCATGTGGTCCTATACGCCCATAATACAACGTTAACTCTGAGGTCCCAATCGTTCCTTTGGCTATTGTAGATCTTAGTAAGAGCATTTTCTAAAATCTTATTAAAGGCCTCCACCATACCATTATCCTGTGGGTGGTAGGGAGTGCTCTTATGGTGCTGAATCTGGAATTCTTCTATCAACGCCTCAATGGTGTGGTTCAAGAAATGTGTGCCTTGATCACTCATCAAAATTACTGGGCATCCAAATCTACTGATGATGTTTTCAAAAAGGAACTGTGCGGCTGTAGCAGCATCACAATTTCTTACTGCTTTGGCCTCTGCACATCTGGTGAGGTACTCTGTTCTAGTGATAATATATCTCGCACCAGTGCGCTTTCCTGGTGGGTTGATAGGACCCACAAAATCTATAGCCCATTTGTCAAATGCGCACAGCGTGACTTGCGGTCGCAACGGCATTTCATCGCATCGCGAGGGTTTTCCTACCCTTTGGCAGATATCGCAGCATCTGCAAAAGTCCTTGGTGTCTTTATGCAACGTAGGCCACCATAATCCTGCCTCCAAGATTTTCTACGCAGTCGGCTTTCCTGCGAAATGACCTCCTGCGGTTCCTGAATGTGCCTCTCTGATAATAGCGTCTTTTTCATGCAGCATCACACATCTGCGCATAACTTCATCCGGACCTAACTTGTATAGGTGTCCCGCGATTAGGGTGAAGTCTGCTTCTTTAACAACCAACTGCCTCTTTTGCTGCTTAGTAAACTCATAAGGTGCTACTCCTGTAGTGAGGAATTGAATAATATCAGCGTAGTAATCATCTGCGATCTGGATAGAAAACAACGGCACATCTGGCAGATTGTCATCTAGGTTACTTGGCTCTTCTCCTGAGTCTATCCGCAACAGATGATCAGGTCCGGCATTCAGTCTGCCTGGTTTCACAATGATTTCAAAATCATACTCCTGAAAGAGGAGTAACCATCTGCAGATTCCCCCCCTAACACTGGCTTATTGACCAGATACTTCAAGGCAGAATGGTCAGTAAACATCTTGAATGGGGCACCCAATAGGTAGTGCCTGAACTTCTGCAGCGCGTACACCATAGCTAGGCCTTCTCTTTCTGTTAGGGTGTAGTTCTTTTCTGCTGTCGATAGCTTTCTGCTGGAATATGCGATGGGATGGTCAATATCTCCTTCTCCTGGTTGTGCTAAAACAACCCCTAGTGCGATGCCAGACGCATCCACATGTACATGAAATGGCTTAGTCCAGTCTGGAAATACTAAGATGGGTGTTGTAACCATCTTCTCCTTAATTATGTCTAGACTCTGCTGACATTCCTCATTCCATAGGAATTTTACATCTTTCTTTAGCAATTTCTCCATTGGTGTTGTAATCTTTGCATAGCCCTTGATGAACTTTCTGTAGTACATGGTATGACCAAGTACTATCCTTAGTTGCTTGACTGAGTTGGGTGCTGGAAGATTTACAATGATGGCGATCTTCGCGGGATCTACCATCAAGCCTTGTCTGCACACAATATGACCCAACAAAATACCTAATGGTGCACAAAATATACATTTTTTTAAATTTAGAGAAATCTGGCACTGCCTACATTTCTCTAACATCAGTCTTAAGTCTCCTATGTGCTTTTCAATTAGTCCAAATACAGTCCAATCATCAAAATATACTTCTAGCAATTTATGGATGTATTCTTTAAATACAGCAACTACTACTCTAGAAAATATAGCTGGTGCATTCTTAAGACCAAAGGGCATTACCGTATACTGGAACGAGCCCCATTATGTTGCAAAGGTGGTCTTGGATCGATCTTCTGGATGTATTCTGATCTGATGGTAGCCTGAAAAGCCGTCAGTGAAGGAGTAGACCTCCTGTCCTCCCACGTTGTCTAATACCTCATCAGTGAACAGTGTCGGAAATGGGTCGTGAAGCGATGCATCGTTGAGCTTGCGTAGATCGACACAGATCCTGATGTCTCCTTTTCTTTTCTTTTCTTGTACGACCATGGGGCTAACCCATTCGTTTTCTTCCACTGGTTCAATGATGCCTGCTGCTAGCATCTTATCAATCTCATCCTTAACTTTTTCTTTGTAGCGCGGATTCAATCTATATGGGCGCTGCTTGACTGGTCTAGCATCCTCCTTCAATGGTATCCTCATAACTCCCAGGTCTCCAACTATTCCCTTCATCTCTGTGAATTTGGTGGGAAATAGGTCCTGATAGTCATGTAACAAATCTACAATCTGTCCGACTGTTTCATCGTTCCAATAGTCTCCAATAGAGGCAAACTTAGGTTCTGTGTCTGTGCCAATATTGATATTTTTAATCTTGATGGGTTCGGTGATTGCTGGAATCTCTAACTGTGGTCCCCCAACATCGCGAGTCCCTTCTGACTCCGGAATGTTGGTACTGCGAGGATCCTCATCCTTGTCCTCTGGTTCCGCTTGAAAGTTATAACGCTCTAGCGCCTCTGTTAACTAAACGGCCCACTCAGGTTGAGCCTGCACTGAGATGGTACAGTCCTCAAATATCTTGATCTTGATTATGTCTAGGGCCTGAGTAACACTTGGATGTTCTGATTCAAACACGAAGGTGAGTAGGAAACTATCTGTCATAAGTGACCATGTGGTCGTCCCCTTGCGCAATTCGGTCTCTGCGTACCAGTTCCTTGGAACTGTGTCCAATGTGTGAATGAATCGGTGAACCCATTCATCCTTGGGAATGTCCGACCAGTTCTGTTCACATGTCTGAATGTGTGTCCTGGGATCAGTTTCTCCTGTGTAGTTCTGCTAGACATACTCTCTGTCGTCAGAAAATCTGATCGCCATCAATCTTTTAATATCATCCCATGATGTGATATTCTCTTTATGCGCATACCACCATCTTGCAGGTGTGGCTCGTACTGCAAGGTCCATAGCTGCGATCCTCTGTTCGTAAGGAATCTGTTGCTCAAACTGCTCAAGGAAGTCCGGGATATCTGTCAGACCATGATATGATGGAATCTCAGTGATCTCTGCGCCAATCCATCACAGTGACTTAGTCAAGTACGCACATCTGCGCGCTGAGACTTCGTGAAGTTTGTTCTGGCAGTTTTCTAGACCAACGTCGGAATCCGATGCGCATGAGCTGCCGCATCGCCAACTAATGTTCCCTTCTGCTGTTGGATTGATGTAGTCGTTCTAGTTCACAATCATCTAGTAGAGACTATCCATGTTACATGCCTCCTCCTCTGCTCGCATAGGTTCAATATATCTAGGACCCTGGTGAGGATCCAACGGCGCGATGACCCGGATCTGCGCATCCTCAAAGGTCATTTGTCTTCTCTTTAGGTCGATGACATCGTTGCTACCGATCGCCCAATCGATACTTAATAATGCTGGATACGGTCGACTGTCGCCAATGATTTCTATAACCTCGAAGTCCGCAAAACTGCGAACTCTGTCAATGTCAACTGGCACCTGCGGCAGTCGACCCAATGGTGATACTCGCTGCTGGTTAGCTAATCTTAGGTGGATAGGTGATCTGACTAACTGAGGGCTACCCATCTATTCCCATGTCTGCTTAGTCAGAACATTCACCTCTGATCCTAGATCTAAGACGACCTCATCCATTTCAAACTCTCCAATCTGTGCTGTGAGCTTCATCTCTCCTCCGGTCCTTGTATGTCTTGTAATATTATGAACAGCGCGGTGTGCACTGCCCGAGATAGAAGGTTGCTGACACTGATCTATGATGTGCTGGAGCTCGCCAATAGCTTTTTCATTTCTCACAAGTTTCAAGCAACTGCGCAGGAAGGATTGTATGCTTCCTGTCGATTCATCCTCGTCACATCTTCCCGATGTGGTAGCCTGTGGTATCTGTTCAGGGCTATCACCACAAGGTGCTTGCTGCGGTACGCCCCTAGACGGCGGTACCTGCGATCCTGATGGGGTAGGTTCATCAAAGGAAGCCTTGGTTTCGTGAAATGTCTCTTTATTCTTCTGCAGGTCGAGTGATGTTGCTTTACTAGGAGCTCTGCGCACCCATTGCTGACTTGTGTTCTTTTCGATATCCTGCGATGTCCCACTGGTGGAAGCACCGCTACGAGTCACAATGTTAACTTTTGGTTCTAGTTCATCCAGCTCAGCAGCAATAAGCTGGATGTTCTGGTGTGCTGCTGGTTTAGGCTCTCTGATCTTAGCTATCAAGGTAGGACATTCCTCTATAGTATGATCATAAGATTTGCAGTAGTTACAAGTGGTGGTGGGACTCTGACAGTCCCTAGCATAGTGCCCTATAACTCCACAGTTATAAAAAGTGATTGGTCCACGACCACAGCCAAAACCTTCTCCTCGGCCAAAGCCTCCTCCACGTCCTCGTCCTCTAAATCCTCCTCCACGACCTCCGTAAGCCGGATCCTGCTGTGGTCCTGCTGCTAGACCCTGTGTTTCCGATTGGACTCTGTACAAGTCTTGGTTTGCTCCGACCATCATATCATAGGCTCTGCAATCTTGTTCCTGATGGCCTACAGACTTGCAGAAGACGCAGTATAAGTTCTTAGGTGTCTGCACGTACTTCTGAAGTAGAGGGCAATGGTGGGGTAGGTGTCCTCGTGTTTTGCATATTTCACACCACGGTCCATGGGTCTGTGGTAAGGGGTTAGGAGCCCCTGTTGCTATATATTCTACAAAGACCGGACAATTGTCTTTACTATGGCCCTGTGCTTTACATTTGATGCACCAGATCTCTTGCGCAACTTCTTTCCCTTTCTTCAGCTCATGCAACTGTAATGTAAGATTAGCCAACTGGTTCTGTAGAGTTGTCATGCCTGTACTAGTCTCAGCTAGAGGTGAAGCCTCGAGTTTCATTGCCATCTCCAACGCGTCATCCTGCGTTTGGAGTTTCTGCTACATTAGTGGCAGTCTGATGTGAGGGAGCAGCACTGCAATAAACCATTCCTTATGCTGCTCCGGCGCAAACTCAAAGCTTACTTGGTCTATAAGAGCTTTGAATTTTTTTTCAAAGTCCCATACTGACTCTGATGGTAGCTGCTTAATATCCTTGAGCTCTGTTATACACTGAGACTCAGACTTAGGTTTCTTGAACTCTTTAATCATGGCAGTCCGGACCTAGACCAGTGTTCTGGGTGTGGCAGCGTACTTCATATACCATGTTAAAGCTCGTTCTCTCAATGTGGTGACCAACTGTACAAGTTTAATGTTATCATCGTGGATTTGTTTAATGGTCCACATGGCTTCGCATAGAAACCAATGCTGTTCCGGGTCCTCTACTCCTGTACCCTTAAAGGTAGGTAGCTTCATATCATCTCCCATTCTATTTCTCTGCGGTGGGTTCTAATTGACTCGATTACTACCACCCGGCGGTATAGGTGAAGGCGATGTAGCGGTAGTAGGTACTGTCTGTGAGCTACTGGACGGAGTACCTACGGGATTACTCTGAGTCCCGGTCTGTTTCTGTGGGGTATAGGGATGGTAAGGGATACCCCCCTCTGTTTCTTCTGCGGTACTATGACTCGGTTGCCTGATACTGTCTGAACTGTCTCCAATACAGGGGTACTATGCACCGCTTTGTTCTCCTGTCCTTCGTCTTCAATGCTTCAGCCTCGTTGCTCCTTTTCCTTTATGAGGGTTGCTGAGCCCTCCTGTCTTCGCCGCTGCCTTCAATGCAGTGGGTGAGCTCTCTCTTCTCAGCCGCTCAGGTACAGTCATCTTCCTTGACTTCTTCGTCTTCTTCATCACGGTTTCCGGCTTTACTCTGTAGCTGGACACGTGCTACGGCGTCGTAGCTCTATCTTATCTTCTTTCTGCCAAAACTTATCTCTTCGCTAAACTAGCAGCTTCTTCTGTAGCTGTGGGACCCTGCTCCAACAAAAACGACCAATAGGTGGAACTTGGATCACCGTAGTTCATCTTAGAGCTCATCTCATTGATGGAGCACAATCCTAACACAAAAAACAATTAGCATTAACAATAATCATGAATGAAGAAATATAAATAAAATTATACATAGAATGAACAACAAATATAACATTCTTTACCTCCAGTTTTGTCCATTCCATTAGCAAAGAAGGCAGTGAGCTTTATGTTCTTGGCATCGTTGGAACTGGTGGTGCCAAATCTAGAAAATCAATTGGCAGTCGCGACAAAATTGTTATAAGTGTAGAATGATCCCTTGCTCTCACAAGAGTTGCGAGCTTCGTCGACGACAAGGCCATCGAAAAATATCTGAGAAATTATGGTTCCCACATTTCCACTTCTGCCATTCGGAGATCCTTTTCTTGAATTGGAACAGGGGCCACTCTTGCATCCATTGTCGCAATAAGAAGAGTTGGTGCCACATTATTCATACTAGCTGCAACACACTCCTGTGGCACAACCAAAACTTTGAGCATTAACACTAACAACCACTAGTAGCACCGCTAGCACCAACACCATGACCGATCTTCCATAACCACTCCCCAGCGCTAGTAATTCCTCTTAGACTCCCACACTCACCTAATATTCGATTGTTTGATACAAGTAACTGAAAGAGTTGCTTGCCATATTTATACATAGATCATCAGCATCTCTTTCTCTTTTAGCAGTTGCAAATAAGTAAATTATACAATCCCAAACACAACCTTCACTTGGGAAACCATCAACTATGGGGAATGCAGCATTGGAAGCCATCCACGCGCATTCTCCTAGAGTCGTTCACATGTGACTAAGAGTCCAAGGCGGGACGACACGATAGAATACTTATTGTTCCTTTTGTTCGTTCTCACAAAATCAAGGACAACACCTGTAACAGAGGTAAAAGATAAGAAATGTATTATAAATTAGAAAGACAGACCAAGTACTGCAAAATAGACGAAAAAACTTTGTCGTCATGTACGCACAAATTTGAAACCAAAGTGTAAAACCTGAATTATCATTATTTTACAATCGTCATAGTTGATAGATGACGAGTTGAAACTACCATGCTTAATTTCAAGGCTAATGTCATCTAGTATTAACCAATAAAAATTTAAATAAATATAGATTTTTTTAATTTTTAATTAATATTAAAATGCCTACACTATACAAATTATTGAAGTGGAAATTTTGACCCTTGTACGAATTCGATTAATGCCACCACACAATCGCTATATATTACCCTACGAGGACATAACAATTGATATAATGACAAAATTTAAGTGGAGATAACATTCACACGTAAAAATGTATATAACTTTTTCAATTTATAACCTTTTAATTTCTAATAGCTATAGCTACATTGAATCACTTATTCATACACTAAACACATTTTTAAATGCTTTCATTATCTCAATTTCCAAGGTAAAAAACTAAATATTTTTATTTTTCAATATATCATGACAAAAAAACCTTATCACAAAACACCACTTCTTGCCCCTTATAACCACTTCTTGCCAATAACATCTCAAACCAAATCCTTGGTAGCTTCTGACTGTGAGGTGACTCTTTAGGTATATGTTGTATTCTTCACCTAATTGTAACCCATTCATGGGTAGGCACTATAGATGTCCTTTGATTCTTAATAGAATATCAAGGACAGGCTTTTTTAAACTTGGGACATATACCTTTTAGTTGTAGCTAAGGCTTGGTCCACATTAGTCACCGGGTCACCCAGTTATGTCTGGGCGCATAAATCAAAAGCAACCAAAATAGCCCTGAAAGAGTGGGTCAAATCACCTTCCAATACCCTCACTGTTCAGAGAGAAGAGCTTGTCCAACATTTAGTGGATTTACAGTTGGATTTGGAGAGCAGTGATATAACCACCCAAGAATTGAAGAAGAAGCAAGCTACCCAATTTGCCTCTTTCCGATCTTTCAGACATGAAGAAGAATTTTGGAGGTTTAAGCCCCAAATCCTATGGTTAAAAGGTGGTGATCTTAACACAACTTTCTTTCATCGGCAGTTCAAAGCTCTCCTCTCTCAAAATCCCATTTCAGAAAACACCTTAGCAGATGGGAATCTTTCCAAAGGTTTTTCCCAAGTTAAAGAAGTTGTAGAAACTCGCTTTCATAATCTTTACACAGAGGAAGGGATAAGAAATGAGGAGCTCACCACTAACTTCCTCTCCCACATGCCTTCTCTTGTTAGTGAGGAGAACAATGCAAGCCTTATGAAACCCTTTTCAGAGGAGGAAATCAACAATGTAGTGGGGGCCATGGAACCCGATAAAGCTCTAGGCCCTGATGGCTTTTCAATACACTTTTACAGAGCTTGTTGGACTTTATCAAGACTGACTTATTAAGAATGATAAAATATTTTTAGCATAAGGCCAAAGTGGGAGGAAGCAACAACTCCACCTTTCTTGTCTTAATCCCCAAAGAAGTGAACCCGACCATTTTGATAGATTCAGACCTATCTCGTTATGCAATGCCTCCTATAAAAATCTCTCGAAATTACTTGCAAACAAAATAAAACCCCTGCTTAGTAAGCTTATCTCCCCCAACCAAGGTGGTTTCATCAAAGGGAGACATATTCTAGACAACACGATACTTGTACAGGAAATTATGCACTTTAGCTATCAGAGGAAGGAGCAAGGGATGCTAATAAAGTTGGACATGGCCAACGCATTCGACCGGGTAAAACTATCGTTTCTCTACAAAGTTTTACTCTCTTTTGGTTTTAGTCCAACTTTTGTAAATTTGATCAAAGCCTACACTGATAAACCTTGGATAGCTCCGCTTGTAAATGGTCAACCTGCCACTTATTTTCAAGCAACAAGGGGGATAAGGCAAGGAAGGTCATTGTCTCCCTTTCTGTATATTATGATGGCAGACACCTTGAGTAGGAAATTGATAGTTGAAAGGAACGTTGGGGCAATTCTTGGCATCCAATCAACGAAAGGTATAGAATGAATCAACCATGCATTGTTTGTTGATGATTCTCTTATTTTGGGAGGAGCTTCCTTAAGAATAATAAGGGATTTCAATGAGATTCTTCAAAGTTTCTGCAACATCTCAGGGGCGTTGGTCAACAAAAGAAAAAGTGCAGTGTATGGCTAGAACACATATGAACAAACCATCCTCTGAATTGATTGATCCTTGGGCTTTTCAGGTTTTACTTCCTAGGATAAAATTAAGTACCTTGGTTTACCTTTAACTCTGGGATCTAATAGAACCTTGCTCTGGATTGAAGTTATCACCAAGATTAAAGCCAAGATAGTAGTATTTGGAGGGCATTGGCTTAACAATGTTGCTAAGCTAACTCTTATCAAATCAGTTTTTCCTCCCTCTCTATCTACCATGACCCTTTTCTCATTGCTCCAAAGGCAATCCTAGAGTAGGTTTCAAAGCTGTTTAGAGACTTCCTGTGGCAGGGAGGCAAAGGAAGCAAAAGAAAATTCCACTTAGTTAGCTGGGATCTAATGAAAAGACCAATGTTGGAAGGTAGACTTCAAATAAGAGACACAGGTCTAACCAACATCACTTTAGGTGGCAGACGCTGGACGTAGGAGAGCTTTGGACATCACGCTGGGCTGAGCAGGCTGCCTGGATCTTCATGTCACGTTGCCTCAGATCGGGAGAACGCATGCAGGCTGGGTACTGACATGCTGGCTGTTGGTCGCTGCTGAGCCGTTGTGGAGATTTGTAGGGCCTACGAGAGTTGAACCTGCCAGGTCAAGGCTGCTATCTCTGGCAGCCAGATGCCTGGGGTGGAGTGTCCACCTCCAGACCCAAGATCTGTTGCCTTTAATCGGCTAATTGGCCCTTAGAACAGGAGATCGGGTCTAAGAGATCCATCGAAGTTTGTCAAGAGAATTGAAGATGTGCCGGAAGTCGCCCTCCCTCCGGAAGAAACTATGTGGGTAGCTCTCTCATTGGCAGATCGAGCCTTGATCAGGCAATTCACGGGGCTCTGGCCCTCCCCAAAAACTACCCACAGCTAGGTCCAAAGGAACTGGAGACCCCTAATCTCCAAAAACGTAGCTTCTTACTCCGTCGGAAGGGGTTACTTTATGTTCGACTTCGAATCCAAGGAAGATAAATATCTAATATTCAGGAATGGACCCTACTTCATGGGGCCGCAAGGCCTCTATCTCAATGGGTGGACCCCGGACTTCGATCCAGACGCTGACATCCCCAAAGCCATGCCAGTTTAGGTCAGACTCCCTAACCTCTCCATGCACTGCTGGAACCCTAAATGTTTCCAAGCGATCGAGATTGTCCTGGGGAAAGACATTGACATGGTGAGCCCAAAGGATCAATATGCCTGTGCCCGCATATGCGTCGAGGTGGACCTTGAAGCAGGACTGCCAGAGGCCATAAAGCTGACTGTAGGGAATTGGTCCCACTTCCAAAAGCTCAACTATGAACAACTCCCCTTTAAGTGCAGGGGCTGCCAGGAATACAGGCACTTCATCCGGAATTTCCCTAAAAAACCTGAATCACACCAGGACAAGGCAGAAGGATGGCAAAGGGTGAATAGATCCAAACTCAAAAATCAAGGTGGTGGAGTTTCTAAGAAGGGTGAAAGTACCAAAGAAACCGGAGATCCCCCTCTTAGAGGATCCCAAGAAACATCCAAGACAAATGAACCCAATGAAGTAAGGAATGAGTCCACTGAAGTCGTAGAGAAATCTAGCAATGAAGAGAGCAAAGAATCAGAAGTAGGCCCATCCGATCAGCAAGTGGAAGATCAAGAAGAAGGTGCTGATATGACAAAAGAAGGAGAACCCCGGGGGAAATCAGAGGAAGAATTTGAATCAGAAGAAGAGGAAGAGGAAGAAGGGGAGATAGAGCTCACCACTCCAAGATTGACTAAAACTAAAGGCAGGAAATCCAGGAAAGAGGTAAGGGAACAAGCTACTTATAAGGATAAGCTGCAAGGATCCCAGCTAACCTTGGAAAAGCTATTGAAGAACACCTGAAACACCCGTTAGCAAGGGCATGCCCAGAAAGGGATGCCTACGACCTCCAAAAGTAAGTAATGAAGGTCCTCTTTTGGAACTGCAGAGGTCTTGGTAGCAAAAGCAAGGAAGAATCTATGGTGGATTTAATCTCTCTTTACCAACCGGACATCTTCTTGATCTAGGAGACCAAGATGGAGGAAGCCGCATTTCTCCAAGTAAGTCTTAAATTTTGGAAAAAAAGAGGTAAAGCTGCCATCAGTTCAAGGGGCGCTTCTGGAGGCATTGGAACCCTATGGGATGGCAAGAAATGTGAGGCTGTTGACATCAAGTATAGCCCTAACTGGATCCTCACTCTGCTAAGGCAAAAAGACACCAATACTCTGGTAAGAATATTCAACATTTATGCTCCTAATTCTTACGCTGATAAAAAAATTTGCTAGAACCTCCTTCGTGAGGAAATAAGTAATCAGCAAGGAAATGTAATCCTGGCGGGGGATCTTAACGTCACCCTCAACCAGGATGAAAAAAGAGGGGGCTCCCTGATCAGAGACCCCATAAGAGAAATTGTTGATGATATCATTTTGGAGTGGGACCTCATGGATATCAAGCCATCCATAGGAAAATATACTTGGAGTAATAAGAGGACTGGTCCCAGGCACATTGATGCCAGGCTAGACCGCTTTCTGGTCCAGGACTCCTTCCTCCTACTAGGACTAAATCTGTCTTCCAAAACCCTCCCATTTGGAGGATCGGATCACAAGCCTATTCTTCTTGAGATGGAGATGAACAAAAATTTAGGACCGATCCCCTTCATATTTAATCCAATGTGGGCCACTCAACCTGAGTTTCTAAAGGTGGTAGCGGATTCTTGGTCCCCCCCGGTAACTGGGTCCCCCTTCTACGTCTGGGAGGAGAAGCTGAGAAGGCTGAAGAAAGAGCTAAAATCTTGGGCCAAGTTAATTCCTTCTCCCAATTATAAAAAACTCCAGGATGCCCTTATGCTGGAGACTCACCAAGCCGGTATGGAAGAAAATACGGTGACCAATTCAGACATTCAGACAGAGATAAAGCTCCAGTCAAATCTCCACGAAGCATGCAGGAAAGAAGCCGAGTGGTGGAGGATAAAATCGCATTGTAAGTGGCTGAAAGACGGAGACAAGAACACTGGATTTTTTCATAAGCAGGCCGTAGCTAGGAGAAACTTCAATTCTGTGATTGAGATCCGGTCCCATGACAAGGTAATCAGCAACTTTGAAGACATTAAAATCGAAGCGTCCAAGCACTTTGAGGATCTGTACACAGCCCAGCCTGTAATTGAAGACGTGGAGCTCCTAAACCTTGTGCCCAATGCCATAAAAATTAAAGACAACGACACCTTGAAGCAGGTGGTCACGCTGGAGGAAATAAAAAAGGCTGTTGACAATATGGAGGATGACAAGGCTCCGGGCCCTGATGGCTTTAATGCCAATTTCATAAAAATTTGTTGGGAGATTGTCAAAACCGATTTGCTTAAAATGGTCAGTAAATCCCAAAGGTGCATTAAAATAGGAGGCAACACAAACTCTGCCTTCCTGGCACTCATACCGAAAGAAAAGGGAGCTAAATCCTTTGATAGATTCCGGTCTATTTCCCTGTGTAACATAGGCTACAAAATCATCACAAAGATAATGGCCAATAGACTAAAATTCATCCTGCCTTATCTCATCCCGGAAAACCAAGGTGGCTTTGTCAAAGGCAGGAAGATTTGGGACAACATAATATTAGTTCAAGAGGCTATACATTCCAGTCAGAAGAATGGAGACAAAGGAATGGCGGTAAAGCTGGATCTAGCCAACACTTTTGATAGAGTCAGCCACTCATTTCTCTATCAGGTAATGAGGAGATTTGGCTTCGCTCCTGAATTCATCTCTTGGGTCAAGGCATGTATCAGCAAGCCTTGGATAGCCCCACTTGTCAATGGTAGAGTTGGGCCCTTCTTTCAAGCATTAAGAGGTCTGAGGCAAGGCTGCCCGTTATCCCCCTTGCTCTATGCCATCCAGGCCTCTGTCCTTAGTCTCCAACTGGAATATTGTAGACAAGATCAGGAGCTCTCTGGCATCAGGATGGCTAGAGGCACTAAAGACATCAATCACGCCCTGTTCGCGGATGATACTATCCTGCTGGGAGGAGCCAGCCAGATTATAGCTTGCCACTTCAAGCTGGAAATGAACCGTTATTGTCATGCCTCCGGAAGCAAAATCAATTTAGGGAAAAGTCAGATCTTTGGATGGAGCCTAAATCCCAGGGAAATGCTTGATATCTCCCGGATACTCGACATGGATGGGGCTGTTATGTGGGAATCCTTCAACTATCTTGGAGTACCTGTCTTCAAATCCAAGCCTAAGAGCTCAGCCTGGAATCCCATCGTGGAGAAAATAAAAAGGAAAATCACGAACTAGGGGACGATCTGGCTCAATTTGGCTGGGAAGGTAGTGCTAATCAAAGCTGTATTAGATAGCTTTCTGCTCTACCAATGCTCCCTTCTCCTCGCTCCGGTCACTGTCTTAAACCATATTGAAGGCCTGATAAGAAATTTTCTTTGGCAGGGGGGGAACAATGGGGGGAGCAAAAAATTCGCCTTGGTCAGCTGGAAAACCATAAAACTGCCTTGGTCGGAGGGTGGTCTTCAAATCAGAGACTTAAAAAACCAAAATTTGACCATGGGAGCCAAGCTGTTATGGAATTTGCTCGAGTCCAAATCCTCCTGGAGCAGCAGGGTGTTGAAGAGAAAATACTTCCCCGGGACAACGCTCAGGTGCCTGGATGGAGATCACGTGGTCAAGAATGGCTCTTCTATTTACAATGTCTGCAAAAAAGCGCTGCCATACTTCAGAAATGAGCTATTTTTTATCCCAGGCAATGGAAAATCGATCAACATTTGGCACGATGTGATACTGGGCCGTCCTCCACCTCACCTCCCACGTCTGCATGCCTGGATGACAGAAAAAAGACTGGCCACGATCTGGGACATCACTGAATGGGAGACTGCCGAGCCAAACAATTGGTCATGCTGGGCACTACCGGATTGCCCAGCAGAATTAAATTCTAAAAGCACTTTGCTATTACATCACCTAGCTGGTCTCGCTCCAATCAATAAATCTAAAAAAGATAAACGTGGCTGGGGAAGGCAGTCTGGCAAGTATTCAACTGCTGAAGGGTACCAACGTTTTGCTGCCAACTATAATGTGCCTGTCAATCCAAGAATCTGGAACAATTTGTGGAAATACAACACCCTGCCAAAGATTGAGATGTTTTCCTGGACACTGATGCATGAGAAAGTGCTCACCGGCGAGAATTTGGAGAAAAGGGGGTTTGTTGGTCCCTTCCGCTGTCCACTATGTGCTGAAGACTCAGAAAATATCAGTCATCATTTTTTTAAATGCCCTTTTGCTACCGCTGTCTGGAATGAATTGCTGAAGAGATGGGGAGAGGATAATCACATCCCGGACAGTATCCAGGCTTGCTTCTTATACTGGGACAACCTTTACGAAGGAGAGCTTTCAAACAGAAATGGAGTGAGAGTATGTTGGATGAAGCTCCCCAAATTAACTTGTTGGTGCATCTGGAATGAAAGAAACCACCGAATTTTTCAAGACAAATTTCAACCAGCATGGAAGATAGTTGCAAAAGTAAATGCCTTGCTGGGGGAAATTGTCAGCAATTCAAAGATACCTAGTAACAAAGGGAATCTGACTGCTAATGAGGAAAGCTGGATGCAAAGTCTAAACACCAAGGTTGTAAGTACCGTGGCAGCAAGTAAATTGGAGAAATGGGAAATCAGGATGGACAAGTCCCAATTTGAGAACTGGCTAAGAGAAAGGAAGATTTTTAAACTTTTTTTTGATAGGGCCTCCAAAGGGAACCTGAGAAAAGCGGGAGGAGGGGAATCATTATTGAGCCAGGTGGGAAAATCATGATGGAATACTATTGGAATATTGGCTATAATTCCAACAATATGGCCGAGGCTTATGGACTTTGGCAAGGGCTCAAACAGTTACAGAAGAAAGGAGTGGAAGATGTTATGGTCTTTGGTGATTCCAGGTTAGTCATTCAGGCCTTGAATGGGGGTGGAAGGGTCAAGAATGAATGCACCGCAAGACTGATCAATAGGATTAGATCCAAGGCTAGACTTTCTATCACATTCTAAGGGAGCTGAATGTTTTGGCGGATTTAGCAGCCAACAAATCGATAGCGATAGGGTATAATGATCTTGTGGTTAACTCGAGTGTAAGTTTTGAAATACCTCCTTAGAGGCTACCCGACTGGAGGATGTGAAGAGTTGGTAGATTGTTGTGTCGAGTTCTTTCAGCAAACCAATTGCTGATTTATTTATTATAACATAACATTTTTTTTATAAAAAAAACATCACTTTAGGTGGTAAAGTTCTATGGCAACTTTACTCTAACAACACCCACCCAGTTAGTTAGCTCCTCCAGAAAAAAAAAAATACCTCAAAGGGGATTCAATGAGAAACCTCCAAATTGATAGTGTCCCCAAAGGCACTTTTCTATGGAATCTCTGTAGAAAAGGACTCGAATGCTTCCCTAAACAATTAAATCGCGTCCTTAGGAACGGTAAGAAGACTTTGATATGGAAAGATAAAATTATGGGCAATTCGCCACTTGAAATCACAGATGAATTAACAACTATTCATGAGTGAATCTCTCGATGTGGACTGCATAATCTTGTTGATATCTCTTCCTGGGACAGAAAAGGGAACTGGACGGATTGGGTCTTCTCTAAGCCTCCAATACATCTACTTCACCAAAAGCAACTTCTCCTCGATGCACTTAAGGGGTTGGCACCTGCAAACCTTTACGTTGTTGACCATTGGAGCTAGGGGAATCTTGACATCTACACCTCGGCGCAAGGATTTGCAGCTTTGCACTCACACCAATCTCATATTCTCAACCAATATGGAAGCAAGTTTGGGATGCTCTTGGGATACCCAAGATAAAAAAACTACGTGGGTGCTTTTGCATAAAAGAGTGCCAATCGGCAAAAATCTTGACAAAAGAGGCATCTTAGGTCCGCACAGGTGCATAATGTGTCGAAAGGCCCCTAAAAAATCAGACCATCTATTCATGGATTGTGCCTTTGCCCAATCGGTATGGGCATTAGTGATTCAAGGACTCAATGTGATCATCCCTTCCCAGATCTCAGTTATTACTCTCTTCTCCTCACGGAAAGCATGACACCCCCAAGTGTAAAAAGTTAGTCTTTGTGGAATTGAAGCTGGCTTTCCATTCCCAAATTCATTTGCTGGAAGCTATGGATTGCAAGAAACGATTTGATTTTTAACAATACAAAGCACTCCCCCTTGATCGTTGTTGCCAAAGCCAAGGCGCACTCAATTGAAACACTGGGAAATCATTCCTCCAAGTTAGACACCACTCTCATAACAAAAGAAAGAAGCTGGTTGGGAACACTTTTGATTTAGGACAGGAAGAAGAACTTAGCTTGCCCAACTTACAACCCCATTTGGAGCATACGAACATTGGATGCATAATTTAAAGATTGGTGGAGAAAACAAGGAAAGCTAACAGTCTTCTTTGACGACGCCTCCAAAGGAAATCCAGGAATAGCAGGAGCAAGTGGAGTGATCTACTCCCGTGATGGATTAGGTAAAGATAACTTTAGTTGGGGATTAGGACATAACACAAATAATTAGGCTGAATTCTTGGGATTTTAAAACGGTGTCAGATCACTCAGGACAAAGGAAACAAAGCTCTCTCCAAGTCTTCGCTGATTTAGAAATATTGATAAAAATCTTAAATTTCGAGAATCAATTCAACAATCCGGCTCTCAATAAGACTCTCCAGAGGCTGCGGGGTTTATTGTGCAACTTCACTTCCACTAACTTTTTTCACATTCTTCACAGCTCGAACAAGGAAGCAGATGCAAATCCTAATAAGAGATGTAGCTTGACACAAGGAGTATTCAGAGAGAACACATAAGTACCCTTGATGATATTCATTCCGTAGTTGTTTTGTATCATATCTCTAAAAAAATAAGAACATGTTAGGCTATAACAGGAAAAGCAAGCCTAAGATTCCATGTAACTTTGGTTGTTTAGGCTATGACCCAATCGATACTCTTAAAAAAAACTGTTTTAGTTAAAAAAAACTAGTTCAACTCTAAGTTATCCATGCCTAGCTACATGTTATCACCAACATTCTTCATGTTATCCATTTATCAACTGTCAATTTTTTGTTTTTATCTCACATTCTTCTAGTTATATGCCATGAACTCTATGTTATCCATTCATCAACTAGGAGTTATCCATGCATCGCTCTCCATTCCCAAATTCATTTGTTGGAAGCTATGGCTTGCAAGAAATGATTCAATTTAACAATATAGAGCACTGCCCCTTGATCGTCATTGCCAAAGCCAAGGCGCTCTTAATGGAAGCACTGGGAAATCATTCCTCCAAGTTAGACACCACTCTCATAACAGAAGAAAGAAGATGGTTGGGAACACTTTTGATTCGGGACATGAAGAAGAACTTAGCTCGCCCAACTTACAACCCCGTTTGGAGAATATAAAACATAAGGTGCAGAATTTCAAGATTGGTGGAGAAAACAAGGAAAGGTAATAGTCTTCTTTGACGATGCCTCCAAAGGAAATCTAGGAATAGCAGGAGAAGGTGGAGTGATCTATTCCCAGGATGGATTAGGTAAAGAAAACTTTAGTTGGGGATTAGGACATAACACAAATAATTAGGCTAAAATTCTTGGGCTTTTAAAAGGATGCCAGATCGCTCATGATCACGGAAACAAAGCTCTCTCCAAGTCTTCGGTGATTCAAAAATATTGATAAAAATCTTAAATTTTGAGGATCAATTCAACAATCTGGCTCTCAACAAGACTCTCCATAGGTTGCGGGGTTTATTGCGCAACTTCACTTCCACCACCTTTTTTCACATTCTTTGCAGCTTGAACAAGGAAGCAGATGCAAATCCTAATGAGGGATGTAGCTTGACACAAGGAGTATTCAGAAAGATCGTGGAAGTACCCTTGATGATATTCATTCCGTAGTTGTTTTGTATTAGATCTCTGAAAAAGTAAGAACATGTTAGGCTGCAACAGGAAAAACAAGCCTAAGATTCCATGTAACTTTGGTTGTTTAGGCTATGGCCCAATCGATACTCTTAAAAAAAACCCGTTTTAGTTTAAAAAAAACTAGTTCAACTCTAAGTTATCCATGCCCAGCTACAAGTTATCACCAACATTCTTCATTTTTTCCATTTTCCAACTGTTAGTTTTGTTTATTTTATCTCACATTCTTCTAGTTATTTGCCATGAACTCTTTGTTATCCATTCATCAACTATGAGTTATCCATGCATCGCTACCAGTTACCCATTCATTAGCTACCAGTTATTTTTAATATTTTTTTTATATATATAATTGTTTGCTTTAAATTTTGAACGACTGCCATAAAAAAAATATTGACAGTACACTTGTCTCATCCTTGTCTGTAGATGACAAAGCATAGGTCGTAGTCCACCCCAAATCTCAAATAAAAACGTCTATCGACGTAACTAACTAATATAAACATAAAACAAATATTATTTAATAAAAAAATTATTATTGCTACTCGGTTCTTTAACAACCACTTAATTGAAGCTTATTTAAATATTAACCAAGATGCATTTAAGCATAACAATATATGACGACCATGAAATGAATCCCTATTGTACGCTTGTTACACTTGGGATAATCTTGTTGTTCCGCTCAAGGAAGACCAAAATATGAGATAATATCTAAACACCTATCGACGTAATTAGATTTAAATTTTAAATGTTTTTTCTAATATTTTATTCATTAAATAATATTTAATAGGTATTTTGTCCATTGGATGTAGCTTGGGTGGTTGGGAGGAATGGTTGATATCCTCCCCACCCAGGTTCAATTCCTTGTAAGTGACATTTTGAGCTCTTAAATGGGTATATAATATGCTCTTATTGTTGAGCTCCCAATGTTCTAAAATTCTCGACCACCCCATTTTCCCTCGCGGATTTTGGGGGGAGATTTAATGGATGTAGCGAGCACCGATCTCCAATGCCATGAACCACATGGAAAATTTTTATTTATACATAATACATGAGCTTATGTTATTTTAAGGATTTTTATTTTGCTGAAAGTGTTGAAATCTTTGCAAATCGTACTAATTCTAAAATTAACAAACATAAAATGTTTGCCAATTTTTTTGTAAAAATATTCCAATTTTTAAGGACTTTATATAATTTTTGTTGACAATTTTGGTGATTTTTTAGAGTAAAAAATATTATCTCATTGAATTTGGTCAAACCATTTTATATTAAAAAGAAGAAAAAAATTCGTAAAACTTTTTTTTGCAAAAAAACATAGAAAAATAGCCCATCGGATAAATTTTGCCCCTAAAATTTTCCCTTAATAAAATTTAGGTAATGATAATAACACTCCATCTAGCCTGCACGACTGTGTCTCATTGGTGATTTGCTAGATATGAAGTCATATGTTGTAAAGGAGGTCACAAGTTGAATCACACCTGGGCTTACATGTGTCCCATGCTTGCGGGCTGTCGTGGGGCACCTAGGGGTATAGTGGTAGCGGGAATGGATCCTTGGACCTCGTGTCACGCGAGTACCAACCCAGACCCCAGTTGTTGATTCCCCTAGTCACACAAAAAAAATACTCCATCTTATAATCACTAAGGCTAGACCCAAATAAAATGGAGTAAATTAATCTTATAGTAAATAGATTTTTTTAATCACAAATTTGGTAAGAATTTAATAAATATTTTAGGTATAAGTAAATTTTTATTATGATTTAAGATGTAATGTTATTAAGAGTTTTGCTCAATTTTGAATCAATTCATATGGTAAAAAACTCAATTAAAATTATGGATTGATGAGAACTCTAAATTGATTAAACATTATGATATAGGTGTAGTCTAAATATTCTATGTTTTCAACATTTTTTGAGGATATTTTTCATCTTGTTTTGTTCAGTGTCTGGGTGGAAATCCATAAAAAATATTAGAATCACATATATTAGCTATGGGAATTGCATAATTTAAGTGTCATGGGGTATTTGAGGATGTTGTATCTATTTATGGATTCAAAAACACAATTTGAACACTCATAAATTTATATTTTACCAAATCATTTACCGACCAAAACCATTGGAAAATGCAAAACATAGAATAAATAAAATGTTCCTTATAGTATATACATGAAACAGTGATCGAGGCATTTGATCCCTATAAAGATCATTCTAAAAAATATTATTGTTTATCATCAAATTATGACAGATTGGAAAAAGTTTGTTATAATATTAGGCATCCCTCACTAATACATGAGACTTCTCCAACTTTCTATAACAATTGATATGATGACAAAATTTGTGTGGAGACAATATTCACACATAAATTTTTAATGGAGGACTAATACATGAGACATCTCCAACTTACTATAACAAGAGCCACTAGGTGGCAATGTCCCCACATTTGCTAATAATTGTTTCTATAAGACAAAAGCTATAGAAATATGATATTTTTGCCACAAAATTGTAATAGGAAAGAAAATTCTTTTACAATAAAATTTCTTAGCCATGTACTAAAGATAAAGTGCTTCTTTACAAGATGCCCATAACATTTTTTTCATGATATACTCAAAATCATTTTTCCACTATATAGTCTCAATGAACACATTGGCATAGAAGGAAAATATAACATTATGGTTGATAAATCATTTGATGCACTCCACGAGAGTCCATGTCACTTAGACTATGTGAAGTTCCTCTATGTGAGGAGATGTGGTTTGAGGGGTATTGTAATGTCAATCTTTCCACAAGACCATGTTGTTAACCACGAGGTATTATCGATATTTCACATGAAAATAAACATTGGGCAAAATCCTAATCCCCAATAAAGTAAAAAGTGACGATGTTGGGTTAGCATGGACGCCTGATGTTGCTCTACAACATCTAAAACATCTACGGATGAACATAACCCATCATCATCATGCATTGTCATTGAAGCATCCATGGCTTTGAATGTGGCACAAAAGTTGCCCTGCCTAGAGGTTATGGCAGAGTGGCATTTGTTGTTCTACATCCAAAACTACATGGTCGTCATGAACGAAATGGTGGGGTCTTGCGCCACCTTCTCAAGGTTGTTCAACCCGTCGAACCTAATGTCCTTCCCCACCACTCCATAATTGCAATTCTTGCAACACTTAGAGCGTCAGTTTTAGCCTCTTTCGTCATTACTGATGGGATGAGGAGATGTGATTAGTAAGTGTAGTGTAGAGTTGCATGATGAAGTATGTACCAACTTAACTGGAGAGGCATGCACTTATAGTAAGTGTAGTGTAGAGTTGCATGATGAAGTATGTACCAACTTAACTAAAGAGGCATGCACCCATGTTTGCTCTTCCTGCTTGTACACAGTAAAATGACCAATAGGTGGAACTTGGATTAGCGTAGATCATCTTACGGCTCATCTCATTGATGGAGCACAATCCTAACACGAAAAAAAATTAGCATTAACAATAATCATGAATGAAGAAATATAAATAAAATTATACATAGAATGAACAACAAATATAACATTCTTTACCTCTAGTTTTGTCCATTCCATTGGCAAAGAAGGCAGTGAGCTCTATGTTCTTGACATCGTTGGAACCGGTGGTGCCAAATCTAGAAAATCAATTGGCAGTCGTGACAAAATTGTTATAAATGTAGAATGATCCCTTGCTCTCACAAGAGTTGCGAGCTTCGTCGACGGCAAGGCCGTCGAAAAATATCTGAGAAATTATGGTTCCCACATTTCCACTTCCGCCATTCAGAGATCCTTTTCTTGAATTGGAATAGGGGCCACTCTTGCATCCATTGTCGCAATAAGAAGAGTTGGTGCCACATTATTCATACTAGCTGCAACACACTCCGGTGGCACAACCACAACTTTGAGCATTGACACTAACAACCACTAGTAGCATCACTAGCACCAACGCCATGACCGATCTTCCATAACCACTCCCCAGCGCTAGTAATTCCTCTTAGACTCCCACACTCACCTAATATTCGATTGGTTGATACAAGTAACTGAAGGGGTTGCTTGCTATATTTATACATAAATCATCACCATCTCTTTCTCTTTTAGCAGTTATAAACAAGTAAATTATCTAATCCCAAACACAACCTTCACTTGGGAAGCCATCAACTATGGGGAATGCAGCACTGGAAGCCATCAATGCGCATTCTCCTAGAGTCGTTCACATGTGACTAAGAGGCCACGGCGGGACGAAACGATATAATACTTATTGTTCCTTTTGTTCGTTCTCACAAAATCAAGTACTACACCTGTAATAGAGGTAAAAGATAAGAAATGTATTATAAATTAGAAAGACAGACCAAGTACTGTAAAATAGACGAAAAAACTCTGTTGTCATGTACACACAAATCCGAAACCAAAGTGTAAAACCTGAATTATCATTATTTTACAATCGTCATGGTTAACAAGTCACGAGCTGAAACTACCATGCTTAATTTCAAGGCTAATGTCATCTAGTATTGACTAATAAAAATTTAAATAAATATATATTTTTAAAATTTTTAATAAATATTAAAATGGCTACACTATACAAATTATTGAAGTGGAAATTTTGACCCTTGTACGAATTCGATTAATGCCACTACACAATCGCTATATACCTACGAGGACATAACAATTGATATAATGACAAAATTTAAGTGGAGATAACATTCACACATAAAAATGTATATAACTGTTTCAATTTATAACTTTTTAATTTCTAATAGCTAAAATTTAAGTGGAGATAACATTCACACATAAAAATGTATATAACTTTTTCAATTTATAACTTTTTAATTTCTAATAGCTATAGCTACATTGAATCACTTATTCATACATTAAACACATTTTTAAATTTCAGTATGTAAGTTTTTGCGGTGAGTTAGGTTGATGTAGGGTTTTTTCGGGAATTCCGCAGTAGTCATTTTTAAGTCAACGTTTCGATTCCTGATTCAGAATCAAAAATTTCAGTATATAAGTTTCTGCGGTGAGTTAGGTTGATGTAGGGTTTTTTCTGGAAATTCCATAATAGTCATTTTTAAGTCAACGTTTCGATTCCTAATTCGGAATCGAAACGTCGACTTAAAAATGGCTACTGCGGAATTTCCAAAAAAACCCTACATCAACATTTTTAAATGCTTTCATTATCTCAATTTCCAAGGTAAAAAACTAAATATTTTTATTTTTCAATATATCATGACAAAAAAACCTTATCATAAAACACCACTTCTTGCCCACGTAAAAACCTAAATATTTTTATTTTTCAATATATCATGACAAAAAACCTTATCACAAAACACCACTTCTTGCCCCTCATAACTACTTCTTGCCAATAACATCCCAAATCAAATCAATTCAAAACACCACACCAAGGTCAAAGAACATCACCCACCCCTACAAAACTAAAGGGATTAATTTATTGGTTTTTTTCTTAATATCAAAACCTATATTTTTTTCCCAACCAAGAACCATGCATCTTGTATACAGCGGAGCTAGAGCTTGAGTAGATCAATGAGTCCACGAGTAGTAGTAGTAAACCTGAGCCGGGGCGAGCCTTAGTTTGTATGTGAGAACAATTTGTCTAGACGACAAGTAGAACTGTCATCGTGGTTGCACGAAGCATTAAAGGACGACAACACCTCCCGCAAGAGAATATTACGGCCCCCCGCAAGGAAAGTAACCTGGGCTTCCAACGAATCAGCCAAAAACCCCACCGCTAGCTCATATACTCAACCCCTCACCATAAAATTTAAACATAAAACTTCATGTAGACCAAACCCCATAAAAACCATTTGATCTACACCTCATGGCTTATCAAAACCTACATATTGAATGGACAACAACACGATATGAGGAATCTCACATATATCACCGCTGGCTCACATACTCAACCCCTCACCATAAAATTTAAACATGAAACTTCATGTAAACCAAACCCCATAAAAACTATTTGATCTACACCTCACAGCTTATCAAAACCTACATATTGAACGGACAACAACACGATAGGAGGAATCTCACTATATCATAATCATAGGAAAAGTAGTCAAATTCAATGTGCGATGAACAAAATCAAATTCAAAGTGCCATCCGATTGAGTTATGAAGATTCGTTATGAAAACTCTCGAGATGAAACAATCTTTAAGATTTACACAAGTACACTATACTTAGTTATAAAGTTTATGTTTTCGTTAAAAGTACGAGGGTGACATCGAAATTATTATTATAATTAAAAAGGTCAATATCACTACTTTGCATAATTTTTAGTCATTCAATTAAAATCACATCACATTTAATATATATGTTTTTATTAATGTTTTTGCCCATGCATATAAGCCATACATGTCTCTTTTTACAACATGTTATCTTATTTGTGAACGTCATGTCTTTTTACGAATGATTTAAGGTTTAAGTTTTTAACCCAATCAAATTTAATTAATCGACCGAGGAGATTCGGGATTAATTTTGAAGGTTCAAAGTATTAATTAATTAGGAGATATCATTTTTTTTGAATAAAGTTTAAAGAGACATTTATTAGGAGTTAAATTTATAAATTACTTTATTTATAAAATAAAAAGAGCAATAATCTTTAAGGGTGCATTGGAGGAAATTTTGACCAAAAGATAGCTTGCATAAGAAGGAAAACCAAAAACAGTTGAAACATAAGAAAGTTGAGAAAAGAAGGAATAAAACAATTAAGGCAAGACAAACAGGGATAAAAGCATAAAGATGGCCAAGGCAGTAAAGCATAATAAAGTAGGATAAGGTAGAAAGCAGAATAAAGTAGAAAAGTAGAAAAAGCTAAGGCAAGAAAGCAAACACAAGAAAAAACAAAGCAAAACCAGGAAAAGCTAAAGCAAGAAGGCAAAATGTAAAGCATGAAAGCAAGACAACTTTATCCATCCATCAGGGCACATTAACCTCTCTAACTTGATCAACAAGTCATCCCCAGTCTATAAAAGAAGGAGTGCACACCCCTATCCCATCTTTTGACAATTTGATAATTGAATTGAGAGTTATTTGCCTCTAGACTTGGGAGATGCCCCCCTAGTCCAAGCTGAGAGATGTGTCCCTGCTTCTATTGTGAGGATGAAAACATGCAGTCTTCATCATTGAGCTTATTGTAGGTCCTATGATAAAATCCAATGAAGTTCAATCCAGTTGCAGTGATTGAAAAAGCCTTCCAGTTCGAATCTTCATATTTTCCTAGTTTCTTCTCATGGAGAATTATCTCTTATTCTCTTCTATTTTTTAGATCGCTTCTTGATGTAATTTAACCTTTGAAGGCTA
Organism: Pseudotsuga menziesii; assembly: GCA_001517045.1. Lineage (NCBI taxonomy): Eukaryota > Viridiplantae > Streptophyta > Pinopsida > Pinales > Pinaceae > Pseudotsuga > Pseudotsuga menziesii. The sequence goes on from LPNX010054335.1 coordinate 191,833, forward strand.
CCATTGATGTCATATAATACCTCTAATATTTATTTTCTTGCTGCAATAAATAAAAGTCTGGTTTATGTTCTATTATGCGCACCTAGTCTAGATTGCTATGAAAATTGAGATAGTTTCAGTGTTTGAATCGGTAATACATCAAGAAAACTCCAAACTCTTTTCTTCCACTTGTTGTTGTTCATTAACAAGATAATTAACACATCCCAACCTTGATACTGAGAATTCGTACCCCCTTTACATTATTTGGGTCATCCTAAAGTTAAGGTAGTAGAGCAATCCTAGAAGTCAATTTCACTAGTTTGCCTTCAAAACCAACTAAACAATTCCTCAAACTTGTTGGTGTGAATCCCAAGAGTTAATTGACTAATATTTTATGTTTCTAAGCCTATCCAAGCCCAAAATCCATATCCATTGGTTGACAATATGTGTGAAGCAAAGGGTTTAGTTTGCATATGTTGGGGTGCCCAAGAGCCTTGGGAGTAAACTTCAGCTTCATTGATTTTGAAACCATAAAATGTCCCAGTGCATTGTGCATAGGATCATAAGCTAAACGTAATCCCTTCTCTTATTTTGAACTCACAATAACCCCAAACCTTGGTCAAAATCCTAGTTTTGAATCACCTATCATGTTGATTACTATGTTATCTGAGTTAGTGTGCCAAATATCCAAGTTGGTACATTACAAGTGGTATCAAAGCATGGTCCTCTACACCTGCTTGGGTGTTCAATCATGAGTCATAGAAGAGATTTGGATCTCAAGAAGAAAGATCCTTTAGGGGATGATTTTGATGGAATGACTACTGAAGGAAAATAACAAGGAGAAAGTGAAACACACAACATGGGTGGAAATGGTGAGATCTAGAATCTGATTTCAAGTATGCTATAAGAATTTTGAGACATGACCTGTAACATCATCCTATCCAGACAAGAAACCAGAGCATTCCTTGTTAAGAATCTGGAGAATAGGAATGGTGAAGGAAGCAGCCATGGGTTGCCACATGAAGAAAGGAAGAGCCCTAAAAGGTTTGTATTTTCAATTATTGGGCCTCATAATTGGCCTAATGAATTTCCAAAGGAGCCTCCAAGTCAATCAAGGCCTACTATGCCCAAGTTCCTTCATTCTCACATCGAATGAAGAGTGTCGAAGGGATTTGACATTCAAAGAATTTTGTAATTTCTGATACAAAACCAATCAAAGAGGTAGCTTCCAGAATCATAATTAGAATTATGAGTTGAAGAATGTTATTGGAAAATTTTCTCTCCCATACTTTGATGGTTCATCAAAGTGCATAGCTAACTCATGGGTCCAAAAGTTAGATACATACTTTCAGTTAAATCCATTTGTTGAGAGTCTATAAGCTATCAAGATGGCCACTCTACACTTGGATGGAGAAGCAAATGACTGGTGGTTTCATGGGATGAAGACCCTTGGACATGATCAAGTGACCACTTATGATGAATTCACAATAAGGCTGATTTAGATTTGGAAGAAGAGTCTTTGAAATCTATTTTAGAGAGCTTGTGCATGTGAAGCAAATTAGGACTTCTGAAGCTTACATCTCTGAGTTCCAGAAGTTGGTTGTTATGGTGACTAATATCTTAGAAGATCAGTTGATTATGTCGTTCATTGAAGGATTGATAGAACCCTTGAAAGGTTTGGTGAAATCCCGTAGACTCTCTACTTTGCAAGATACAATGAATATAACAAGAGATTTGCAAAATGATATTCCAAGGACAAGGTTCCCTCCTAGGTCGAGTGCTCCAACTCAATTCAAAGAACCAAAGACCACAACCCATGAACAACCCTTCTGGAAATTTCAGGAGGGACAATTTCTCTAGACATAGAGATGAATTGAGAAGGAGAAAGTTGTGCTTCACCTGCCAAGAACCTTGGCTTACTATACACAAGTGTGCTAAGGGGAAGGCACACTACATAGAGGTTTTTCAGAGGATGAAGACGAGGAGGAAGAAGAAGGGCCTCACATTGATGCAGAAGTGGCCTATGAGACTGTTCATGAAGAAGCTTCTTCAGAGGAGAGCAATATTGTTGTGTTATCATGAGTGTGTCGCTTCCACACTATCAGATTCAAGGGAGTGGTGCAAGGGCAAACAGTTAATGTGTTACTGGATGGAGGAGCCACCCATAATTTCATTGATTCCTCTTTGGTGGAAAGGAGAAAGTTTCCTACTAAGAAATTTGAAGGCTTCACTGTCATAATTCCAGGTAATCATTCTATGGAGCGCTCTAGATGGATTGCTAAACTACAAGTCACCATAGGAGATTACATTGTAATTGATAGATTTTATGTGGTAAATGTTGTTGATACTAATATGGTGTTAGGAGTACAACGATTGTATTTTATTAGGAAGCACACCATAGATTACCAAATCCCTAAGATGAGGTTTCAAGATGGAGGTGGGAAGGAGGTAGTGTTGAGGGGAATCAACACCCACCCAAAACAAGTGATCACTGCGCATAATATGAGGTATTTATTGAGACATGGAGACATTGAATGGGATGTTGAGTAGTTGATCTCTACCAAAGGCACTTCTTTAGAGATAACACAATATCCTAAAGATATTCAGAAGTTGCTTTGAAAGCACAAGACGATGTTTGGAGACTTTCCACATGGGAGACCATTTGATAGAGGAGTGGAGCATATAATAGAATTGGATATAGGTACATCCCTTATCCAAGTGCATCCTTACAAACATCCAAATAGATTCAAGGATGACATTGAAATAACTATCAAATAACTCGTTGAGTTGGGATTCATGAGACCAAGTTTAAGTCCTTTTGCTTCATTTGTAGTGATGGTGAAGAAGAAAGATGGGATCATGTGCATGTGTATAGATTACTGAGATCTTAACAAAAAGACAATAAAGAATTGATATCTTGTCCCTAGGATTGATGAGTTGATCGATGAGTTACATGGAGCTAAGTATTTTTCCAAGATTGACCTATGTCCTGGTTACCATCAAATCAGGATGAGAGAAGAATATATTCAGAAAACAAATTTTCAATGTCACTATGGGCACTTCGAATTCTTAGTCATGCATTTCGGCTTGAATAATGCACCTGCAACATTCCAGTCATGCACGAATAGGATTTTTAACAATCAACTCCGTAAGCTTGCTCTTGTTTTCTTTGATGATATCTTGATCTATAGTAGGACTTGGGAGGAGTATTTGCACCACTTGGATGTTGTACTAACAATCTTGGTAGATCAATCCTTATTTTCTAAATTGTATAAATGTGAGTTTGGAATCACTGATATCCTTTATCTTGGTTATGTGAATGTACAAAAAGGAGTGAAAGTGCACATGGAAAAGACTCTTGCTATATTGTATTGGCCAAGTCCTAAGAATCTCATTGAGTTGAGGGGGTTCATTGGATTGTGCACTTACTATTGAAATTTTGTGAAGGGGTTCTCCAAGCTTTCATCTTCTTAGAAAAATCTCACACAGAAGGAGGTAATGAGTAGTTGTCTTGTTCTTTCACTTCCTGAATTTTTGCAACCCTTTGTTCTTGAATGTGATGCCTCAAGAAATATGATTGGAGTTGCATTAATGCAAAATAAGCATCCCATATCATATGAAAGTAATAACTTGTAGCCTCATGAGAGGCTATATTCAGTTTATGACAAAGAGATGCTAGCCATCCTGCATGTGCTAGTCAAGTCGTGACAATATATTGTGGGAAGTAAATTGATCGTCAAAATCGATCACAATAGATTGAGACACTTCCTATCACAAAAGGAGTTGAATGATAGGAAACAGAAATGGGTTAGTAAGATCCAAGCATTCAAATTTGATGTTGAGTACAAGAAGGGTAAGATGAATGTTGTAGCTGATTCCCTCTCTAGAAAACCAGTACTTACTTTGATGAAGTTTCATAATGATTGGAAAGCATAGTTAGGAGTTGAGTATGCAAAGAATCCATTTTCTCGTGATTTGTTTGATGGACTAATTCATGATGATGCTTTCAAGATCCTTAATGATATCATATATCATAAGGATAGAATCTTTTTGGTTCTATAATCATCATTGAAGAAGAAGATCCTAGAGGTTTCCCATGATGTGCCCCTAGCTGGACATCCGACATTTGTGAAGACATACATGAAGGTGAGGGAAAGGTTCTCTTGGAAGGGCCTAAAGAAAGAAGTAATGGAGTATGCTAGAGCATGTGCATCATGCCAACAAAACAAAGTAGAACATACACATCCAACAAGACTCCTACAACCTCTTCCTATTCTAAATCAGAAATGGGAAAGTGTGTCAATGGATTTCATCACTAGACTCCTTAAGATCCAAGGTAAAGATAGTATTTTTTGTGATTGATAGGATGACCAAATATGCACATTTCTTTGTTGTCAAAATCATTATTGTAGCCATCCAATCGGCTAATCTTTTCATTAAAGAAGTCGTCGAACTTCACGGAATGCCAAAGTCTACCATCAGTGATCAAGATAGCAAGTTTACTAGCAGTTTTTGGCAAGAATTCTTCAAGTTGGTGGGGACAAGTTTGAACATGAGTATGAGCTACCATCCACATACTGATGACCAAAAAAGAGAGTGAATCAGTGGCTTGAAGGGTACCTGAGGAACTATGTCACTACACAACAAAAGTCATGGACAACTTGGCTTCATTTGGGTGAATTTCGCTATAATACTAATTTCCATCTTTCCATATGAATGTCACCATTCAAAGCTCTTTATAGTTACGATGCACCTATTTTTTTTGATCTGGTATTTGGTGATTGTAATACACAAAAGGAAAAGGATTGGATCTAAGAGAGTCAAGACATACTCAAAACTCTCAAGGACAACTTGTTGACAGCACAAAACTAACATAAATTGTTTGCAGACAACCAAAGAGTGGAGCAAACCTTCCAAGAAGAAGTTTTGGTTTATTAGAGGTTGCAGTCCTGTAGACAATCCTCTTCGAAGTATAAGGGATCATAGAAGTTGCAGCCAAGGTTCTATGGTCCATACAAATTCTTGAAGAAGGTTGGTGAGGTGGCATATGAGCTAGAATTGCCTCCTAGAGGTAAGATTGACAATGTCTTTCATGTGTCTTGTTTGAAGAAGGTAATAGGGAATCAAGTGAGAGTTCCAAAAGAGTTACCTCCCTTATATGATGAAGGGAACTTGGTGTTGGTTCCAAATAAGATCTTGGAGGTTAGATACAAGAAGTTAAGATGCATAATCACTAAGGAGTATTTGGTGCAATGGGAAGGACTACCTAGTGAGGATGACACTTGGGAAGGAGAAGACATCTTACACCATCCGAGTTTGAAATTGCTTGGAAACGAGCAGTGTTGGGAGGGGATGACTGTCAAGTACCCTCATGAATGATTCAAGGTTTAAGTTCCTAACCCAATAAATTCCTTGGGTTGACGAAAGAAAATTAAATGCACTGGGATTAATTTTGAAGGTTCAAAGTATTAATTAATTAGGAGATGCCAAATTTCTTGAATAAAGTTTGGCATTTATTAGGAGTTTAATTCATAATTACTATTGTATTTATGAAATGAAAAGAGAAATAATCCTCAAGGGCGCATTGGAGGAAAGGTTGACCAAAAGATAGCTTGTAGAAGAAGGAAAGCAAAAAACAATTAAAGATAAGAAAGTTGAGAAAATAAGGAATAAAACAATCAAGGCAAGAAAAACTTGCAAAGTAGGGATAAAAGAATAAAGAGGGCTAAGGCAGTAAATCATAATAAAGTAGAATAAGGTAGAAAGTATAATAAAGAAGGATAAAGAAAAAAAGTAGGAAAAGTAGTGAAAAGCACATCAAAAGCAGGAAAAGCTAAGACAGGATAAAGCCAGAAAAGCAGGAAAAAGCAGATAAAAAATAGGAAAAGCTAAAGCAAGAAGGAAAAAAGTAAAGCAAGGAAACTCTATCCATCCATGAGGGTGCATTAGCCTCTCTAAATTTCTCAACAAGTCATCCCCACTCTATGAAAGAAGGAATGTGCACCCCTATCCCATCTTTTGATAGTTTGATAATTGAACTGAGAGTTATTTGCCTATAGACTTGGTAGATGTGCCCATGCTTCTATTGCGAGGATGAGGACATCCAGTATTCATAATTGATATTATTGCAGGTCCTATGATCAGATCTAGTGAAGTTTGAGTCAATTGCAGTGATTGAAGATCCTTCCAGTTCGAATCTTCATATTTTCCTAGTTTATTCTCATGGAGAATTCTCTCTTATTCTCTTCTATTATTGAGATCACTTCTTGATGTAATTCATCCTCTGAAGGCTTCCATTGATTTCATATCATACCTCTGACATTTATTTTTCTGCTGCAATCAATAAAAGTATGATTTATGTCCTATTGTGTGCACGTAGTCTAGATTACTATGAAAATTGAGATAGTTTCGGTGTTTGAATCAATAATACATCAAGGCAACTCCAAATTCAATTCTTCCACTCCATGTTGTTCATTAGCAAGTTAATTAACACATCTCAACCTTGATACTGAGAATTTTAGCCCTTTTGCATTGTTTGGGTCATCCTGAAGTTAAGTTAGTTGAGTAGTCCTTGAAGTCAATTTCACTAGTTTGCCTTTAAAACCACCTCAAACTCGTTGGTGTGAATTCCAAGAGTTAATTGAATGATATTTTATGTTTCTAATCCTATCCAAGCCCAAAATACATCTCCATTTGTTGACAAGATGTGTGAAGCAAAGGGTTTAGTTTCCATATGCTGGGGTGCCCATAGCCTTGGGAATAGACTTCAACCTCACTGATTTTGAAACCATAAAAGATCCAGTGCATTGTACATAGGATATTAAGTTGAACATAATCCCTTATCTTGTTTTGAACTCATAATAACCCCAAACCTTGGTCAAGATCCTAGTTTTGAGTCACCTATCCGGTTGATTGCTAAATTGTCTGAGTTAGTGTGCCAAATATCCAAGTTGGTACATTATAGTGAACATGAACATGTACTATGAATATGTTTAGGAAGAAAAAATGAATTTAATTTTTTGAATAGAAGCAATGTATTGAATACATATGACCTGATAGAAGCTATGCAATTGAATATGAACAATATGGTACAAAATTTTAATAGAATATATATAT
>LPNX010054338.1:0-35259 GCA_001517045.1 Pseudotsuga menziesii
TTTCCATGATAATTTCATCGACCCTAGGCTTGTTTATATACCTCACTAAAACCATTTTTTTTGTGCAACTCAAAAGAGATGAAACAATCATCTTAGCCATGCATAAAACATCCTTGAAAGCAAAAGGAATAGCAAGATACCTATGTAAATATCTTGTTGGGCCTAATACTGAAGTGGCAAAAGTAATGGGCCATCTTCGTTGTAATTTTTGAGAAGTTATTCCAATCTCTCTTGCATGATTACAAGGTAAACTAATATATAAATATCCATAGTTGGCACATCTTAAGGTACCTAGGTTATAGATCAATGTGAACTTGTTGATTCCTATTATCTCAAACAAAACTCGATCGTTAGTTTCTAAAACAATATGTGTATGGCCCTTTTTGATCCCAAATAGGCCCGAGTGTTTTAACTTTGGCTCTGATACCATATGTAACATACCCCAATCTCCTGAATAGATTCTTGGGGTGCATAGTATAAATTTTCTCTTGTGCCAATGAAAGGATGAAATCACCACATATAATCTAATCTCATTGTTTACTTAACCATAAGCATTCTTTTGGTCTTTGTGACATACCAAATACAATGATTCCAGCCTATATTTTTTTGTATCTTTATATCTCCCTTAGTAGGATCCTTAATTGATAAGCATACTTCACTTTAGTCAACCTAATCCATCAAAAATTCATAAAGACTTCTCATACTGTTATTTCTAATTTCAATCAAGTGTCGCTTTCTTTACTAACCAAACACCACAACATAGCATATTCAAAGTATGAACAAGACCTAGAATTCTCCCTCGAACTGACACCAGGATTTGTTTTGGCCTCCAAATTCCCTTACCACATGAGTGCACCTTAGTTGGTGGAACTCAAACTCCAGTTGTAGGAATTAATAGAGGAAGCATATATCTGACCCACTATGTCCCCTTAGGGAGCCCTGATGTTTTTTGTAAAGAAGAAAGATAGTACAATGCGGGTGTGCATCGATTACCGTCAGTTGAACAAAATGACTATAAAGAACTGTTACCCACACCCCTAGATCGATGACATGTTCAATCAGGTGGGAGGAGTGAGAATATATTCAAATATTGACCTGTGATATAGATACCATCAGGTATGGATTCGCGACGAAGATATTCACAAAACCACCTTTCGTACAAGGTACATGCACTATGAGTTTGTAGTAATGCCATTCGGGTTAATTAATACACTCATGAAATTTATGTGTATGATGAAAAACATATTCAATAGGTATCTGGATAAGTTTGTCCTAGTTTTTATTGACAAAATCCTAGTTTATTCCAAGAATAAAGAGGAACATGAAGAACACCTTCATGTAGTACTACAAGTGTTAAGAGAATACCAGCTTTATGTTAAGTTTAGTAAATGTGATTTTTACAAACCGCAGATTCAGTATCTATGTCACATTATCTTAGATACAAGGATAGCTGTGGACCCAGAAAATATTAAACCCATAAAGGATTTGCCTACCCCTACTAGCGTCGCTGACATTAGGTCATTTTTGGGATTAGCTGGATATTATCGAAATTTCATTGAGAACTGACAAGTGAGAAGAAAGTTTTCAAAAGATTAAGAAACTTTTGATGACCGCACCAGTGTTGCGGATTGTGGATCTCAATGGGGATTTCATTGTTTGCAGGGATGTAAGAAAGGAAGAAATTGGACGAGTCCTCTTGTAGAATGATCATGTGATCTATTATGAATCTCGGAAGTTGAAAGAACTTGAGAAAAATTACCTTACGCGTGATCTTGAGTTATCAGCCATCATCCATGATTTGAGGATGTGGAGGCACTACCTCATGGCAAGGAAGTTTCTTCTTAAGACACACAAAGATATGAATGCGAGGCAAGCCAGATATGAATGCGAGGTAAGCTAGATGGTTGGTTTTCCTCAGCGAGTACCATTTCGACCTTAAGCACATTAAGGGAAAGGAGAATAAGGTTGTTTATTCTTTAAGATAACTAACTCACATGATTTACGAGGTGACTTTGAGTTAAATCAATGCAAGTTTGCATGAGAATATTAGAGAGGCCAACAGAGTTGACCCTTTTATGTAGAGATCCTCAAGAAAGTCCAGGAGGATAGGTTGTTTCAACAACAAAAAGAATACAATGTCAACGAATTCCGATTGCTATAGTCCAAGGATGGCTTGTATGTTCCATACGAGGGGAACTTAGGTCCAAAATACTCACAAAAATTCATCGAGCACCCTACTCGGGGCACACAGGATATCAAAAGATGATACCCACTGTTAAGAGACAATTTTTCTAGCCTAAGTTAAAGGCTGACATTGCAATGTTTATTGCAAAATGTCAGGAGTTCCATCTAGTCAAGGATGGGCATCAACATCCCACTAGATTACTACAGTCATTACTTATTCCAAGAAGGAAGTGGGAGGTTATTAGTATGGAATTTATCACTGGTTTACAGAAAATTAAGAAACAAAATGATTCTATTTTTTTGGTCATCGACAAGTTGTCGAAGGCAACACAGTTCATTCCTATAAAGTCAACCTACAAGGCCATGAACATTGTTGATATCTTCTTAAAAGAAATATTTAGATTACAAGGGATTCCCAAGGTAATTATCTCGAATCTAGATGTTAAGTTCACAAGAAATTTTTGGAGATATTTATTCTCTGGATTGGAGACACAGTTGAACTTCAGTACCACATATCACCCACAGACAGATAGGAAGACTCAAAGAGTGAGACAAATTGTTGTGGACATGCTCCAAATGTATGTCATGAAAAATCCCATGAACTGGGAGGATTACTTGCATCTCATAGAGTTTGCGTATAACAATGTTTATCAGGCTTCTGCCAAGATGAGTCCCTTTAAGGTACTCTATGGACGGAAGTGTAGAACACCAGTTACTTGGGATAGCCTGATGGATCAGCTCATGTTAGGGCCTAATTGGTTGATGGAATTGGAACATTTGGTTACCAAGGTCTAGGTTAACATTAAGGAAGGACAAGACTTCCAGAAAAGTTACACTGATCAGAAAAGAAAAGATAAGGACTTTCAAATAGGCGATCATGTTTACTTGAATGTAAAATCCAAACAAATCTCGTTGAGCTTGGATAGGTGAAGTAAGTTATCACCTAAATTTTGTGGACCTTTTGAAATAATGGCCAAGAAAGGGCCATTGGCTTATGAACTAGCATTTCCCACGCATGTAAGATCCCACAATATTTTCCATGCATCTTTGTTAAAGAAATATTTTTATGATACTAAGCATGTTGTTGATTGGTCCCTATTACAGGTGGAACCTGATTGAGATTGTTCCCCTGAGCCTACTCATGCACTAGAAAAAAGAGAAGTGCAGCTTCAGAAGTGCACCGTGGCCCAATTGAAAGTGCAGTGGAAGCACTTTGATGCCAACGAAGCTACTTTGGACAATGAGGCCACAATGAGAAAGGCTTGCCCCACCTTTTTTCATGATATCGTATTGATTCCCTAGAACACCAAGGATGGTGTTGTTCTAAGTGTGGAGGGATGTTCATATGTAGTGGATCAAAAACCCCACTGCATATGAACATGATGATTTTTTTATATATTGGGTGTAATCCAATTATTGATGATATATGTATATGCTTGTTTGTTTTGGGAGTGGACCTTGAAACACATGATTGACAAGATATTTTGTATTGAGTGAGGATCTTTGGAACACTTGAGTGATTGATGAATTGTGTTGAGTGAGAAGCTCTTAAGCACATGAGTACTTACCTTTGTGTTGAGCAAGAAGTTATGGAACAGATGAAAAGGTAATTGGATGTGTTTTTCATAAGCCCTAGAGCCTTCCATGTTCATGTTGAGCATAAGCTATGGAGCATCAGATCCTTGGCCATTGTATCCCTAGGTGTATCATACAAGTACATCCTATAATTTTAGTGTTGAGCAAAAGCCCTAGAATTCCACTATGTGTGTAACTCCCTATTATAGGAATTGGGTATGGGCTCTTGTAAGGACTACGGGTTACTGAAAAGAATTTAATAACTTCCGAGTGAAAACGACTCGAGAAAAATATTGATCTCATCATTCTTATTATAAGTGATTAAATGAAATTTTGAATTTCTGTATTCTCATCAAAGTACTAAAGACCTACAATGTTATACAAGCGAAATCCAACATGCAAGGATGTTTAGAGTTGCCTAGGCTAGTAGACCTAAACCATCTACCTACTTGACCTTAATGAAGAAGTGTCATTAAGTATAGGGATCATGGTATATGACGCCGAGAGAAAAATGGTAATAAAGTGTTATATTATTATGTACTTTATAGATGTTATGTATAAAGAATTAAATATATCAATAATATTAATAAATGAAAGAAAGAAAAAGAGCTCCATCAATTCTTATTTATTATGAAAGATTAATAAATAGTATAATTTCTAAATAGAGTTTCCTATCCTAGTAGACCTTATCCATCTATCTACTTGTCCTTAATTAAGAAGTACATTAAGTCTAGGGATCACGAAACATGATGCCCAAAGACAAATGTTAAAAAGTGTTATAATACTATGTATTTAATACATAGTATGTATAAAGAATTAATTATGATTAAATATATAATTAAATAAGAGAATGAAGAGAATCTCCATCAATTATTATTTATTATCAAAGGATTAATAAATAGCATAATACCTATGAAAGTTTAACTAGGAACTAGTTAAATGTTCATAAGTTAAGTATTGAAAATTACCGCAGTAATTAAGAAGGGTAAAATCAAGAAATCAAGTATTTCTTGATTTAACTCTCTCTTTGACTGAAAATTCTACCTATAAAGACTCCAACCAAGAAAAGGCTTGGGGGTTCTGGTTTTTATCTTGGGAGAATTATTATTCTTCCTATTTTTCTCTCAAGTGTTTTCCTGGAGAACTTTTCCCTCCAAGGAAAAGAGCACTAATTCAGAACTGAATATGAGTTAGGAAACCCTATTTTAGGAGATCTAAGCTACTTGCACATTGGAGTCCAGCTCAGGTGGATTCGGACTAAAACCAGGAATGGTTTTGGGTCATGGTTGGCTGGAACGTGGTAGTTCCCAAGTGATTTGGTCATCAGACAAAGGTTAGATATGCATTGAACTGTGTTGCAGCTACAACATTTCTCCCCAAATTTTTCAATTTTTGGTCCCCTCCTCATCATTTAGTGTTGAATCGTTTGAATCCATGAACCTTTTGGGCATGATTTATTTTTGAATGATTTTTTAAGGTTAACGCTCGTCCTGTTTCCGGAAGTTGCTGGTGTTTGAAAACTATTGTGGGTCGCTGGTTTTGAGTTTAATTTGCTACTCGAAGATGAATTGGACCTTCTATTCTTGTGAAACTGCTATCTCGGAGGTTAGACAGTCTGTGACCATTGCTAAATTCTTGAGTTTCAAACTCCTAGAATCTGTATTTTTTAGTTGGATCGGAGATTTATTGGCTGGCGCTCCCGCCGTTGTGGAAAATATTAAAGTTTAGCTTCGAATTCTTCTGCGATGCATATGTCCCAATCGGCTGAGTTTCTGTTTCACGTCGGAAACTGTTGTTACTTCGTTCTCCGTAGTTGTGGACGGTAGATTGTGAAGTCCCCCGATACATTGAATTTTCAACCCCGCTTTATTGTTCCCGCTGTTTTGGGCTTCCGCCGTTGTAGATGGAAAAATCACTAGCCTTCCGGTCTTTTAGTCATTTTTCTTTTGACCTAGATTTTTGCCTATCGTGGATGGAGATGTCCTTTACGGTTCCACCGTTGCAGCTGGGCAAAGCCTTTGGCTTTCGATGCCAATGTTCTTCCAATTTCTGATTGATTTTTTCCCACCCATAGCTTAGGTCATAACCTTTCCGATTCTGATGGATCCACATGTTTTGCAATACCCATCGCCTCTTAAGACACGCTTATGCAGCTGTGAATGAGTCTGCCTTGCTGATGTTAGCGTTTTAGGCTGCCGATGAGTCTTTCGTTTCCATCAATTGGCGATTTCTTTTGAATCTGTAGATGTATGAGATAATGGTGCCGACACTTGTGAAGGTCCTCATGGCCATGATGCAGTACATAGATTTTCTTGTTTCTTAACCATTTTGGTTAATATAATTTAACGTAGTTCAATTTTATTGAAGATACTGTCCCAATGAATGATAGATGTCATTTGTTTGCAGTTGGACTAAAGGGACTAGACAGGCTACCGCGGTGCGAAGGCGTCGCTGGAAAACTGTGGCATAGATTGAACCATAACCGATAGGATCAAAAGAAGAGCGAGTAGAGTAGAAGACAAAAGCAGTAGCGACAAATGCGTAGACCTGAAAAAACCAATCAGTTACTAAGTAGTTCATGAGTGCGTTCAGAAAAAATGAAGAGTGATGTGAAACGCTTGAGGAACTGAAAGGTCACACGACAGAGGGAGACAAGCCCAAGTGGTGTGCTGTTTTAGTTAAATATTTTTAAGTTAGAATGAAAAAGGGATTTTTTCCCTCGAAAAACTTGTAAACTATTGCTTCTAAGAGGAACTATTTCGTTTTACAAACCAGGAATTGCAAATTTTTCCTGTTGGAGAAAGTGCTATGTGGAATGCATCAATGCGATTAAATGAGCAATGTTGAATGGGAACTATTTTGTTTTCAACTATGATTCATTAACTGTGAGAGCATTCTAACTTCCTGAATCTATGTTCTTGTTTCAATGTTCTTGAGTATACTTTGTGATGTCTTCCACTATGAGTAATGGGATTTTTTAACTGTTGATGAGCTATCTTATCATGTATACTTTCATTCATGTTTATATGTTTGGTCATAAGAGCAGCTATCTGTGATTTGCCATAACACATGGACAGGAGCACATTACACCTAAATTGATACCCAGCTCTCTAGAGATAGTTTAGTTAGTATTTATTTTCTTGCATATATGGGATTCAGATGCTTGTGATTTCTAAGACGAGAGGTAAGAACCTGCGCATCACATTGTGATGGCTCTTTGCATCCTTATCCCCCTGCATGGTTAATTAGGCACGTGCATATCATACCTTAAGTCAAAAAATACAAAATATATACGGTGGACCGGGCCGCAACCGGTAAGACCTTGTTTTTTGTTACTTGACCTACGGTAGCCGGACCGCAAACCAGACAGATTCCCTACACCAAATAGTCATGGGCTTGTTGGGAACATTGACTGGGGAGAATCCCCTGTTGTTGTTTCCTGCAAATTTCCAGGCCTCAATAGTTTCTGGCGCTAGAAGGAGGGCTTCCAGTGCATGGCTGGACGCGGAAACCCATTTTACCGAGACTATTTCACCAGTAACATTTCAGAAAGCAGTGGGCTTCATAATCCAATTCTGGAAGAAAAGGGTAGAGAACATTTGTTTTCTGTCGACAATGAAGTTGTTAATAATTTGAGAAGAAACACTAGGGCATGCGTGAAGAAGATTGGAGGATTACCGATCATCCCTGAATTGCCCAGAAGAGAATATAAAAGGAAGGATCATCCTATATTGGAAGACTCAGTGCTGGTTGGGGATTGGGAGGAACTTGTGGAAATAGCCTTACAAGAAGTTGTATTTCCTTTGAATCAAGAAGGTCCAGATACTCGTCACAGTTCTCCTTCTCACACTCCAGTTTATTCACCTCCTCACTCTCCACTCAGACTCATGGCGGGCGTCAATGCTAATCAACCACCTAACCCACCGAATCCACCACCTTCCTGGAGAGCTAGATCACCTTTAAACCTGACACCTCCGTTACATGACTTACCTCAATATTTTGAAAATATGCTACCCAAGTTCGACCCAAGTGAAAAGATACTAGTAGACGACCACCTGCAAAGTTTTTATTTGGCAATAGAAGGGTTAAGGGTAGGGGAGTATGAAGATGTGGTTTGTAGATTATTCTTGCACACCCTTAAAGGAGCTGCATCATCTTGGTATTTTGGTTTTCCTGCAAATTATATCCCTGATTGGGATACCTTTGAGAGGATTTTTAGAAGTAAGTATGCAACCCAGAAAACTCATGCAGCTTTCATGAAAGGACTATGCGCCTTGAAGAAAGAGAGAAAGGAAAAGGTGCACAGTTTCACCCAAAGGTTTGCATCATATCTTAAGAATTTTTCTGAAGTTGACAGACCTTCGGACAAGGTCTTGATTGAATATTATACCTCAGCTTTAGGCCCTGAGTTGGCCATGTTTGCCAAAGTAAAGGCTAAGACTACTTTGGCAGAAACCTATGAAGAGGCATAAATAGTAGAGGCTGAAAGGGAAAGTATCGAGGATTACCCTGAACGATCAGGAGAGAAAAGCGTGGGAAGGAAATCCTTGCTGTTCAATAAACCTAAGGAAGAACAATCGCCAAATTTTGAAGGTATGGAAAAAATGATGCAAAATATTTCTAACATAATTATAGACTTGGAAAAAGAAAAGGAAGCTCCAAAGTTCTGCAAGCCCTATTACAAGAAAAGGGAGGATAACAATCAATCCCAACCGCCTCCGCATAATTCGGCATCTATGAATTTAACAAAGGTAGGAATGGACAATTTTTGCACTTTCCACCAACAACCCCACTCTGAAAAGAATTGTCCTCAATGGATAAACTCGATGACGTTGGTTATGAATCAGCTGGTGGATTCTAAATTAACAGAAGATGGAGGTGAAGAAATAAAAGAAAGTAACACTTCAATGAAGGAAAAAGAAGAGGAAACCATGGTTTTGTGGAATTATGTTTCGTTATTTGATGCTGAAGAAGAAAAGAATTGGATTTACAAGGACGTCATGGAAACCAACATAACAACAAGGAGCCAAGGGTCAGTTAAAGAAGACAGTCTCATACTCCCAAAAATCAAAAGGCTGCAGAAAAATGTTAAAAAAATTCAAAATAATTCCTTAGCTGGTAAAGTGTGCCAGAATTCACCATTACCAACCAAGACCCTAGGAAGAATGATATGTTGGCCAAGCCCAATGAAGAAAAGGTGAATGCTGATAAACCGCACCCCATTGAACTGCAGATGGATTATGACATCATGGAAGATATAAAGAAGGTAAAGGCAAACGTTTCACTATTTGAAATGTGTAAAGTGCTGCAGCAAAAAGAAAGATTATTGAAGGCGCTTGAAGCATCGGATTGGAAGCTGCCCACTGACAATCGACCCAAGGAAGAAGAAGAAATCAGAGAAACTAGAATTGGAGGTAAGTCTAAGAACAAGAATCCACCTTTCCTCCTCACTTTTGAAATTTTTAATCACAACGTACATAATTGCTTGGTAGATTCAGGGGCGTCGGTTAACATTATTCCAATATGAGTATGTAAAAAGATAAATGGGCAGCCAAATCCATCCACGTGGAGGGTTGTTAAGTTGGATAGGATGAATGTAAAGGTAATTGGTGAGATGGAGGATGTCCTAGTCTTCCTGGCTTCAAATGATAAAGTGTGCCAAGTTATTGATATCGTGGTGGATGACATACCAGACGCTTATGGTCTTGTTCTGAATAGAGATTGGTCGGCCAAACTAAACAGATATTATTCGTCTGATTGGTCTCATCTATGGCTGCCATATAAAGGAAGTCTAAACCAAATTAAAATTATGAGGGAGCCTCACATGAAATACAACGTTACTCAACTTGAGGAAAAGAATGAACCCATGGATTCTATGTTGGGAAATTATTTTATTGAATTGGAACCAAGAAATTACCAAGCAGAAGAAGCCAGCAACTCATCAGACGATCAGCCTAATCTCCTTCGATTCTCTCAGGATAATGAAATCGACTGTAACATAGTAAACTTAGCAGTAGGATTAGATCCGCGTACATTAGTTAGTGATTTCTGGACATTGTTTTCTGATGGCTCTAAGACATTAGAAGGATCAGGGGCCGGTTGCATCCTGATCGACCCCAAGAAGAATAAACATTTTCTCTCATGTATATTAGAGTTTGAATATACAAATAACACGGCTGAGTGTGAAGTGTTGGTGCAGGGTTTAAGGAAAGCAATCAAATTAAAGGTAAGTAATCTGAGGGTTTTTGGAGACTCTGAAATAATAGTGAAACAGGTTCGGAATCAAATACATTGTATTTCTCCTCACTTAAAAGCTTATCAAAATGAGGTATGGGACCTTCTCAAGTGTTTTGATGCATTTAATATTATATCAATTCCAAGACTAAAAAATGCAGCAGATGACTTGTTGGCCACATCAGCTGCTAGGCTTGTGCCTACTAATAATCGATGCTCCATTGAATTACTTTTCAGGCCCTCGGTCCCTGATATGATTACCAACTTACGAGCGTTCGACGATGATCAGCATATTATAGAATGCTTAACCAATGACGAGGTATTTAAAGGAGCAATTATAGATGATGAAGAACATCAGGCCGAGCTAAAATATGATAATTTCATCCCCAAAGGAGTCAGAACCTTAGAAAGAATGTTCTATTTAAATGAAAAGTACATAAGAACAACAAACGTGAAGACTCACAGCTCATCTCTACAGTTCGAGCTGATAAATTTAGGGACTGCGATAAATCCAAAATATGTGAATCTTGGCAAATTTTGTTCACCAGCAGAAAGAGATAAGTTCATCAGTCTTTTTAATCAATATAAATATGTTTTCGCCTGGAGACACGAAGAATTGAAGACATATCACACCAGCATCATCCAGCATGTTGTCCCCATCAAATCTGGCGTCAAACCTTATCAACAACCTTTAAGGAAAATGCACCCCAAATTGGAACCTCTGATCCAATGTGAAGTCAAGAAATTATTGGATGCTAGGATCATTTTTAAAGTCAGGAATTCTGAATGGGTCTCAAATCTGGTACCAGTGAGGAAAAAATATGGAGAAATCAGGCTTTGTGTGGATTTCAGGAATTTAAACCGCGCTTCAAACAAAGATAATGATCCTGTTCCACCAATGGAGCAACTACTACAAATGGTATCAGGTTCTGAATTATTTTCTTTATTGGACAAATTCTCAGGATACAATCAAGCACTAGTAGCTGAAGAAGATAGATTGAAGACAACATTCAGAACTAGATGGGGAACCTTCGCTTACAGAAGAATGCCCTTTGGGCTTATAAACGCTGGAGCTACGTTCCAGAGGGCGATGGACATAGCTTTCCGAGGTCTGATTGGCCATAGTGTTGTAATATACCTTTATGATATTACGATATTCTCAAAGAAGAGAGAAGAGCACACGTTTCATCTAAGGCAGATTTTTTAACGCTGTCGGAAATATGGCATCTCACTCATTCCCAAGAAGTGTGTGTTCGATGTTACGGAAGGCAAGTTGTTGGGCCACATAGTTTCAAAGAAAGGAATATCTATAGATCCGAAAAGGATCAAATCCATTGAATAGATTCCCTTACCCCATAATAAAAATGGGATGCAATAGTTTATGGGAACAATAAACTTCGTACGAAGATTTGTGCCAGATTTTGCTCAGATTGTCAAACCTCTGCAATAAATGGTAAAGAAAAGTGCATAGTTCAAATGGACTGAGATTGAGAAGAATGCATTCAGAAAGATTAAAACTTCTATTGCACATGCACCCTCCCTAAAAAGCCGAGATTTTGATAAAGATTTTATTCTGTATACTTTTGCATCTGATGATTCGCTAGCAGCTGTGCTTACTCAAAAGGAAGATGGGGGGGATGAATTCCCAATATCTTTCATGAGCACTGGTCTACAAGGGGCCGAATTAAATTACCTGGCTATTGATAAACAAGCTTATGCAGTATTCAAAGCAGTGAAACAATTCAGGCCCTATATATTAAAAAATCGAACCAAGGTGATTGTTCCATACCCAGCTGTGAGGTCACTTTTTGTACAAAAGGAGCTAGGAGAAAGAAGGGGTAATTGGGTAACATCTCTCCAAGAGTATGAACTCGAATTCAAGCCACCTTCTATAGTTAAAGGGCAAGGCTTGTGCAAACTGATGACTGAAAATGGAAACAATGGAGAATATGCATGGGAAGATGAAGCTGAGTTACATCTGATGGATGTATGTCCTTTGTTCACAGCCCCCAAGTCTTGGTATAGAGACCTCGTGCATTAAATTTAGGTAGGATTATTGCCAGAACATTGGAATTCCAAGCAAAGAAGAGCGCTATGTCTCAAATCAGCTTCCTATCAAATTGTTGAAGGAATATTATTTAGAAAAAATTACCGATGGGGTTCTTCTTAGGTGCTTAGAGAAAGAAGATGTCACGAAAGTAATTACAGATTTGCATGACGGGCCTGCTGGGGGGAATTTTTCAGGAGATACCATAGCTCACAAAATTATCAAAGCCGGTTACTATTGGCCCACACTTTTCAAAGATGCACACGCCCATGTCCAGAAGTGCGATATTTGTCAAAGGTGTAGTGGAAGGAAAACCAAAGCAGCCGCACCACAGAAACCTGTGATGATCATGGAGCTGTTTGAACAATGGGGGTTGGATATTATTGGGGAGATAGAGCCAAGCTCTTCCCTACAACATAAGTACATTCTGACCGTGACCAATTACTTCACTCGCTAGGTAGAAGCCATCCCGCTGTGCAAAATAAATGAAGACGTCGTCATCAACTTCCTGCAGGACCATATTATGACCAGGTTTGGAGTTCCAATTTCGTTAGTATTTGATAATGATACTTACTTTTCAACTATTAAATTAACTAATTTTGCTAATGAGAAAGGAATAAAGTTGCATTATTTTGCTAATTACTATCCTCAAGGAAATGGCCTCGCTAAATCTACTAACAAAAATCTAATTAGAATTTTAAAGAAGACACTGATAGAAAACCAGAGGAGTTGGCACTGAGTGCTACCAAATGCCCTTTGGGCTGATAGAGTCACCCCCAAGTCTTCGATAGGAGTTTCATCGTATACCCTTGTATATGGTAAAGAAGCCATCCTTCCCCCCAATATCATGCTACCCTCCTCCATAATAGCTCAAGAGTCTAGAGGGTCAGATGATGAAGTTTTGCAAATGAGGATATATAATCTTTTGAAAGCAGAAGAGGCCCGATCTAAAGCAAGAGTGCACTTTAAGCAACAACAAGAGGTAATAAAGAGATGGTTCGACAAACATAAGGCAGGAACAAAAGACTTTGAAGTACGATATTTGGTTCTCAAGTGGGATCACCCATATGATGAGAAAGGAAAACACACAAAATTCCAGCAGTTATGGGTAGGCCCTTTCCAGATTGCGGAAAAGATTGGCCCTTCTACTTATAAGTTACAAGATCTACAAGGGTGGGAAGAGAACTTACCAGTAAATGGTTTAGTTCTCAAGCCTTAATTTTCCTGAATTTTGTTTGTGATTCTTCTAACTTGTATATAAATAATACAGCTTGGTCGTCTTTTTGAGTCATGTTTGTTTTGTTTTGTTTTAGTTTAAGTTTTACTGATTTCAATAAAGGAAATGAACCCGTGGTTACATGGCTATGCACGCATTGAAGTCCTGCTTAACCCTTGTGTAATAAACCAGAATCAAAGATTCTAGAATACTATTTTGAGGCTCCATCCATGCCACATTTAAAATGTCCTAAGGGGTGACAACCCAGGGCCCATGGAAAGGAGCAAGGTAAACAGCATATTAAATACAAATGATCCCATGCCAAGAAATGAATGCCGAAGGCAGATCAGAGTCAAAACTCCTATGAAATCATCATATATCAAAACACATGTTGAACCATATAAGTACTAAATTGCCGAAATTTCCTCTCCGTCCGTGAGCTGAAACATAAATACGCCTCTCACACAAAAGGACACTTGGGATAGAGGAGCCTAAATTAAAATTTAGAAAGAAAGGCATGCGGGAGGACTCATATATAAGAAGGACAAAAGTCCAAAAGCACGAAAGTACTAAAGTGGCATGGGAATGAGGAACAAATGAAAATTTCTATTTACCATGTGCTACAATCCTGTGGTGTCCAAGCTGCCAGCTACCTGAAGACTAAATTAACAATGAAACTCATATTTCAGCCTCAACAGAGTTATCTGGACTTGAAAATATTGGTTTCCACTATCCCAAATTGGTCTATCATCAATGATTAAAGGTACATACTTTTTCCATTTGAGAAATCCAGATAGCTGGAAGAATTAAATGGGTTCGTTTGTTGTTAAACAGTCTGTCACTCAAGGAGTGATCGCCCAGAGATCTAGGTTCACGAGGTAATCGCCAGTTGTTGTAGCTGCAACATTTCTCCCCAAATTTTTCGATTTTTGGTACCCTCATCATGATTTAGTGTTGAATCGTTTGAATCCATGAACCTTTTGGGCATGATTTATTTTTGAATGATTTTTTAAGGTTAACGCTCGTCCTGTTTCCGAAAGTTGCTGGTGTTTGAAAAATGTTGTGGGTCGCTGGTTTTGAGTTTAATTTGCTACTTGAAGATGAATTGGACCTTCTATTCTTGTGAAACCGCTGTCTCGGAGGTTAGATAGTCTTTGACCATTGCTAAATTCTTGAGTTCCAAACTCCTAGCATCTGTATTTTTCAGTTGGATTGGAGGTTTATTGGCTAGCGCTCCCGCCGTTGCGAAAAATATTAAAGTTTAGCTTCAACTTCTTCTCCGATGCATATGTCTCAATCGAATGAGTTTATGTTTCACGTCGAAAAGTGTTGTTACTTTGTTCTCCACAGTTACGGACGTCAGATTGTGAAGTCCCCCAATACATTGAATTTTCAACCCCGCTTTGTTGTTCCCGCCGATCCTTAAGTTTTGGGCTTTTGCCGTTGCGGATGGAAAAAGCACTAGCCTTCTGGTCTTTTAGTCATTTTTCTTCTGACCTATATTTTTTCCTATCGTGGATGGAGATTTCCTTTATGGTTCCGTCGTTGCGGCTGGGCAAAGCCTTTGGCTTCCGATGCCAATGTTCTTCTGATTTTCGATTGAGTTTTTCCCACCCATAGCTTAGGTCATAACCTTTCTGATTCTGATGGATCCGCGTGTTTCGCAATACCCATCACCTGTTAAGACCCGCTCATGCAGCTATGAATGAGTCTACCTTGCCGATGTTAGCGTTCTAGGCTGCCGATGAGTCTTTCGTTTCCATCGATTGGTGATTTCTTTCGAATCTGTAGATGTACGAGATAATGGTGCCGGCACTTGTGAAGGTCCTCATGGCCATGATGCAGTACATAGCCTTTGTTGTTGCTTAACCATTTTGGTTAATATAATTTAACGTAGTTCAATTTTATTAAAGATATGGTCCCAATGAATGATAGATGTCATTTGCTTGCAGTTGGACTAAAGGGACTGGTCAGGCTACCATGGCGCGAAGGCGTAGCAGGAAAACTGTGGCATAGATTGAACCATAACCGACAGGATCACAAGAAGAGTGAGTGGAGTAGAAGACAAAAGAAGTAGTGACAAAGGCGCAGACCTGAAAAAACCAATCAGTTACTGAGTGGTTCATGAGTGCATTCAGAAAAAATGAAGAGTGATGTGAAACACTTGAGGAACCGAAAGGTCACACGACATAGGGATAGGATCCCAAGTGGTCTGTTGTTTTAGTTAAATATTTGAAAGTTAGAATGAAAAAGGGCTTTTTCCCCTCGAAAAACTTGTAAACTATTGCTTGTAAGAGGAACTATTTTGTTTTGCAAACTAGAAATTGCAAATTTTTCCTGTTGGAGAAAGTGCTATGTGGAATGTATAAATTCGATTAAATGAGCAATGTTGAATGTGAACTATTTCGTTTTCAACTGTGATTCATTAACTATGAGAGCATTCGAACTTCCTGAACCTATGTTCTTGTTTGAATGTTCTTCAGTATACTTTGTGATGTCTTCCACTATGAGTAATGGGATTTTTTAACTGTTGATGAGCTATATTATCATGTATACTTTCATTCATGTTTATATGTTTGGTTATAAGAGTAGCTATCTATGATTTTCCATAACACATGGACAGGAGCACATTACTCATAAATTGATACCCAGCTTTCTAGAGATAGTTTAGTTAGTATTTATTTTCTTGCATATATGGGATTCGGATGCTTGTGATTTCTAAGACGAGAGGTAAGAAGCTGCACATCACATTGTGACAGCTCTTTTCATCCTTATCCCCCTGCATGGTTAATTAGGCATGTGCATATCATACTTTAAGAAAAAAATACAAAATATATACGGTGGACCAGGCTGCAACCGGTAAGACCTTGTTTTTTGTTACTTTACCTATGGTAGCCGGACCGCAAACCGGACGGATTCCCTACACCAAACAGTCACGGGCTAGTTGGGAACATTGACTGGGGAGAATCCCTTGCTGTTGTTGCCTGCGAATTTCCATGCCTCAACAAACTATTAATGGTGGTTATTTGAGTGTGCAGGTTCAGCCATTAACAGAGCTTCAAATTTAGGTATGAAACCCTTGACTACCTATTCTATTTTTCCCAGAACAACTATTGTTTATACTATTTGGATGATTTAATTCATATACTAACCATTTTGGATTGATTCTCACATTAATAATCTTCTAGGGTCTTTATTCTTAAAATGCTAACCCTGAAATGTAAGTTTTTATATATGTTGTATATTAGAGGGTTGTATCCTTAAGATTGCTTTTGTATTATTCCAAGTATATAGTTTATTTTTACTATAACTATATTTTTCTATCAGTAGTGTAATTATTTATTCCTTCGGTTTTTTTACTCTTCTCACATATTAAATTTGTCAGGAGAGGCTTGTTTCAAGTTTTAATTAAAACTAGTTCAACAGTAAAATAAACAAGAATGCTAAATATGAATATTTAGTAACAGAAATAGAACATAAATTAAATACACTAAGAACAGATTATATCTAAAACAAAGCTAATCAAATCAGTAAGGAACTTTCAAATTTTGTATCCATATTACAGATTTATATTAAAATACTACACATAAATGAAACAATATTATAAATAATCAGAGGAGGCATCATGAGCATCTATGTGGTCCTTTATCAAAACTTTGTTTACATACATAATAATCCACAGTCTTATTTAAATTTCCCAAAGCACATAACATTAACCAACTAGTAAATAAAAACTCTTTATTATCCAACAGACGTCACGACATCGATTCCCATGGATGTCCTATACCCAAGGAAAAAGTACAAATTAATAACCATAGGTTAAATTTACAAACTGTAATTGAATAACGCAACCATGATGCTAATCTTTAAAATATTAAGAACCATAACTAATACATAATGCATAGAGACAAATTCTTTTAAATAACCCATAGTCTTTACACATGGTAACGCCCAAGATAAAAATCCTGTAGGTCATTTCTATTCTTAATCTAAGGCCACGCTATATGTTAGCTATGCAGGAAAAAATTATCAATAACCATAATACTTCCAATAAAAACATAGAAGCATTATTATCTACTATTACAGTCGCTACATCGAGGTCGCATGACCCTAGTATGGTGCAAAACCTAAACTATGGCCTGGGTGACACATATTTTTAATACACAGAGTCCATTTACAGTCTAAACACATCAACAAATGCCATCATGGGTTTATAATCCCCCACTTCAACAAAACCAACGAATTCATAATATTAAAATAACCAACAGATGCTACAGAAATCATTCACCCAATTTAACAATTTATGACAATGATAAAATCAAATAACACAATATGGTTTTATTACAAATCTATTATGTTAAGGAATCAACCTTTAAACTATCTACTACAGGATAAACAAGAAATGAATTAATAGTAAGACTATCGTAGCAATGATGGGGAAGGGTCAAGCGATTCATGGCTTGGCCTTTCAACCACCCATGCTGTTCACAAATTACAGCCCATTAAAATACTCAACATATAGATGTCAAACGAAGGAAAATGCTTGTGCAAAAATTGTTGTATTAAACAATTAACATAGATTTCACATTACACAACACAGTATGCAAAACGACATGAGTCATTTATTAAAAATGCAGAGTATAGACACCATACATAGTATGGTAATTTCGCAGTGTCTCGACATAGTCGTTTTTGAAGCCAAACAAAGTCTATACGAGCATGCCAATGGGTTATGGCACCATTGCAAGTAATGGTGCAACCCATGGCTCAAAGGCACAAACCATTGTTTAATTTACAAACCCTAAATTTATGAAAAGAATGAGAGAAAGTGTGATTCCACTCCACGACCAAAGCCATTGAAACATCTAATTAAAATCCAAGTCTATAATACTATTCCCAAAGATGAATTTTAAACCCCACATCGAAACCCACAACATAAAACCCCAACCAAGAAACAAATATATGCGTAGTTTTCCCAAGAGGGCTGAGAGGTAACAAGTAGAGACTTGCTCACACACTTACCATGGCCTTTATTGCAAACGCTTGGAGCCAAAAGAGTTGAAGCCATGATGCTCCTCATTCCTTTTCGGCACCTACAAACACAAGTGAAACTAGGGATGAGAAGTATGTCCACGTTAAAATCATTAAACAAAAACAATGTGCAGGAGTATGAACCAGATGAATCATACCTCATGGTCTCGAGGTTTCCACCATGTTATTCTACTTGCGCAAAGCCAAAGTGCATAAACACCAAATGAGAAACACAATGGATAACCATCGTGTTCGCAAGCCCTAGGCTTGGGGATTTATAGATCTCCCAAGAGCATTGAATGCATGAGCTCATGACCATTAACTCCATACCAATCCCACTCTCCATAGTTTAGGTTTCATCTCATTACTATGTATTTCCCCTTCTCACATGAAGGCTTAAACCGTGCTATCATATGGTTTCTACCATATGTTATAGTTTCACCACCCCAAAACCTTAATGCAGATTGTATACTATTACATGGTATGCACTTTTGCAAAGTATCATTCATACATAATTATGCGCTAGTCTAAAGTCAAGAATCCAAGATTAAGTCTAAAGGTAATGTTTAAGCCATAGGTTTAGAGCTTAGGGTCTTAATCTCCTTGGTATCAAAGTATGAATGCTTAAGGACCATTGCATACGAAGTATGCCATGGTAAATTCAATGTTTAAGCCATAGGTTTAGAGCTTAGGGTCTTAATCTCCTTGGTATCAAAGTATCAATGCTTAAGGACCATTGCATATGAAGTATGCCATGGTAACATCTCTTACTATAATAAAACCAAGGTCTCAACAAGTAACCAAGTTATGACCTACCATTAAAACAAGAAACATGTTAATAACTGTAACAAAATAGACATCAAGTGCATTTGTATAGATTGTATAAGTATTACATAGTTAATTATCTAGGCTAGATAATTAACAAATTTAAGATTACCTTGCTACCAATCTAAAATAGTAATTAAGTGTAATGATGAATAGTAAGAGTAAATAAATACTGAAATGATACCAACTCCCTACTAAGAATTTTGTCGTGAGGTAAACCTGAAAATAAATTAAAAGAGGTGCCTTAGTTCGATTGAACTAACTAAGCATGCTAACAAATTAATACTTTACCTCTCAAACCGTCATGGGAGAACTATTATCACCACTCTACCCACTTTGTTTCCACAAACAAAGTTAAGTTAGGGTTCCATAATTAACAAATGCGACAATGCAGAAAGAACAAAGCATATAAGTCCACTGACGACACATAAACAACAAAAGTGTAAACAGAATACTAAGTAGTAAACAACAGTACAACATTATAAGTAAAATAAATTAAAAATAATGACTAAAAGTAAACGACAGCACGTAAGAACAAATTACGAATAAACAGAGGTACATGAAGTGTACGATATAGTTTCATAAGTGAATAATGTTCCCTCTGGGTAGTTTTTAACTAGCCTAATTTCTTTTTCTTTTTTTTGGGACATTACACATGTATAATATATATATATAATTTGTCAACATTTGTCTTTAGGTATCATATAACATGATCCCTAAACTGATGACAGTTTCTTCATTAAGGCTGCTAGGTAGGTGGTTAGGTCTACTAGGTTAGGAAACTTTAAACATATTTCCATTTTGGATTCCCTCGTATAACATGGTAGTTCTTCAGTACTTGATGATATACCAAAATTCAATATTTCATTTAATCACTTATAAATAAGTGAGATGAGATCATTATTTTAACCAAGTCGTATTCAATCGACATAATTAATTTCGTTCAGTAACTCCCAGGGCTTATCCACAACCCATACTCAATGATAAAAACAAGAAGTTACGACTTAGTGCAATGCTAGAGATCCTTGCTCAACACTAATGCTATGATGTATTTGTAGGATACACCTAGGGATACAATGTCCAAGGATCCAATGTTACAAAGATTAAGCTCAACATCAACTTGGAAGGCTCCATAGCTTATGTCGAACACTTCCAATTTATCTTTTCATGTGCTCTAGAGCTCCATGCTCAACACAAATGTCTCAAAACTCATGTGCTCGAGAACTTCTCACTCAACACAATTATCAATACTCATGTTCTCCAGAGCTTCTCCCTCAACACAAAACACCAATTACTCATTTTCTTGAGAGCTCTTCGCTCAACACAAAACATCTCATCAATCATGTGCTTCAGGGTACACTCCGAACACAAGCAAACATATATATATTATATCTAATTTTATTATGCCCAATATAACAAATAAATGATCATGTTCATATGAAGTGCAGTCTTTGACCCAATATATCAAAAGAAAACATCAACGCAACATTATAATTGTTAGACACTGAGAGGGGGGGTGAATCAGTGTAAAGCAATAATAAAACTTTTCTTATCTTGTCACGTTTAACTATCAATTCATCATTCAACCAATCTCATAGTCATTTCATAAACTTCATCATTCACATATCATATCATTTAAATCATCAAGAACCATAACACAAAAGAACACAACACAATGTAATTTTGTAATCTTTTTGTATTATTTGTGGTCCGACTATAACCGTTAGGTAAAATCAGCACCTACTGATATGAAGAGCACCTACTCTCCATCCAGGACCCTACCTAGTTTTCTTAGACCCTGCTAAGAAGGGTTTGAGGTATCTTAACCTCAAAAGCAAGTCAAGCTTGCATTTACAATTAAAGTTCACTGTCATATCAACATCATCTGTATCATCAATCTATTCTGCTATTGGTCAATACTGTTGATCATCTGCTCAACTCTGATCATTCTCATCTTCTCATCATCAACACTTCTCACTATCAAGTCATCATACAACTCCTATCACTGATCATCAATCTCTCCTCTTCAATGCTGCACGTCATAGGTCTACTCATCAAAACCTCAATCCAATTTCCAACTCAATCAACTGCTGCTAATCATCAATCAGTTCTACTACTCATTGTCATCAACTTGTCCTTATCATCAACATGTCAAACCTGTTGTTCAAGTATGTGCTCACAAGGATCTGCTCTAACCACTACCAAAACATCACTGTATACTGATATATTATTTCTCTGCTATACACTGCTCGTGTATCTCTGTTGGTCATTCTCTGGGATCTTCTTATCAAACTACTGGTCAATTTCTGCTGCTCATCCTCATCTCTGCTCATCATTCTTTACTGCTGCAGTACTAATCATCAAAGCATCATCATCATCAAGGCATGTATATGTCATCAAGGTCCCAATGTTACCAAGAAGGTCTGGAACATCATGGGGTATGCATTATAGTCTTCAAGGCACTATCATATGATCAACATAGCTCATGTCATCACTCTACAGTCAACCATTTAGTACAGACTTCTGTCCATCATTCTTGCACATCACAAATGCATATCAAGCATACATCATCATTATCAACATCATATCACTGTTTAAACACTACATATATATACTATATACCTGTCAGTACATCAATTTCTATCTTGACTGTGTATTCCAGTCATCATCCAAGGGCAGTGAACATCATATAGAGTACCATTCCAGTGTATATGGTGTATAGGGTAGCATCATCATTCACATGATGCATATTCATATAGTATCACAATAGTTATAATACACAACATTAAACATACCTAGTATATCATGTCATCATTACTAAATATGTCTCTTCTGTAGATGATCAGAACTATAGATAATCATGTGAGTGCTGTAGATATCGCTGCCACCTCATCACTATCATCAACGTGTCACTTCCATGCCCCAATATCATATCAAGGAAGTCATTATCATCATTATGTTGAACTGTCAAGCCAAGCTGTAACTTGTCATCAACTGTTGCACTTGTCATCAGCTGCTATTCTTGTCATCAAATCACTGATCATCACTGTATGTGCAATTTTACTACTAGAGCATCATCAAATCCTTGTTCACTTGGCTTCAAGAGGTAACTTCTGCAATAAATTAGCAAAAACAAACTTCAAAATTGAATGATGATCATCTTCATGCTGGCCTGTGAATTAGCTTGAACACAGTCAACTCAGGACTGTGTCTTCTCTTGCAAACTCAATACTGTCATCTGCTTATACAATCAGAGTATGTCAAAACTTTTACTTGGGCTGTGTTAGTATTCTGTAGAAGACCCCAACAATTTATCAAACCTTAAATTGTGTATCAAGCTCTCATTGTTGGTGTCCTTTAGATGATGAATGTGTTGAGAAGTACCCCAAACAATGTCCACACTAGGACTATGCAGAAGCCTAAAGAAAACTTCAAGTCAATACTGAACTATGTATACACTATGTATGTCAATCTGGACTGTGTATATCAAAATTGCATGGATTGTGTATTCCACATCCTTGGGCTGTGTATATGACTTCAAAGACTTTTTATATGCTGAGAAAAAGGTCACATTCCTGACTATTTACATGCTAAAGGTAAGAATGTTGACCTAAATACATCACTGCTATATACATCACCTTATACTTCACTGCTTACACTCCACTACTGAATAAATTACTTCGTTGTTTGAATCAAAGTTCATCTACCACTGTCAAGACAATGTCTTGATCAAACTTCAAATGGATGCCTTACAAAAAATAGTTAAACCATCATAGTTCAGTAATCATCATGCTAGGGCATCATCACTGTACAAGCATAATTCAGACTCAATATGTCATCCATTTTTCAGACAAAATTCGGGACTATGTCAAGCGTGGAAAAACCTCCAACACTAGTCATTTTGTAGCAAAGATTTACCAAAAATATTAGTCCTTCTCCAAAATTTGGGACTGTGTCTAGAAGAGCAGTCACTTCAATCAAATCCTCCTTAGTCTACGAGTTTACCTCAGTCCAAGAGTCCTAGCAAGCTTAATCTACACATCTTCATCTTCGTTGGCTTGTGTTTGAATACTCCTTCAATGTTGGATCTGCTGGTAGTAAAAAATTGAGCCCCAAGACCAGTTCAAGATTGAACAGTCACAACAAAAAAATTTAACCTGCTTCTCCCACCGAAATTTCTCAGTTTCTCCTCCCACGAATTTCCCTGCTCCTACTGTTCTACGGCTGCCTCAGAGACGAATTTGCCTTAGTCTCGAAAATTCAGAGCAAAATATCAAATATTGTGTATGAAAATGAGAACACTGATTGGGTATTTATACACATTTTCAATTATATTTTTGAGCCGACCTGAGCCGACCTGCTATAAAAATTATTTTATTTCTGGGCTGACTTCACAAAGATATAATTATAACTTTAAATCTACTTGGAGCCGACCCGTCTCTTTTTTCCTTCCAGCGTTTAACTTCTTCTATGAACCAACACATTAGCTTATTTAGTGGCCAACCTTTCCTTACTTCTTGAGGCTTCTACTTCAAGCTTTAGGGCTAATTCACCAAGTCTTGTGGATCAAGGGATTTCGTCATGGTTTTCAAAGACTAACACAACACCAAGGTATGATATGTGAGTGGGTCATATGACCAAATCATGTCTTCTTCAATTAATAAGTGTGCAAACCAAGTTTCATCATGTGCAAGAGGTATTCATCAAGTCTTCAAGGCAAAGTACTTCTTCAACAACCAGCATATAGGATTCAAGACATTTTCAAAGGCTTTAGCATTATCACGTAATGTCCACGAACCATCATACCACCATGGATGTGGGTTTCAAGGCCTTCTTGGTCTTCTTCAACCACCTCAAGAGACTTCCTGGGGTTAAGATATAACTTGTGGGGTAGATGGGCCTTCTTCTGGGGTACCATGACACCATCAGAGCATAAATGACCACAGAATGGGTCATTAATGCTTCTCCAAGCCATTTAGGGTTTTTCCATCATTTACCAAGGCTTGAATACCATCTCTAAGCTCTTCGGCATCATCAGCAGGGTCTTTAACATCTTCAACAAGGTGGTGGGTACAGGGAGCTTGTCAACTGGGTACAAGGTGCTTCAAGGCACCAACCCTTGTTGTAAGGGATCAAGGCACTGTAGGAGGGACTTGGTGGCATCAATGACATCATGTGGGGTCACTGCAAGTCCATGTTGGAATCAATGACAATTTCATCAACAATCTCCCCATTTGTCATTGATGACAACAACTCATGCTCCCCCTATGAGCATGCTCCCCTTCTGTCTTCATCTCTCCATTTGTTTTCATTTCTCCCCCTTTGGTATCAATGGAAAAGGGTGTCCACATACCTGATTCTAAGATATCTAATCACTACTACTTGCTCACCCTGTCAATATGAACGATCCTAGGACCTATCTGTATACCTGGAGTAACCATCCTTTCTTCATTGAGTTCATCCTCCAGCCTTATGAACTCAAGGTGTGATAAGGTATTTGAGAGACCTTACACTTGGATTGTCGTATGGAAGCCATCCTCCCTGTTTTGATCAATGTGATGTCCCTGGTTTCGACCCCGTTTGCATGATGTATATATTGTAATTAATCGTGGTGAGGAGCTCAAGGCAAAAGCCCCACCATCGATTTTGTTGTGTATGTTTCGGCAATGCGGATAATTGTCGATGGTATGCTGTGCTATAAGGCACATTATAATTCGGCATCATGTAAACATGCACATCAATTAAAATAAACCACAACCAGCTACGGCAGTGCAACGTTGAATGAAAAGGGCATGGTTCCAAAGGATAAGGGGTGGGGGATGTCAAACCTTGGTTATGGGGGAAAAACCCAAGTTTTGTCACCTTGTTGATTTTCCATCTTCCGTTGTCAACCTCTTTAATGTTTTGTTGGGCAGCTGAGGAGTAATAGCTGCTGGTGGTTGAGGCAGTTAATGCCTTTGGGAGTGGGGTGGCAGGACTGTTAGTCCTTTTCCCACCTGCCCACTCCACCCACGTCTGCCCATTTTTCTCCCTCACGCACTCTTCCCTAGTCGGTTCACTCTCACCATGATTTTGTTTCTGGATCCTCCTCATGTACAGGCTGGGGGGTGGTTTTGGTCTCAGGAAGACATTTTCTTGGCTCCAAGAGTTGCTGAGCACCCACGCACTGAAATTTCGCGTCCTGGCTGTTGATTGTTCATCCACGGACAAAAATGGAGCTATTTTCTCCTCACGCAGGGCCTCCATTGTTGTGCAATCTCACGCAGAGGGATTCTTCCCCTGTTTTTCCTCTCACACACAGGAATTTCTGGGTTTTCCCACGTTGTTCTTTTCCCAACAAAATCGTGGGTGCTGTGGCTATCGAAAGTTGGTATTTTTCCCTTTCTTCTTCTTGGTATTTATGTGTTTTCCCCGTGATTTTGTTTCCCATGATGGGCTGTATTCCCCATGTTTGCTGTGAGTTGTGCTCACTGAAACATTTCGGGGCTGTTGTTTCCCCACGTTGTTTCCTGTGTTGATGGGGTCTTCCTTACATCTTTGAGGCTGTGGTAATTTCATTTGAGGAGTCATTTTGGCCACGATAGGGCCAAGAATGACTCAGAATTTATTTTCCCTGTCTAAGCTGTGACAGCTAAGTAATTTCCTGAGTGCAATGGTTAGTCTTCGGACTGTGCTGGCTTGGCTTGTCTGTTGAAAGCCTGTGAAACCCAGCTGTGTTGCTTTTCTGTTTATGCCCCTTGGCTATGTATAAGCCTACAATTGACCCTTATTCCGGAGGAATCATGCCCAGCTCGGGGGTGGCAGCGTTGCTGAGAGATTGATGAGCACGTTGGCCTATGGTTGGGTGGAACGTTGCAGCGGTGTAGCTGGTTGCGGGTTAATTCTTCATCAAAAGATAAGTACTGTCGGTTACTTCATCTCTGTAATTTATATTGATGTTAAATGCTGGAATGTCTATGTTTGCTTCCGTTGATTGTTTGAAGGACTGTGCATCCTTGTATGATGAACTATGCCTGTTGTTTAGGTTTTAATTTTAGCATTGATCTCCTCTGTTTTATGTTCATGGGCTGTTTTCTTGGCTGTGTTGATGTTCGTCGTGTCCTCTTCGCCGGTTGAGGGACGGGGACATGACAATAAACCTCTCCTATATGCAACTGCTCTGTCTTCCTCATCCATACTTGCTTCTTGGCATCTGTCCTTTGAGCATTTGTTCCTTCATTTGTACTGGCGTTCCTTGATGATTTGTCTAGGTAACTTCTCAAGGATTGTTTTCGTGTACTCCAACAATCTTGAGCTTTGTGCCCAAGGCCACTGCAGCTATAGCACCTTATCGTACAACAGTGTGTAGCAATGTGACTAACATTGTTGCATGACCAACATCTGACTGAGTTGTTGGAGCTTCCAACAATTCTTTGATCAAATTCATTTCTCCATGCTTGAGAGTGTCCCTGACTGTAGACATTTGTCTTCTGATCTTCAAATCTTCTTGCTGATATGTATGGAGTAATCCTTCTTGGTTGACTTATTTGACTGGCACATTCATGGGCTTTGTGTCCAAACCCACTGCAGGTGTAGCATCTTAATGTGTGAAATGTGGTAGCAACATGTCCGACTTGATTGAATGTCCAACATCTAATTGAGTCATTGGGGCTTCCAGTTCTTCTTCTTCCATAGAATCTACAATCCATAGCCTTATGATCAAAGTTAGAACAAAAATAACAATAACCATTAAAGCCACTGGCATACCTGGGTCTTGGAGTTGTTTCTTTAATGAAGTTGCTTTGAGGAATAGGCCTAACTTCTTGTTTCATCTTTGAACTTCCAAATTCCTTGTTGTCATGTGCAGGTGCATGGGGAGCATCTTTGGACGTTGATGGACCTGCTTCTGGATTCTTCAGAGACCAAGTGTCATCTTCAGATTTTTATTTGGTCTTCTTGTAACCAAGACCAGTTTTGTCTAGTGTAGATATTTGGAAATCTAAGATCTTATCTAGGAAAATTGAACTATCCTCGAGCTTGACCAAGGATTTGTTCTTCTTACCTTTCTTCCTGAGACCAACTACCTCCAATTCCAACTTCTGGACTGTCTCCTCCTTTTCTTCTAGCTGACTCTTCAAGATTTATTCTATCCTCTTGCCTTCCTCCAGCTGAGTCTTCAGATCATGATTTACCTCTCTAGTTTCTTCAAGCTCTTGAGCAGGCTTTTTTGATTCTTCCTTTTGACTGATCAATTCAGTCTTTAATTTTTCAACTTCAGTATCCTTGTCTTTCATTTGATCTCACAACTCTTTGTCCTTGTCTTCAAGCTTTAGAAGCAACACTTTCATTGACATGGTCTTCTTTTGATATTCATTCAAGGAGTCCAAGATTTTCTTTTTGAACTTCATGAAATCACTTTGGTTCAGATTTACTGTGTTTAGGAACCAATTGGCTCTGAGATCAATATTTAGCAACGTGAGATGTATCTCATGTGCAGTATTTGATAGCCCTTCATCATCTTCTACAAGAACATTCTCAATTTCATCGCACAAGTTATCATTATAATCACAAGAGTCCATACCTTTACTAGAGTCCTCTTCTTGTTTGTCTTCTTCTTGATTGAGCTCTTCTGGGGGCTTGTCTTCTGATTCTTTATCTGTCTTTTTGGGTTCTAATCTTGCCTTCTGATACTCACTCTCCAACTTGAACGATAGGTCTTTTTCTGAAGTGTACAATCCTACACCTTCCTTCACTGAGCTAGGAAGTCCATACATGAGGAACTTCAAGGCTATAGTGTTGTCCTTCTTTGCTTCCTTCTGTGCAGCTGATTTTCCTTTCTTGTTTGATGGAGTGGGTGGATTGATAACATTTTCC
Organism: Pseudotsuga menziesii; assembly: GCA_001517045.1. NCBI lineage: Eukaryota > Viridiplantae > Streptophyta > Pinopsida > Pinales > Pinaceae > Pseudotsuga > Pseudotsuga menziesii. The sequence continues at coordinate 27,966 of LPNX010054338.1, forward strand.
CAAATACCAAAATTCTTCAGATAATTCTTCGTTTTGCTCCTCCAACTGAAATAATATGTAATATCAAGTATAGGCATGTCATTGCTTGATGACTCTTTCTTTTTTGCCATTGTGTCTAAGGATCTCCTTCAAGCTTGCTAGGCTTGTGACGAAGGTCGGCTCTAATTCCAATTGTTAGACACTGAGAGGGGGGGTTGAATCAGTGTAAAGCAATAATAAAACTTTTCTTAGCTTGCCACGATTAACTATCAATTCATCATTCAACCAATCTCATAATCATTTCATAAACTTCATCATTCACATATCATAGCATTTAAATCATCAAGAACCATAACACAAAAGAACACAACACAATGTAATTTTGTAATCTTTTTGTATTAGTTGTGGTCCGGCTACAACCGTTAGGTAAAATCAGCACCTACTAATATGAAGAGAACCTACTCTACATCCAGGACCCTACCTGGTTTTCTTAGACCCTGCTAAGAATGGTTTGAGGTATCCTAACCTCAAAAGCAAGTCAAGCTTGCATTTACAATTAAATTTCACTGTCATATCAACATCATCTGTTTCATCAATCTATTCTGCTGCTGGTCAATACTGTTGATCATCTACTCATCATCAACGCTGCTCACTGTCAAGTCATCATATAGCTCCTATCACTGATCATCAATCTCTCCTCTTCAACGCTACAGGTCATACGTCTACTCGTCAACACCTCAATCCACTTTCCAACTCATTCAACTGCTGCTAATCATCAATAAGTTTTGTTGCTCATTGTCATAAACTTGTCCTTATCATCAACCTGTCAAACCTGTTCTTCAAGTATGTGCTCACAAGGATCTTCTCTAACCACTGCCAAAAAATCATTGTATACTGATATATTGTTTCTCTTCTATACACTGCTCATGTATCTCTGCCGGTCATTCTCTGGGATCTTCTTATCAAACTACTGGTCAATTTCTGCTACTCATCCTCATCTCTGCTCATCATTCTTTACTACTGCAGTACTAATCAACAAAGCATCATCATCATCAAGGCATGTATATGTCATCAAGGTTCCAATGTTACCAAGAAGGTTTGGAACATCATGGGGTATGCATTATAGTGTTCAAGGCACTATCATATGATCAACACAACTCATGTCATCACTCTACAGTCAACCATTTAGTACAGACCTCTATCCATCATTCTTGCACATCACAAATGCATATCAAGCATAGATCATCATTATCAACATCATATCATTGTTTATACACTACATATATACACTGTATACCTGTTAGTACATCAATTTCTGTCTTGACTGTGTATTCCAGTCATCATGCTAGGGAAGTCAACATCATATAAAGTACCATTCCAGTGTATATGGTGTATAGGGTAGCATCATCATTCACATGATGCATCTTCATACAGTATCACAAAAGTTATAATACACAACATTAAACATACCTTGTATATCATGTCATCATTATTGAATATGTCTCTTCTGTAGATGATCAGAATTATAGATAATCATGTGACTGCTGTAGATATCACTGCCACCTCATCACTATCATCAACGTGTCACTTCCATGACCCACTATCATATCAAGGAAGTCATTATCATCATTATGTTGAACTTTCAAGCCAAGATGTAACTTGTCATCAACTATTGCACTTGTCATGAGCTGTTGTTCTTGTCATCAAATCACTGATCATCACTGTATGTGCAATTTTACTACTAGGGCATCATCAAATCCTTGTTCACTTGGCTTCAAGAGATAACTGTTGCAATAAATGAGAAAAAATAAAATTCAAACTTGAATGATGATCATCTTCATGCTGGCCTCTGAATTAGCTTGCACACAGTCAACTCAGGACTGTGTCTTCCCTTGAAAACTCAAGACTTCCATCTGCTTATACAATCAGAGTATCTCAAAACTTTTACTTGGGTTGTGTTAGTCTTCTGTAGAAGACCCCAACAATTTATCAAACCTTAAATTGTGTATCAAACTGCCACTATGGGTGTCCTTTAGACGATGAATGTGTTGAGAAGTACCCCAAACAATGTCCACACTAGGACTGTGTAGAAGCCTAAAGAAAACTTCAAGTCGATACTGAACTGTGTATATACTATGTATGTCGAATTGGCCCGTGTATATCAAAATTGCATGGACTATGTATTCCACATCCTTGGGCTACGTAGATGACTTCAAAGACTATTTATATGCTGAGAAAAAGGTCACATTCGTGACTGTTTACATGCTGAAGGTAAGACTGTTTACCTAAATACATCACTGATGTATACATCACCTTATACTTCACTGCTTACACTCCACTAATGAATAAATTACTTCGCTGTTTGAATCACGGTTCATCTACCACTGTCAATACAATATCTTGATCAAACTTCAAATGGCTTCCTTACAGAAAATAGTTAAACCATCATAGTTCAGTCATCATCATGCTAGGGCATCATCACTGTACAAGCAGAATTTGGAGTCAATCTGTCATCCTTTCTTAAGAAAAAATTCGGGTCTATGTCAAGCATGGAAAAACCTCCAACACCAGTCATTTTGTAGCAAAGATTTACCAAAAATATTAGTCCTTCTCCAAAATTTGGGACTGTGTCTAGAGCAGCAGTCACTTCAATCAACTCCTCCTTAGTCTGCGAGTTTACCTCAGTCCATGAGTCCTAGCAAGCTTACTCTACACATCTTCATCTTCATTGGCTTGTGTTTGAATACTCCTTCAACATTGGATCTGCTGGTGGTAAAAAATTGAACCCCAAGACCAGTTCAAGATTTAACTGTCACAACAAAAAAACTTAACCTGTTGCTCCCACTGAAATTTATCAGTTACTCCTCCCACGAATTTCCCTACTCCTGTTGTTCTACAGCTGCCTCAGAGATGAATTTACTCAGTCTCAAAAATTCAGAGCAAAAGATCAAATATTTTGTATGAAAATGAGAACGCTGATTGGGTATTTATACACATTTTCAATTATATTTTTGAGCCGACCTGAGCCAACCTGCTATAAAAAATATTTTATTTATGGGCCGCCTTCACAAATATATAATTATAACTTTAAATCCACTTGGAGCCGACCCGTCTCTTGTTTTCTTCCAGCATTTAACTTCTTCTATGAACCAACACATTAGCTTATTTAGTGGCCAACCTTTCCTTACTTCTTGAGGCTTCTAATTCAAGCGTTAGGGATACTTCACCAATTCTCATGGATCAAGGGATTTAGTGATGGTTTTCAAAGGCTAACACAACACCAAGCTACGATATGTGAGTGGGTCATATGACTGAATCAGGTCTTCTTCAATTAATAAGTGTGTAAACCAAGTTTCATCATGTGCAAGAGGTATTCATCAAGTCTTCAAGGCAAAGTACTTCTTCAACAACCAACATATAGGATTCAAGACATTTTCAAAGGCTTTAGCATTATCATGTAATGTCCGCGAACCATCATACCACCATGGATGTGGGTTTCAAGGCCTTCTTGGTCTTCTTCAACCACCTCAAGGGACTTCCTGGGGTTAAGATATAACTTGTGGGGTAGATGGACCTTCTTATGGGGTACCATGACACCATCAGAGCATAAATGACCACATAATGGGTCATTAATGCTTCTCCAAGCCATTTAGGGCTTCTCCTTCGCTTACCAAGGCTTCAAGACCATTTCTAAGTTCTTCAGCATCATCAGCAGGGTCTTTAACATCTTCAACAAGGTGGTGGGTACAAGGACCTTGTCAATTGGGTACAAGGTGCTTCAAGGAACCAACCCTCCTTGTAAGGGATCAAGGCACTGCAGGAGGGACTTGGTGGCATCAACGACATCCTGTGGGGCCACTGCAAGTCCATGTTGGCATCAATGACAATTTCATCAACAATAATCAATGGGGCTTATGCCGATAAGTGTTAGGCTCAAAATTCAGGATATTAGACTCGAGTTGAAATTAAAAGGTTAATGCTGTAAGACTTTAACCTGAGCCTATAAATATAAATGTGTATACTATGTATTAGATTCAAACCCTTGAGATGTTTATAATAAACATTGTTTGGTTAATTTTAAGAAATTCAACTACTATCTTAGTGATTTATCTAGGAGTCTTATTTTTATTACAATTTGTTTGTCTTATAACTATATTTATTGATCTCTATAACTATAACTATATTGTATTTTCAACTAGACTAATAGAAGAAATACCACCAAATTTAACAATATAATAGATTGAAAATAAGGTAGAACTACTATACTAAAAAATGAAGGAAAAAATGAAACATCTATTAATGAGGTGTACCTAACACAATAACTGGAACAATAAATTTCAACCTTAATAGTCAATAAACAAAATTATATATCTCTTCTCTTAGAACCTTTTTTCCAAACAACTTCCAGATATAGAGCTCATAGCATATCCAATTATCGTACTTCTAGCTATTGAGCATATAGTTAAATAAATGCACAGACTTAGAATTAAATAATAGTTAGAACCTTGATAATATGCAGAAGGGGATAAACAGCCAAAGGATATTGAACCACCCAACCTTATCCTGAATCCGCCACGTTGATTTCTTAGGACCATCGAGCTTGTTCAGTGAACCACTAGGACAAAGATCAAGGAATTACAACCCACACAACAAATTGCTATAACTCAACACTCAATTTGATGGTGTTTATAAGATTTCCTACGTCTTTGGGTCAATTTTGGAATTAAATGAGCGACGAGCTCAGTCCCTCCTCTCAAGGAACATGACCACATTTTCATTGATTATGCTTTTTTCATCAATTAGAAAGTGATATGTTAGTGATGACACTTGCCAACTAGCCTTCTACAGCTCCTCATTCCTCCTAGTGGGATAGTGAACACTCATTTAACAGTCTTCCTTGGATATGTGTCTCTTCTATTTAATTATTAAAATAAATAATTCTTCAATTACACTCATCCTTGACCAAGTTGGTTATAAAACTTTATAATAAATTTAACATAATGTTTTCTGAAATAAATAATAAATATTTATTTTTCAGTTCTTGGTGTGTTACAAGAAAACCAAACTTGTCTCTCAGACTTATAGAAATGTCACTTCCAAATGAAATAATGGATAGTCCATGGAATATGCAGTGTAGAAGTATCATAGTATTTTGGATTATATGCATTTTCCATGAGAAATATAAGAATGTAGATTATAAATCCATATAATTTTTCCTCAAATAATATCATGGTCTAAGTGACATCTTTGGTGTACTCAAAACATAGAAATTAAACAATATCACACTTTTAGAACACATATTTCTCTTAGAGTACACATGTTGTGGCTTGGGTCATTTTCATGGTTATTAATAGATAAAAGTAATAAGTAGTGTGAAGGGTATAAGTCCCTACACTTCTACTATAAAGCATTCCTTAGAGGTCATGAACACCTCTTATGAAACAAGTTTCAATACTTAATGTATGTATTAGGTGATGTGACTTATCCTTAGCATGTTAATCCAAAAATTCCATACAAATGATTATCTCATACTCTACTGAAATTTTGATCATATTAATATTAACAATGATAAATTATGTGTGCTAGGTTTTTGTGGTTATTGACTTTAGCAATGCAAATCGAAATTTCTACAGATCTCATAATTTTCATCGAGGTTTTGAGTCCACATCAAGACTCATCATGAGGACGTTTTATATCATTAATAATAATAATAAATTTCAAAACATTAAAAAATGTTACATAAAGACAACATACTTTTGTGAGATGATAAAACAAATTACTTTTATTAAAAAAATCTACTAATTAATTGAATATTTGTAACTTACCAAGCGTCAAGAGGGATTCAATCTCCTCACGTGCAAACCTCTTTTGAGGTATTGCACTCTTAAACTTTTCTTACTTTCCTTCTTAAATTTTGATATATAAAAAATTGATCTTAGTAGAATTTAATGGTGGTCCTCGTGGTCGTCATCATCAAATATTTATAATTTATTTTTATACTCTCATATTCCAACATTCCATAGTTGGATCATAATTGTATGTTCTTCTTGTAAATTTATTAAAGAATTTTATTAACTAATTTTGTAATTTATTAGTTGTAGTTGGATCTTAAAGGTACACCCTTCATGTTGGACCATAATTGCTTTTAAATATTGCTCAATTGCAACATAATATTATTATATAATAAATATGTTCATACAACCTCATATCAAGACTTGAAAAAACCTTAAAAGTTCCAAATTTTAGTGTTTAATCTCAAATTAATCTTAATTCAAACACAAATCCATTGGAAAAATAGTTAAGAGTAGATCATGTTTCAATAATAAAAATGAAGTTTGCCAAAACCTATAAGATATGAAGTTATATTATCATATATTAAACTATATTTTTTAATTTTCTTAAAAATAACATTTCCAACATATTATAATATAACTTTTTATAGAAAGTAAAACTTTTGCATTACAACACTTCTTTAAAAGGAAAATTTAAAAATATAGTTTAAATAATTCGAAATAATAATATTTATAGCCTACATTTCCATGAGTTACATAAAGTTACAATATCTCCCTCATGGCTGACATTTACATGAGAAAGGCACATGCAATAAGTCCAAAAAACAAACAAAAAAACCACAAAAACTACAAAAACAATTCACTAACAACAACTTCCCAATGATTGGTTATTAATATATATAGTTTTTCCTTTGGTTATTAATATATATGGCTTTTCCTTTGTTGCATAACATAATTTTAGAAATACTTTTTAGCAGTTCCCATAGTTTTAAAAAACATCATTTGAAAATATACTCGTATTATAAAACTAACCCTTAATAACACTTAAACTACATAAATATGAAATATAAAGATTTAATATAAATGACTTGAAATTAAGTTATTTAACATTCATAGTTAATACGAGATGTCAAGGCACTTATCAACTTTGAAAAAAAAGGAGTGATGGGATACTTAATAATACTTAAAGTACGGAAATATTTAATATAAAAGTTTGAATTAAGTTATTTAACTTTCATATTTAATATCAGATGTGAAGACGAGCATCAACTTCAAAAAAGTAGGGATGGGATAATGCATTCCTCGCTGAAATTATCCTCGAAGGATTAGGTTGTAACAATTTCTGCATAAACCAAAATTTACAAAAAATTTAGATAAACATTCATAAATCAATACTATTATAAATCAATAAATANATGAAATATAAAGATTTAATATAAATGACTTGAAATTAAGTTATTTAACATTCATAGTTAATACGAGATGTCAAGGCACTTATCAACTTTGAAAAAAAAGGAGTGATG
>LPNX010054338.1:56531-72966 GCA_001517045.1 Pseudotsuga menziesii
TTCTTCTGGGAAGCTTTGTTGTACTATATCACATGTTCATACCCCATGGGGGAATTGTAATAAATTTTCTAGCATTATAGTGTCTGTAAAAGACTCGATCTCTTAGACTTTATTTGTCAATCCGATCAGCCTAGGGTGTTTTTTCCCTTGGTTATTATTGGTTGTTGAATAAATGACTGATAATTTCTGATTTTTTCACTCCATACCTCCAAAGTTGGGGTGGTTGGCTTTGAATTTAGGAATATTGAGGTTATTAGAGTCTACGTGTCAATGTATAAACATGCTAGGAATCATGGTCGAGTCATATGAACATGTCTAAGTCCCCCTAGGTTTTTTCAACTTTTTTATTTTTTTAATTTTTTCAGTGTTTTTTATTAAAATTTAATTTTTCCAAAACTTAGGCTATTTTTTAATAGTTTAATTGGACAAATTGATTTTGTAATAAAAGTGGGCCAAATAATCAATTTCAGTCATTTAGGTGCTCATTTTCAAGCTAAGAGCACCATGTAAACCCATGGACCCACTATTTCCTAGTTTTGAGTGATTTTCCATCACTCAAGTCAGTAAGCCCCAAAAATCAATTATTGATTATTTTAATTAATAAACTAATCAATAATGGAGAAAATCTAGAATCATAGATCAGTGGATTCTCAGATTATTGGATTGAAATAACTCAGATCTAAACAATATTGACTGGATCCATGTTGGTTCTTAATGGGCAGGCCTGGGTTTACTGTGATGTACCAACAAAACCCCTAGCTCACTGGACCTTTCGGCAACAGACAATAGAACGGCATGAAGTCTCACCCGAAGTGATCCTAATGGGTTGGCTGAAGAATCAGGTTTCCTCAACCAGGTTCTAAAGCATCCTAGGTTCGTGCGACTCTGATTAACCAGTGGGATCTCTCTTCTCATCGTTGTAACTCTTCCTCACGGACTCTACGACGGGATTGAATCTTATCGTATCGCAGCTCCTATGCCGATGCGCAAACCTTTTCTTCCGCTCAGCTCTTAACCTGTGATATCTCACACCGGAACTCCTTTAACAGTGCGATATTGCCTCTCTGTGCTATGATACGTCTTACAAACAGACTCAAAATGCTCATGCACACACAACGCTCAGAGGCTCTCTCCTCGGGCGTAATAGCTCAGTCGATCTTCACCAGGGTGTTAAGCAACTTCACTTTAAACCTCCTACAGCTTCAACACACTTAACATCACTTATGTCCAGCTCGCTGAACCAAACATACAAGGTCACTTAACATTGTAACTTTAACTGTCATGAATCAAACACCGATAAACTCTTATGCAGAATACTTTACACATTCATCTCATATTTAGCCTTCTAAGTTACTGTAAACTGAAGGATATCATACATGCATTCATTAACTGACAGCAACATTCATGTAACAGATAATAGATAGAAAATACTTAAAGCACAATCACATGAAATAGTCACACAATAGACGGATTATACATGGTTCACTTCCAGCTGGGAAGCTACGTCCACAGGAACTGTGTTTTATTATATCTTGAGAGAGTACACACAGTTCCGCTGCAACCTATTATGCAACTCAAGATCTTATGGGAAACTCTGCGCACATAGCCGGGAGCCCTTCTCTCTTAAATCTCTTCTCTTTCTCTGATGCTTATTCTTACAATATCCTCTCTCTCTCTCTTAATACCTGCGGATTGTTACATTCATGCTCAAGGATTCAGCTACTGGTTACAGTAAGATAACTACAGATTGATTAACAGAACCAGAGCTCGACTCTTCTTACAATACTGATACTAGAGATAGCCAAGCATCTACCATCTACTGTCTAACTAAATATATAACCTTTTACAATACAAAATACATGCTTAAATAGGTGGCCCGAAGGTCTCACCATGATACAACACTATGGTCCTTTCCCAACAGTAACCTAAACCCTAACTGTGATAGTCGGCCTATCTATACTTTGAACTGCCACTTACTGGGCACACCCACAACTTTCTGCAGTCTTCCACGATTTCTGGTGCTGATCGTGGGTATGGGGCGCCTCTTCCTTGGTTGCTCCCCTTCTGTCCTTCGTCTTTAGTACCTTGGCCCGTTGCTCCTTTTCCATTTATGAGGGTAGCTGAGCCCTCCTGTCCTCACTGCTACCTTCAATGCAGTGGTTGAGCTCTCTCTTCTCGGTCGCTCCAGGTACTCTTTCTCTTTGACTTCCTTGTCCCGATAGTCACAGTTTTTGGCGTTAATCTGCAACGGGAAATGTGCTACGGCTTCATGATTTTACCTTATCTCTTATATCCTCGTCAAAAATATCTATCTGCAAAAAATGGAAGCTTCTCCTATAGCTGTGGAGCCCTTATCCAACAATCCCCTAACACTTACTTGTGGCTCGTCCCCGAGCCACTAACAGCTGGCTTCTCGTGCTGTAGCTTCTCCTTGGCTTCCTGCGAAGTGTTTGCGAATTTCTCCCTAAGTCATGCGACATCTTTCTCTATAGTTTCGACATAGGCTTGTGCTGCTTCCACCATATCATGACTAGTCAGGGGGTCTTCTGAGTTATCAAGTTCACTCTTGCTCGCAGTGAACTCCTTGACCTTCTTCTCAACCGCATCAACCAACTCTGCGATTTGTTCCTAATATGGTTGAAACAGATTATTGAATTGTAATTTCTTTTCTCGCAACCGCTGCGCTTCCTTTTGCAAGCAGTTCATCTCTGTTGTCTTCTTCATCTTTGCAAGAGATCCTAAGCTCTTGACTTCTTCCTTCATTACTGCTATTGTATTCTCTATCTTCTGGATTCTCTACTGCGAATCTATTATGTCTGGGAGCTCATCTAGCTTTGACCATGTATTCATCACATCCGCTAGTAATGACTCTACGTCATCTATGTGACACTTCATCTGTGTTGAAGCGATTCTGAAGGCCTGTGCCCTTGCTTCCTTATCTTCCTCAGGTGTGCCTGGTGCTCGAGCCTCAAGCTCAGCAATCTGTGCCTTGTGGTCTTCCTCCATTTTTTTCGCCGTCTCTTCCAGAGCCTTTGCTCTATCTGCAATTCTTCTTACCTTCTGCGGGAGAGGCAAGGAAAACTCTATTTTACACTGCGGTAACTCCAATGCAATGTTCTGCAGGATCTGACTTAGATAATGTTCCCTTTCTTCATATTGTTTTAACTCCTCCACCTTTTTATTTAAGTCTATGGTGAGTTCTACATGTTGTTGTCTCAGCTGAGTGTTCTACTTATAAGTTGCAAGCTCTCTATCCCTGAGCTCTGCAGCTACCTGCTGCTGGATCGTCTGTAGTTGATCAACAGGGAATTGTGCCATATTAACCTTGACAAGGTGTCTAACCTATATCTGCACATCAATCATTGACGCAGGGAGTCGGATATGCCCTGGCAGTATCAACACTATATTGATACGATCCTTGGTAAAGGATTCCTCACAGGAAATCACTTGTGTTGAGCTTTCTCCTCGTGTCACCTTGACTGACTAAGTCTGCATCAGAGCAGTATTCTCAGTTAGTGCTTTCAACTCCTGAAGCTGCTTATCTAACGTACTATGTAGCTTGTCTTGCAATGTCTGCATCTTCTGGAATTATTCCTGCATTTCGTCCTGCAATCTCGTTGCGATGAGATTATAATCATCCTCTGTTAGTGCGGCCTGTGTAATTGGCTTTGAAGCTTTAGGTTTTTTCCTCTTTTGTGCCTTTGGTGACACTTCTTCTGCATCTTTCCTCATTTGTGGCTCTGGTGGAACTTCTTCAGCATATTTCCTCTTAGAACCCAACTTATCTTTTCCTTTGTCTAATGGGCATGTTGGTGCGGTATCTACTGGTATAGTTCCTGCTGTGGCATCTTCTAATTCCTTCTTCCAATCTTAATCAAAATCCTTGATGACATATTCAACATCCTGTGCTGTCATCCTAAATGATCCAGTGGCCCAGTTATCTTTTCTAAACCCTTTTGGCATTAGAAATATTGTATGCCTGTCCACCATGCAATCAAGCCAATTGTGATACAAGTCAACAATCTCTGTGTTGATCCGCGATGTCTCCTGGATAAATTGCTTCATCAACCTATAGTATTCATAGAATAATATCATATTTATCTTCTTCTTAGCTGGACTATTGCTATCCCATAGATTTGCATAGCGTGCACCCCCGCACTCTCCGCCTCGTAGCTGTAGAAACTGGGTATGGGGCAGCACTTTCCACCCGACGAATGCACATAGTATATGTAGCCACGAGAAGTGGAAGGGGTGGGTTGGCTCGTCCTGTGCTGCAAAAAAATATTGTAGGAAAATGTTTAGTAAAAAAAAACACCAATTAAATTGTTCACCTTCTGCAACTTGTATGACAAGGTGAATTTTGATCCTGTAACTTCTTTTGGGTGAACCTTAGTTAACAATCTACCTGCAATCAGACTATCTATGAATCTGAGTGTATCATCTATTATGGCTATGAGGTCATAAGCCCGACCTCCTCTCTGTAACTTATATTTGTTAACCAATGTTGCTGGTAGCTTAGAGTCCTTGCTCTTCCCTGATTTATGCGTCTGAGGGTCCTTACCAATCTTGGATAGCCCAGTGATACGGTGTATAAAATCAACATTCAAATCAATCATGTTACCCAGCCAAAGGTAACCTCCATGTACACAATAAAGAATCACGCACACCACGCCATTAACCTCTGGACCTCATCCAAAATGTGGTATTCTCAAAAAATTGAGCAAGCCTGACTGCTCAAGAATCTGGACATGTTCAATAGGAGCAAACTCATCTGCACCGGTCCTCGGGTTCCTCTGAACCGTAAGATAGTGATCCGGCCGAAACTGAGGATATGTCTTACTGTCTCCAAGGTTATAGTCTATGAATTTGAGAACATGGGCATATCCTAACATGTCTCCCTCTTCCTTTACACGAGGATCAATCGGTGGTAGTGGAACAAGAAACTTAGCACCCTTGGGAATGGTTACCTCTGGTGCGTTCCCAACTCGTGGCACGATGTATGTTGTTGCCATATGAACTTCTTATTCCTACTCTGGGCTGGACTCTTCTTCTATCTTAGCTTGAATATTCTTCCTTTGCATCTGTCTGACCTGTGGTGCACCTAATTTCAGAACCTTGGGCAGTGTCGTCATAGCGGACCTGAGGCCACCACGCTGGAATCATCGCACAACATCTTCTAAAGGTTCCTTCTCGGACATACACCACCTAGTGCAATACTCTGGACTGGCAATGGCTACGAAAATAGGGAAGACCAGCACTCTGTAACTGGAGTATCTTTGCACAAGGAAAACTCTTCAAATTTCTCTATACTCTCAAGCTCGCAAAAGTAACCCTTTTGTGTGAGTGATATGTGTATATATGTTGAAGGCGATAAATACAGTGGTAACGGTCACTTAGCTAGACCCGTTGGTGACATTTATTGCATGGATAAGACAACAACCGTCATTTTGATCCTCATTAAGTGTTTAAAATCCAATCAAATTTCCCTCAGAAATTGTGTGCAAGTTGCAGTCTCGACCAAGATTTACCAAATCTAGGAAAATCGCTTATACTGTTTCCAAATCTCGGGCGTAACTGCTTGTCAGAAGACGAAGTAACTGGCCCTCTTTCCTTTTTTTCAAAACTGTCTTTGTGGCATGTGGAATATCGCAGCAATGCGATGTCACACCTCATCGTCCTGGATGAACGACGTTAAAAACTCTGCAACGTCCTTTGACTTGCGTAAAATAAACTTTCCTACTGTGATTCCTCGTACTTAGATCTTTTTTTTTTAATTCTTCTTCTTCTTCTTTTTTCATTTTTTTTTCAGGTGTAGACTAGTTATGGGTGCGATGCCTCCTTTCAACTACAGTGGAGATATGCACTATGTGCAGTTCTCTGAGTTAGGGCTTATAAAGCTTAAGCCTATTTCCATTAATCAAGGTAGGAACAAGTTCCCTGTTCAGTTTAATGAGCTGAACGGCACCTCCTTCTATAACTTGCTGAATCTGATATGGCCCCAACCAATGTGTCTTGAACTTCCCTAGAAACTTAATAAACTTGCTGTCATAAAGGATCACTAGGTCTCCTGTCTGAAAAATCTTGGTCTTGATGTGCCTGTCATGCTAAGCTTTTTCTCGTGCCTTTTGCACTTTTTGATGAAATCCTGTGATGAATCTGTCTTTCATTCATCGTGTCTATATTTTCCATCTTGGTAATTTGAGCAATTCTTAAACTGGGAATAATATATTCCATAGGCACAACAGCCTCTTGTCCATACACCAAGTTGAAAGGTGTGTGTCCTGTAAGTTTCTTGCATGTGGTCCTATAAGCCCATAATACAGCATTAACCCTGAGGTCCCAATCATCTCTTTGGTTGTTACAGATATTAGTAACAACATTTTCTAGAATCTTGTTAAAATCCTCCACCGTACCATTAGCTTGTGGGTGGTAGCGGGTGCTCTTATGGTGCTGTATCTGAAATTCCTCCGTCAAGGCCTCAATAGTGCGATTCAGAAAGTGTGTTCCTTGATCACTCATCAAAATCACTGGACATCCAAATCTACTTATGATGTTTTCAAAAATGAACTACGCAGTTGTAGCAGCATCACAATTCCTTACTGCTTTGGCCTCTGCCCACCTGGTGAGGTATTCTGTTCCGATGATGATGTATCTCGCACCAGTTCATTTTCCTGGTGGGTTGATAGGACCCATGAAATCTATATCCCATTTGTAAAATGCCCGCAGCGTAATCTGTGGTCTTAGCGGGATTTCATCTCTCGCAGATATTGCAGCATCTACAAAACTCCTTAGCATCTTTATGCAAAGTAGGCCACCATAATCCTGCAGCTAGAATTTTCTAAGCAGTCAGTTTTCCTATGAAATGACCTCCCGCAGTACCTGAATGTGCTTCTCTGATAATGGCCTCTTTCACGTGCGGCATAATGCATCTGCACAAGACTTCATCTGGACCTAACTTATATAAATGTTCTGCGATCAAAGTAAAGTCTGATGCTTTAAAAACTAACTGCTTCTTTTGCTGCTTAGTAAATTCAACTGGTGCTCACCCTGTAGTGAGAAATTGAATAATATATGTGTAATACTCATCTGCAATCTGGATAGAAAACAATTGCGCATCTGGAAAATTATCTTCTAAGTTACTTGTTTCTTCCCTGAGTCTATCCACAAGAGATGATCAGGTATGGAATTCAATCTCCCTAGTTTTTCAATAATTTCAAAATCATACTCGTGAAATAGGAGTAACCATCTATAGATCCTTCCTCCTAACACTGGCTTATTGACCAAGTACTTTAAAGCAGAATGGTCAGTAAACATCTTGAATGGGGCACCCAACAGATAGTTCCTGAACTTCTGTAGAGAATACACCATAGCTAGTGGTGTAATTCTTTTCTTCGGTAGATAACTTTCTGCTTGAGTATGCGATAGGGTGATCGATACCCCCTTCTCCTGGCTGTGTTAAGACAATCCCCAGTGTGATGCCATATGAATCCACATGTACATGGAATGGCTTGTTCCAATATAGAAAGACTAAGATGGGTGTTGTGACCATCTTTTATTTGAGAGTGTCTAAACATTGCTGGCATTCCTCATTCCATAGGAATTTTCCTTCTTTCTTTAACATTTTTTCCATAGGTGTTGTGATCTTTGCATAGCGTTTGATGAATTTTCTATAATAACCGGTATGAACAAGTACTGTCCTCAGTTGCTTGACTGAGTTGGGTGCTGAAAGATTTACAATGATGGCAATCTTTGTGGGATCTACCATCAAACCTTGTCTACAGACAATATGACCCAACAAAATACCAAATGGTGGACAAAATATACATTTCTTCAAGTTAAGAGAAATCTGATATTGCCTACATTTCTCTAACATGAGCCTTAAATCTCCTATATGCTTTTCGAGTAGTCCAAATACAGTCCAATCATCAAAATAGAATTCTAAAAATTTATGGATGTATTCCTTAAAGACAGTAACTACTACTCTGGAAAAAATAGCTGGTGCATTCTTAAGACCAAAGGGAATTACCATATACTGGAATGAGCCCCATTCTGTCGCAAAGGTGGTCTTATGTCGATCCTCTAGATCGATCCTTATCTGGTGATAGCCTAAAAAGTCATCAGTGAATGAGTAGATCTCCTGTCCTCCCACATTGTCTAACACTTCATCAGTAAAAGGTGTCGGAAATGGGTCATGCAGCGATGTGTCATTGAGTTTGTGCAAATCGACACAAATTTTGATTTCTCCTTTAGTTTTCTTTTCCTACACAACCATAGGCCTAACCCACTCAATTTCTTCCACTAGTTCAATGATGCCTACTGCTAGCATCTTATCAATCCCCTCCTTAACTTTTTCTTTATAACGAGGGTTTAATCTATATGATCGTTGCTTCACTCGCCTAGCATCCTCTTTCAAAGGTATCCTCATGACTCCCAAATCTCCAACTATTCCCTTTATCTCTGTAAACTTAGTGGGAAATAGGTCCTGATAGTCATGTAACAAATCTGTAATCTGTCCTACTGTTTCATCATCCCAATAGTCTCCAATAGAGGCAAACTTGGGTTCTTCTTCGGTGCCAATATTGATCTTTTTAACCTTAATGGGCTCTGTGATCGTTGGAATGTCTAACTTTGGTCCCTCAACTTCGTAAGTCCCCTCTGACTCTGGAATGTTGATACTGCAAGGATTCCCATCCTCATCGCCTGGGTCCTCGGCGAAGTTGTAACACTCTAGCGTCTATTCTAACTGGATGGCCCAATCAGGCAGAGCATAAACTAGCAAGGTACAGTCATCAAATATCTTGGTCTTTATAGTTCCTAGAGCCTGATCAATGCTTGGATACTCAGATTCAAAAGTGAAAGTGAGTAAAAAGTTTTCTATCATAAGTGGCCATGTAGTCGTTCCTCTACGCAACTCGGTATCAGTGTAGTAGTTCCTTGGAACTGTGTCTAAAGTGTGAATGAATAGGTGAACCCATTCATCCCTTGGAATGTTCGACCAACTCTATTCACAAATATTAATGTGTGACATGGGGTCACTTTCTTTTGTATATTTCTGCTGTAGACACTCCTTGTCATTATAGAATCTAATCGCCATCAATCTCTTAAGATATTCCCATGATGCAATATGTTCTTTATGTGCATACCACCATCTTGCAGGTGTGGCTCTTACTGCAAGGTCAATAGCTTCCATCCTCTTCTCATGAGGAATTTCCTGCTCAAACTACTATAGAAAATCATTGACATCTGTTAAACCATCAAACGACGGAGTATCCTTAATTTCTCCGCCAATCCATCGCAGTGACTTAGTCATAAATGCACATCTGCGCGCTGAAACTTCATGAAGTCTATTTTGCCAATTTTCTAAACCAACCTCCGAATCCGATGCGCACGAGCTATCGCATCGCCAACTAATATTTCCATCTGCGGTCGATTTGATGTAGTCAGTGTAATTAGCAGTCATCTGATAAAAGCTCTCCATGTCACTCACCTCTTCCTCTACTCTAATAGGTTCAATGTATCGAGGACCCTGAAAAGGATCCAACGGTGCAATAACCCAAATATGATTGTCCTCAAAGGTCATTTGTCTTTTCTTCAATTCTATAACAACCATGTTATCGACTTGACAATCAATGCCTAATAAAGCTACTTAGGGTCTGCTATCGCCAATAATTTCTATGACTTCAAAGTCTGCAAAGCTACAAACTCCGTCAATATCAACTGGGACTTGCGTTAATCGGCGTAGTGGTGATACCCTCTACTGATTGGCTAATCATATATCGATAGGTGATCTGGCTAGCTTAGGACTACCCATCTATTCCCATGTATGTTTAGTCAAAACATTTACCTCTTATCCTAAATCTAGGATTACCTCATCCATTTCAAACTCTCCAACTTGCGTTGTGAGTCTCATTTCTCTTCCTGTTCTTGTATGGCCCATTATATTATGAACAACACGCTGCATACTACTCATGGAATAAGGCTACTGGTACTAATCTATGATGCGTTGAAGCTCTCCTATGGCTTTCTCATTCCTGATGAGTTTCAAGCAGCTCCGTAGGAAGGAGTGTAGACTTCCTGTCAACTCATCCTCTTTACACCTTACTGATGTGGTAGCCTACGATATCTACACAGGACTAACGCCACAAGGTTCTTTTTGCGGTATGCCCCTATAAGGAAATACCTTCGATCCTGGTAGTGTAGGTTCAGCAAAGAAAGTTCCTGCTTGCTGAAACGTTTATTTGTTCTTCTGCAGGTCGAGTGGTGTAGACTTGTTAGTCGCTTTGCGCACCCACTCCGAACCTGTGTTATTTTCGGCATCCTGCAATGTCCTTCTAGTAGAAGCACCACTGCGAGTCACAATATTGACTCTTGGTTCTGGTTCTTTCTGTTCAGCAGTGATAAGTTGAATGTTTTGATTTATTGCTGGCTTAGGATCCCTCATCTTGGCTATCAATATAGGACATTCCTCTATGGTGTGATCATAGGACTTGCAATATTTACATGTTGTATTAGGATTCTAACAATCCCTAGCATAATGTTCTGTAGTTCCACAATTGTAACAAACAATTGGTTCTCGGCCGCGGCCAAAGCCTCCACCATGGCCTCTTCCTCTGAATCCTCCTCCATGGCCATCATGATTCGGTTCATGGCGTGGACCTGCTACTAGTCCCAGTGTCTCTGACTGGACTCTGTAGAAGTCATGTTTTCTCTCTATCATGAGCTCATAAGCTTTGCAATTGTTTTCATCATGTCCTACTCACTTATAGAAGTTACAATATAAGTTCTTGGGGGTTTGTACATACTTCTGAAGTAGAAGGAATTCATGTAGTCTATGTCCTCTTGTTCTACAGATTTCACACCACGACCCTGGGTTCTGCACTAAGGGGTTAGGAGCCCCACTTGCTAGATACTCAATGAATACTGGAAATCTATGTTTGGTATGGCCCTGTCCTTTACACTTTGTGCACCATAATTCTTGTGCAACCTCCTTTCCTTTCTTAATCTCATGCAGCTGTAAGGTGAGATTGGCTAGCTAGTTTGTAAGCTTGTCATGCATGTGCTAGTCTCTGCTAAAGGCGAAGCCTCTAGTTTCATTGCCATCTCCAACACGTCATCCTACGTCTCGATTTTCTGCTGCATTAATGGAATTTTGATGTGAGGGAGTAGTGCTGCGAGGAACCATTCCTTATGCTACTCTGGTGCATACTCAAATTTGACTTCATCAATAAGGGCTTTGAATTTCTAGTCAAAGTCCCATACTGACTCTGTGGGTAACTGCTTGATGTCTTTGAGTTCTGTTATGCATTGTGACTCAGACTTGGGTTTCTTAAATTCTCTAATCATCACAGTTCTGACCTGTACAAGTGTTCCGATCTGCACTGAGGTATACTTCATATACCATGTTAGAGATCTGTCTCTAAGTGTAGTAGCCAATTGGACAAGTTTAGTGTTGTCATCCTGGATCCCTTTAATGGTCCATATGGCTTCACATAAGAACCAATGTTGTTCTGGGTCTTCTACCCCTGTACCCTTAAAGGTAGGTAACTTCATGTCATCCCTCATCCTGTTTCTACATGGTGGATGCTGAGTTGCTGTGTTACTACCAATTTGCAGTGTAAATGTCGGTGATGTAGAGGTAGTATGTACTATATGGGAACTACTAGATGGAGTTCCTACAGGATTATTCTGAGTCTCGGTCGGTTTCTGTGGGGTGTGAGGGTGGTAAGGGATACCTCCTAGTGTTCTTTCTGTATTACTCTGACTTTGTTCTCTAGTACTCTCTGAACTGTCTTCAACGAAGGAAGATCTGAAATCTACTTTATATTTCTTACCACTACGTGTACATCCAATTTATTCAAAATCACTCTCAAACTCTTGTGACATTACACTTTTCTTAACTTATTCATCTGAGACTATATCCAGTACTCCTTTTTTATGCAATAACATCTTGATGGACAAATTTAAAGAGTTCAAGTACTTACCATGATATCCTTTGAAGAAGTACCTCTCCGCTTAACTGAAACTCTTTCTTTGATCGACTGCAAACTATGTAACGAAACCTTCTAGCACGCTCACAAGCCGGAAGTCTACTGACCGCGAAATGGGATTATCAACGCTCTTCACAGTGTGAATCAGCTCTGGTGTCCATACAATGTTCCTTTTCTTCTTGAATATGTGCTTATCATTCAACTTTGATAACCAATCATTCAACTCATTTGCATAGGTCGCAAAAAATATCATATGCAGGTCTGTGAAGATATGTTTTTGCAACCAGTCCTCTGTACTCAACGTAGGACTCTTGTTTTCTTTCTTGGAAAATTCTCTTTCCTTAGACTCAACCCAGTGGTTAAGTTCTTCTTCAGTAGGATGCCAACAGAACATTAGCTCTTCAGTTTGTTCAAAACCGGAAACAGAACCATTTGTTGGTTCTTTGTGTGTAGACCCAGGTTTACTGTGATGTACCAACAAAACCCCTAGCTCACTAGCCCTTTCAGCGACAGACCGCAGAATGGCCTGAAGTCTCACCCGAAGTGATCCTAATGGGTTGGTTGAAGAATCAGGTTTCCTCAACTAGGTTCTGAAGCATCCTAGGTTCATGCAAGTTTTATTAACTAGTAGGATCTCTCTTCTCGTCACTATAACTCTTCCTCGTAGACTCTGCGACAGGATTGACTCTTACCACATCACAGCTTCTATGACGATGCACAAACCTTTTCTTCCGGTCATATCTTAACCTGCGATATCTGAAAGTGTGATATCACCTCTCTATGCTATGATACTTATTACAAATAGACTCGAACTACTCATGCACACACAACGCTCAAAGGCTTTCTCCTCGGGCGTAATAGCTCAGTCGATCTTCACCAGGGTGTTAAGCAACTTCACTTTAAACCTCCTATACATTCAACACACTTAACATCACTTATTTCCAGCTCACTGAACTAAACATACAAGGTCACTTAACACTGTAACTTTAACTGTCATGAATTAAACACTAATCAACTCTTATGCAGAATACTTTACACATTCATCTCATATTTAGCCTTCTAAGTTACTGTAAACTGAAGGATATCATACATGCATTAATTAACTGATAGCAACATTCATGTAATAGATAACAGATAGAAAATACTTAAAAGCACAATCACATGAAACAGTCGCACAACACATGGATTTTACGTGGTTCACTTCCACCTTGGAAGCTACGTCCACATGAACTATGTTTTATTATATCTTGAGAGACTACACAGAGTTCCGCTGCAACCTATTATGCAGCTCGAGATCTTCTGGGAAACTCCACGCACACAGTCGGGAGCCCTTATCTCTTAGATCTCTTCTCTTTCTCTAATGCTTCTTCTTACAATATCCTCTCTCTCTCTCTCTGAATCCCTGCGGATTGTTACATCCATGCTCAAGGAATCGGCTACTGGTTACAGTAAGATAACTACAGACTGATTAACAAAACCAGAGCTCGGCTCTTCTTACAATACTGATACTAAAGATAGCCAAGCATCTACCATCAACCTTTTACAATAAAAAAGGCATGCTTAAATAGGTGGCCCGAAGGTCTCACCATGATACAACACTGTGGGCCATTGCCACTACTACATTTTGACCAAAAATCCGACGGCCGTCATGTCGTATTTTCGACACTTCCCTGTCGCATGTACGACACTTTGGTTTTTTTTGAAGCGTCGGAAACTTGTCATCGGTTAAGCAACACTTAAGAAACCGTCACTTAAGAGACACTTAATTAACCGTCGCTTGAATTTAACTCGTCGGTTATCCGACACTTATTAAGCGACAATGACATAAATTTTAAAAAACTATTAGACCCACAGGCGTCGCTTAAACGACGGAGGGACGGATAACCGTCGCAAAAGCGACAGCTAGTAGCATCGTAAAAGCGACAGAGAACAACATAAGTGTCGAAAGAGCGACGGATTTTAAGGCTAACCGTCGGAAAAATGACAGCAGGGGAACCGTCGCTTAAGCGATGCTTGTGATTGTTTTTTTTTTAAAAAAATATAAAAGCATGTGCAGTGCAGTAACCTCCGATCAGACCATTGGATTATGAAGAACCACTGATTACAGAAACCCGTAGAGATAATATCATTCATACAGTTGGAAAGGGCAGCTCTGTTTCAGTATAAACTTGCCCACAATATCATAGGACTGAGGATGCAATGCATCCACAACACACTTTGTGCTAATTTATTTCATGAAGCCAAAAATCTTAACTTATCATTTCAATGCATTTCAAATACAAAAATATTCGATAGAGATCTATGTTTGTAACTTGTTTGAAATTGGCTGAAACGCATTCTGCATTTGATGATAAAACATTAGCACAGCACTAACAGATATCTGTTAATCGATATTGTGCACCAGAAAATACAAGGAATAGAATGACTTACATTGCTTCCTGTCTTGGTTCGTCTGTTATTACTGTCAGTTTCTTCGCTTAATAATATACTGGCCCTGCAAAATTAATAACATTATCAGATCTAAATTATACATAGAGTAATAAAAACACATATATGTAACAATTAGTTAGATGTGTATAACAACCTTTTGTTCATATGACTATCATTCTGTCCCTGATGACCTGAAAGTGTTATGTCCAAAATTAAGAAGCATACAACTTTTTTCAATATAAAAAAAGACAAGATAGCGAGATAAATGCATGCTTGAATATCACTCCACCTCCTTTCTGTACATGGACTTGACTGTTTGACGAGACACCTTTCCTTCCACTCTGACTTCTCCCAAATAGCTTGCTCCATCTTGCTAAGAGAATCCTCGCCCTGTTAGAAATGTCTGATCTTCAACCCACATCAACAATCATGAAGGTCTAAGGAAGGGGCAAAAAAGCGGTATCTAGAGTAATATACAAATTTTTAAATATTCTTCTCCAAAAAATAAAATTATTCAATGGTTAAATGCAATGGCTCACCTATTATGCAATGTTAAAGGCATACATTTCATCGAACTATAAAAGCTGGGAAATTGTGCATACTATATCACAGAGGACAACTTTGGAAATCATGATTACTCTATCTCATATCTGAATTTTCATTTCCAAATTTAAACAACAGAAGTAGACACACAGCACACAAGAAAACCATAAACTTATATAAAATAAGAGTTTATTTAGCTTCCTGTATATTATTGGGGGCATAAGTTAGAACACATTTCATAATCAAACAAGCACACATTCAAGCATAAAAACACAATCATTATAAGCACTATATTAAGCTTGTTCCAGGAAAATTAGAGATCTTTTGTACTATTCTCTAAAATTAATGTATTCCTTAAAAATATGACGACAACTGCAAACTTTCATATATTTATTCACCAAGTACCCAGCCACCTTATACTATTCTACTCTTTACCATCTCCCTGGATTATTAACTTATTCTGGAAACAGGGTAATTGATCATTATTGGACACTATTAAACTCTTTATAAAATTTGTTCTGCCATTAATGGCATCATTCTTATGATCACTTCCAAAAATCCCACTAATTGGTATATTTCCTTGGCAAGGATAAATATATAGAATGTGTCATACAAACAAATGCCTAAATCTGTTTGTAAAGGATACTACTTTAGCCATTATATAAAATTGCATGAGGTTGCACATTCTCTGGAGTCTGGATATAGGATGCATCATTCATTGTTTGAAAAATTGCGCTCACAACTGGATCAGATAGTGAATGGCACCATTCTATCATCTCAGAAACTATCTGTGAAATTTTCTGTCTCAAATTCAATGACTTCAAGAGCTTACACTCCGGTTCAAGGCTACTTGCATCCAAATTTAGGAATGGTAGCAAGTTTCACAAACATTTGAAAAATAACTATAAGACTGGTGAGAGGTTTTCTATCCTTCTTCTAGACATACAGTTCTTATAAGGCATTTTAGTTGGCCCTGTTCATTCTGGCATTTGAGCTTGAAGTATGCACATGGCTAAGAAAGATCAAGTTAGCATTCAAGGTGCAATGCATTTACAACCAGGTGGATAAGCTGAATGTAGCCTTGCAACATTTCGATGGGGAAGTCCATACCTGAGGCAAGAGATGGATTGCTAGAAATCCCAAAGCAGAATTTGGAAGTTTACAGATGCATTACATAAGAGAGCATATGTCACTGGGATGAGCCCTATGATGTGTTAGGATTATTAATCCTCCCTTGTCCAAATTTGGTCATATGTCTAAATCGGGAGTCATGTCTAAATCGGGATTCCATCCAGTCTATTTATAGTCATTAGCACCATTGGTTAAACTTAACCTAATTGGGGCACATGTTTCAGTTACCAAAGTGTGGGGAAGACTAATTGAGGCTCACTACCACTTATTCCACTTGATTGCATAAGTTTAGGAGTCTCCTATATCAATCCCTACAATTTAGGAAGCAACTGGGAGTGCCGAAA
>LPNX010054365.1:0-59514 GCA_001517045.1 Pseudotsuga menziesii
TTTTAAATAGCATGTTGGTTTTTCAACCATAAACCAACTTGTTACAACTTATTTACAAATATGGCATGTTTGTTTTTGGTTACAACCATGCATTAACTTTATAACAATTCAAGGAATAAAATAAATGAGTAATATGCGAGTAATTTTTCCACTCACTTCAAATATTAATCATTTTACAATTTCTCATGAGTAAATGCATGAATGTCCTAAAACTCATTTCAAGCACAAATGCATGCATGATAGTCATCATGCCACTTCATCATGCCATGTCACCATGCCACATCATCATGCCACATGAGCATGCCATGTTATCATACCACATCATCATGCCATTTAGCATGCCACATCATCATGCCATGTCAACATGCCACATCATAATAGCACATCATCATGACACATTATCATGCCATGTCATTAGAATGCACTTTTTGAATACCACGTGGCAGCTTGAGTGAATGCCACGTGGCACTTTAGCCAAAATTTTCCCTATTGGGGCCAAACTTCAAAACGCAATATCTTTTCCATCTAGAGTCCATTTGACACACCGTTTGCACCGTTGGAATTGGATTGACGAGCTATTCGATATGGTACTATTTTTATTGCAATATGATGAATTTGAAAATTGGCCTTTTTAGATCCTCCTGGATCATTAGTTTGTGCAGGCACCAATGAAGCAAGAAGTAGATAAGCATGCCTGCAAGAAGCTTTTGGGGACCAAAAGCCTTCCCAGTGGGGAGGAATGATCCAAGAGGATCTAAAAAGGCCCATTTTCAAAATCATCATATTGTAACAAAAATAGTGCCATGTCGAAGAGCTCGTCAAGCCGATGCCAATGGTGCAAACGGCGTGTCAAAGGGACTCCGAATTCAAAAGATATTGCATTTTGAAGTTTGGCCCCAACAGGGAAAATTTTGGCTGAAGTGCCACGTGGCACTCCCTCAAGCTGCCATGTGGTAGTCAAAAAGTGCATTCTAATGACATGGCATGATAATGTTTCATGATGATGTGGCATGCTGACATGGAATGATGATGTGGCATGATGATGTGGCATGCTAAATGGCATGA
The DNA here is from genome assembly GCA_001517045.1 of Pseudotsuga menziesii. Classification (NCBI taxonomy): domain Eukaryota; kingdom Viridiplantae; phylum Streptophyta; class Pinopsida; order Pinales; family Pinaceae; genus Pseudotsuga; species Pseudotsuga menziesii. Next base: position 1,066 of record LPNX010054365.1, read on the forward strand.
TGATGTGGTATGATGACATGGCATGCTGATGTGGCATGATGACATGGCATGATGATGTGGTATGATGACATGGCATGCTGATGTGGCATGATGACATGGCATGATGATGTGGCATGGTGACATGGCATGATGAAGTGGCATGATGACTAGCATCCATTCATTTGTGCTTGAAATGAGTTTTAGGGACATTCATGCATTTACTCATGAGAAATTGTAAAATGATTAATATTTGAAGTGAGTGGAAAAATTACTCGCATATTACTGATTTATTTTATTCCTTGAGTTGTTATGAAGTTAATGCATGGTTGTAACCAAAAACAAACATGCCATAGTTGTAAAGAAGTTGTAACAAGTTGGTTTATGGTTGAAAAACCAACATGCTATTTAAAAAAGGGATTTTGTTATGTAATGGATTATTGTTGGATTTTGTAAATGTCATTATGGGGAAGTAACTAAATGTGAAAACCCATGGGCATGTGGGAATGAACCATATTTTTGGTTTATGTTCTTAAAATCCAAACCAATTTGTAACTAATCCCAATTTGGAGAATCACATGTATCATGCCACCAAGAGTAGCTTCTCCTATTTAAGCACTTGTCATGTGCATTTGAAGGGAGCTCAAGTTTGGAGAGATGTATCCCATAGAGGAAGCAAGCATCTGAGAAGCCCCATTGGGGGTCTCCATTGGAGAATCTCATGGAGAGGCTCCAACCTTGTAGTTCCAGCTTAGAGAGCAAGCATGGCTCCATCATGTCCGAAGGTGATCTAGCGTAGGAGACAAAGAAGCAGAGTCAGTTAGAGGAGGCAACATTTCAATTTGCATTTGAAGGCAAGTAGCGACCATCTACACTCTCATCCCGAAGGACAAAGGTGAATGGATTGGTTGGTAAGAGTGTGACTTTGGTTTTATTGATGCACTTGTCATGCAAACATATTGTCGTCTATTGAGACTATCCTGCAGAAGATCATGTGGTGTAGCTCGAGGTTCGTGGCTCGTAGAGTCAGTTGAAAGAGTGTGATTTGCAACATTATGCAAGTCTTTGATCCACTCGAGGTTCGTGGCTCATAGATTCAGTTTAAAGAGTGTGATTGGCTACATTGGGAAAATATCTTCATGTCCAAGTTTGGCAACTTCTCGAGACAAAGGAGGCAGGCATTTGCTTGCTTGATTTCTGCAGTATTCGATTGAGTCTTATAGCTTGTGCACTTATGTGACCCATCAGAGACAGTTATGGTGTGGTGGTAGAGATGAACAGATGATGAATATTCTGCAGGTGAATCCGTTGTGATGTATCTTATGTATTTGTGCATCTTTGCAATGGATTGGTCACTCTATTTTGGAGTAGGCCCGAAAACGTAGCCAGGAGATATGGTGGACTCCGTAATCAAATCGTGTCCCTAATGTGCTTGAATGATTTTTCATTTTCATGTGGATGATTCTGTGTTACACACTTATATTATGCTCATGTTCACTTGCACTAACATCATAAAAACGATCCTATTGGTCCCGATTGTTTCGAGCAAGTTCGATGACTTTCCAGGCTCGCCCCTGGGATCAGATCAAGCAGGCCCCATGAGGTATGGAAAAGACAAGGTCTATATTTCTCAAGTAGAAAGCATCTAGGTTCTACATCTTAGAGGGGAAATTGTATTGGAAGGATCCAAGAGTAGTGTTGTTGAACTGTGTAGATGATCAGGAGGAAAACAGACTCATTGAGGAGTTCCACGCATGAGATTGTGGAGGCCATCACTATTGGAAAGCCACTATAAAACAAATCATGAGGTTGGGGTTTTATTGGCCTACCATATTCTTTGATACACACAAGAAAGTTGTTTCCTATCACAAATGTAAGATCTTTGATGGGAGAAGGAAACTATAGCCATTTCCTTTAAAAACCATACAGGTTGAAGCCCCTTTACAACAATGGGGACTAGACTACATTGGATAAATAAATCCACACTCCTCAGGACATCACAGGTAGATCCTTACTGCTACTGAATCTTTCACTAAATGGATAGAGGCCATCCCCACAAGGAAAGCTACTGAGACAGTGATCACGCAGTTTATGGAGGAGCATATCCTATCAATATTTGATATCGCAGGGAAGATAATCACTAATAATGCTCCTGCTTTCAAGTCAAATAAGATGGTTGATTTTTGTTCCAAATATCATATATAGCTGGGTTACTCTACTGCCTACTACCCACAAGGAAATGGATTGGTAGAATCCTCAAATAAGAGCCTCGTGAGAATAATCAAGAAGTTGTTGCAGGAAAACAAAAAGGCTTGGCACACAAAGTTGATTTATGCTTTGTGGGATGAAAAGATCAGCATACAAAAATCCCTTGGCACCTCATCTTTCCAGCTGGTCTATGGTTCTGAATTAATCTTCCCTAAATCTTTAAGTATACTAGTAATGAAGCTATTACAGGAAGAGGAAACATGGACACATCCAACCTAGAGGAGGATGTATCAGTTAATTAAATTAGAGTAGCAGAGGGAGCATTTATTTGCAGAAACTAGAAGTTTCAAGAAAAAATGAAAGAAAAATTTGACATAAATACTAAGCCTGGTTATTTCTAGTTGGGAGATATAGTTTTGTTGTGGGATGCACCACATGAGGACTAGGGGAAGCATGAAAAAATTGATCACCTCTATAAAGGACCATATAAAATTGTTTCCTTCAGAGGAAATAATTCCTATGTTTTGAATGATATGGAAGGCGGTCTAGTATCTAGAACTCCTGTAAATAGGAGACTCCTCAAACATTATTTCATGTAAATTAAGGTCAACTCCATTGTCATTGTATATACCATTTTTTTATTTTTTCTAACATTGCATGTGTGGGTATCCATCTTGTTAGACTTAAAGCCCAAGGTGACAGCAGTAGGGTCTTGAGTAGGGGCTATCATTTAGTTTTATTTTTTAGGTGAATTTGATGGATAAGGCATGTGGTCTATGTGGTTCTTTGCTACCTCACAGGGAGGATAGAATCCCCGAGTTGGAGCCATTGTTAGCACCTTTGCTAACTTTTGAATTTTTCTAACTAAGGCATCTACACTAATCCCCTTTCAAAGATATGGACTAGTAAAAAGTGAGGGGTAGAGTCAAACTTTCACATTTGATGACCTGGAGGTCTACAGAAAGGGTTTTGAAGCTGTTGGGGAGGCTTATTTTTAACCCTGAATGTCAAAACAGTAAGAAATACTTTGGCATGACCTAGAAATGTGCCTAAGTATGAAAAATCTGATCAAGGAAAGTATCTGGCTAATAATGTACGGTGGATATTCAACCCACAAAAGAGATCAAAGGGACAAAAGTCATTTTCGCCTAAGAAAAATTAGGAGAAAAATTTTGGAAGCAAAAAAGACAAAATTTCGGTCATTAAAACATTCAAGTCCCGATTTTCGTGTTCCTCTTTCCGCTAGATCCAATGATCCAAAAATATTTCGCACAGATCAACGGTGCGGAAATAACAATAAAGGCGGAAGTCGGAATTCAAAAACACCAGGTTTCCAGGTATAAAAAGTTGAAGTTTCAACTTCCACATTCTGTGATCCAGGTTCTGATTTCCGCCAGATCCAACAATCTAGAAAGCATCCCCACAGATCAATAGTGCAGAAAGAAGGAGAAAGGTGCAAGTCAAAAATTGGAAAAATGATGTCTCAAAGTATAAAACATTGAATTTCCCACTTCCACCTTCTGTGATCTGGGTTCCTCTTTCTTCCAAATACAAAGGTCCAAAATTATTCTGCACAGATCAACGGTATGGGAAGAAGGAGAAACATGGAAGTCATAAATAAAAAACATGAGGTTTCCAGGTATAAGAATTTGAAGTTCCAACTTCCCCCTTTTGCGATCTGGGTTCCATTTTCCACCATATCCAATGGTCCAGGATGCTTCTACCTATATCAGCGGCGTGGAAATGCACAAAAGGGAGGAAATCAAAAATCAAAAAATACTAAGTGGATCGTTGTGAAAAATTGATGTTCTGGGTTCCACTTTCTGCCAGAAAAAAGGCTGAGGATGAATCCGGTGGAGATCGATTATGCGAAATGATTAGAGGGTGGAAAGGATGATGCAGATGTGAAGAGACCAAATTGAACTATGAAAAATCTATCAGCCCATTTCCCGCCTTCCATAGATCCCATATCGATGGCCCAGAATGAATCTTGAGGTAAGATCAACGGTCCAGAAATGATTTCACTAGTAAATATGGAGGGAAGGAGAAATTTTGTTGTAGAATGAAGAAGGAGGAGATAATCCATCATTTTCATCCAGTAGGCATGGTTTCTAGGTGTTCAATTTCCCATTTTGTCCATCATGCACATCCCAACATGGTTTCCTATTTTGATTTTTGTGATCATGGCGAATCCGCCATATCAGAAGTTGTTATGATTTCATGCGTGCAGGCTTGATCCCCATTCTCTATATTTGTCTCTATTTCAAGGTTGGTATCAAGAGCGTGCTTACACTATAAATATTCCCTCAAAAGTGGAAGAAAGGGTTGAAATCTTTCATTCATAAGTCTCAACGTTTGGGTTTTGTAGCTCTGTGATTTTCTTCGAAGCTTTAATGAAAAGTATGCTCTAAGTTTTCTTAGATTCATCACGACATTCCCTATTCAGTCTATTTTTCCCTTGTAAACTCCATTTTCATATCTGTGTATCTTATTCCAATGCATTTCTAGTTGTATGTGAGGAATTCACTCTCTGTCAAGTACTCTTTACATCAGATTATGCATTCGTTTAGATGTTTATGGTAAATGTGTTGGAATTCATCTATATGCTCCATTGCAGTTAATACCCTCTACTATTTATTATGCTAAAGGTGTGTTCAGTATATTCACCACCAGATAGGTGCCTCCTATTACATCGGGCTTCTTCTTATTTCCAACTGCCATCTCTTTAAAGATATTTAGTTGAACATTGGTGCCTATTTTTACTCATATTTTGAAGGTTATTGTTGTTTATTATTTGTTGTAATCCCTTGAATGTTTCAGGCCTTGACTCCATTTCCCAATGCTATTTCATGTCTGTCTGTTTCATCATTTTCAAATCTGTGAACACCCTATTATAATCAGAATCTAGTCTTCTAACCACTTGTTTAAAGCTAAATGTATATGTGAATGTTCCTATGAAAAAGAGAGAGCCCTCTCTGACTATAAGGCTAGACTACAGTCTAAATATTGGTTGAAATGGTTACCCCTGTAACTTCCTACCACAACCATAGGAAAATTACACGGTGATAGCAGGAGGTTGGGTGAATGGGGGATGCAGAATTGGCTACAAGGAAAGGCTTGACAATAAATAGTGATGACCCATGGTCTCATCATGCGATATGTACCACAACACAGCAGACACTTAACATGTTGTAGTTTATCCAAGATTAATGACTTATTTTTTATTATTTCTTTTAGAAAAATAGTATGTTTTTCGTTATGTGCACCTTCTTTATTTGTGTCAATCATTTTACAACATGATTTTGATCTCTATTTGTTTTTGGTAGAGTTATGTCATGTGCTTCAGCATGAATATGTTTTTAAGGAGGCTGTCCATTTTATGGAAACTTGTTTGGAATCATGGAATGCATGTTGTTCATTCATGTACATTATACTTTTCCCCTCTTTTATATTGTTTAGGGATCCACACATTGTTATAGTAGATTTTACCACACCAAGTGAATCACACTTGTATGGCCTTCCCATATCCCTCTGCATACTCCTTAGACTGCGTGGACCATTTTTTGTCCTTTGATGTTTCCTAGACCATCCCTAAAAACATGTGAAAATTTCTATACGTGACTTTTAAACCCTTTATCGTGTATATGTGCGGGGTTTAACCACTAAAACCGCGTACATCGAGATGTGTACAAAAATCCAAATCCTTTTGGAGTTTTCCTTGACATGGATCCAACTCACTTGTCTCCTAGCCTTCCATATGCCTTGAGATTGCTCGGATTGAACCTTTCATTACCCCATTGAAAAGTTATATAAGGAACCCTTTGGATACATTGAAGGCATAAGAGAATTGAGAGCAAAGAAACTATAGTCCATTGTTTCCATAACTTGTTCTTGAGTTTGCATCCCTTTGTCCCTTGGAGCACTTTAGTGTTCTTCCCAAGCTTTCCTTTTGCTTGTGAGCTTGCTATAGAGAGATGGAGGATTGAGGTGGTGGAGGCCCAAGTGGGGGATTCAGTTTCTTTGATTCGCAGACGTGCCGACAAAGGTTGTATTCATTGTAATATCTGATTTTATATTAATAGAAATATCTTCTCCTATCCAATAATGTATGTTTGAATGAATATTTTATCCATGGATGATTTCAAATGCTTATACATTGTTGATTATATATGCTAGAGTAGATCTAAAACCGATATATATAGTAGGCTTGTCTTGTTTACTTATTGTTGAGGAAGTGATTCATCAATTCAAGATAAAGTTGGAAAGCTTAATGGGGATCTACTTCAACCGTCCGGAATAAGGTACGAGTTTTGATCCTTTAGTGTTAGATATTTGATTTCTCTTGCATATTGGAAAGGAATGATTTCTGGAGTCAAGTTGTATGTTGTGGTACCCCAAGCCATAGGAATTTCTCTACATAATAGAATTGATGACTCTCCTAGGGAGTTCCTATTAGTTGTCCTTTGGGGGTTTTCTATCGGCATTCAATGACTTTGAATTGCTCTTTTTCCTCTATTTTTGTGTCGGGTCTAGGGGCATTTTAGCCTGGTAGTGTCTGATTGGTGTGAATTTAGTCTCGATTTGTTTGTTTTCCTTTATTTTTATGCACTTTTCTTCCTGTACGCGAGTTTTGAACTCACAGTAGGGTATATACACGGTTTTGACTACTATATCCGCGTACATGCGTGGGTTTACTGCAAACAGTCACGTATGCCCTTAGTTTGGCATTCTTGAGGAATATTGATTGTTGCTGGGTGAATTTTGATGATTGCTGAGTCTCCTTTGATACTGCTAGAGTCTGTATACACCTCTATTCCTAACCAGAGACATTTTTTTAGGGTAAAATTTCTTTTTTTTAAGAATGTTCTTGTCATTGAATTTTCAATTTTTTGTTTTGGGATTAGTGCATTAGATTTATTTTACCTTAGTACTTTGCTTGAGTGCTGCATGATTGTGCTTGCAGAGTCTGGGGGCTGTAGAATCATTCTTTTGCTTTAGTATCTCATTTTTACTTCAAAAAATCCAAAAATATTTTATTATCATTATGCATTGCATCTTGCATTTTGCATAGTACTTGCCCTAGATTTGCTTTGAAGTATTAGTCAGGATTTCATATAGGAAATCTTGCATTTATCATTTGAAGAAAATTTTGCATTTCACATAGTAGCATACCCTGTTTTTCATGGACACGATGCATTTGCATTGATTGTTAGGTGTGCATTTTGCTTCATGTTGTGTCATAACACCATTGGTTGCACGGTCATCTACCTTTTATGAGTAATAAAGCCAATGAAAATCAACGCTTAATTAAAATGAACTACACTATTTTATTTGATAGGGTTCACCAACAAGATTAGGTTTTAGGGTCTTGGAATAGTTCATTGTGAGTAAATTCTCCAAGACCACTAAACAACAACATGTATGTGTCTGTCCAGGTGACAGTGTGAAATTCCTTGGTATAATTGGTGTTTCTTAGGATCCTCCTCTCAAAAGGTAGTTAAGCACGAGACAGTGTGAGCGGTTATTGATTGGGATGACCCCTAGTCATAACTGAGTAGCACCGAAGATATTTCCAGGATTGTATTCGTATCTGGGGGCTCTTTCAAGAGTTTCATGCTTTGCTACCCTGCCCATACGATCAATCCTGCCTACGTCTATCCACCTGAGCATTGATTATATTGAGGTGACCTTAGTTTCCTTACCTAGGATATTGAAGGGGTACTTTGTAGGGGTTATTCTGCAGGTGTCCCAGCCAGGTTGGGGTCAGAAAACACAGTCGCTTTACGTGTTGAAGCTGAGGGCCACAATAATTTGTTAGGTACCTCCGCTTATTGTGTATGGGAGTCTCAAGCCTCTCCTAGGTGAGACATACTTGCTTCATTAGGGAGCTCATTTATCCTACCTTTGATTCCTTGTGTTTGGATTTAGATTTTATTGGTGTATGCTCTGTGCACGTTAGCTTGCCTAGGGTTTGTGTAATTAGAGAGTCTTTTACATTTTTTGAGTCATTGTGGATTCGAGTGTGGCTCCTCGATGTTCTCATTGGTTAGAAGGACTTCCACCTTCTACATCTCATCCTCCTTTGGGAGAGAGAAATAGACTATTTAGGTGGACTACTTCGCACATTGATTCACACACGATGGGAGATCATGAAGAAGGTATTCCTGAGCCACCCTCTCCCATTCAAGTGGAAGATGGGAAGTATACTCTGACCTATGATCCTTCACCTGATATGACTGAGTTGGGTCCTGTAATTTATGAGATAGGTACTTTTCATGATAGACCTACTTACTCTAGTGTTGATCCCCCATTGACGCATCGCCGGTATGGCATGCCAGAAGATGAGACTTATTATGATCTTGCAAGCACTAGTTATGGTAGTTATGGTATGTCTGGTATGCCCACACATGATTTGGCATTTCATGTCAAGTCGAAGTTTGAGCCTAACACTATGCTTGGCGGCACTCCTATTCCTTACCATGCGGAGAGGTTTGGGAGCACAAGTCACATTGCACCTTCTATCCCGGTGGTGGAAGCTACATCTCATATTCCTGCTAGGCATAGGGTTAGTGATCCTATTAGGATACCAGATCCAAGACGAGTGACTATAGGGAACACCACGTACATAGTTTCACAGATCCCTTCGTCCTCAATTCCTTGTTCTTCAAATTTTTTTCCTCCACCTCATTCACGTGGTCCTTCGGGCCGGAATGTTGCTATGAGTCATGTCTGTACTGCTATTACTCGACCAGTTGTGTCTCAGGTTCAAGTACCACCCATTGTTTCGGGAGGTCATGTTCATACTTCTAGAGGTCATGTTACTACTTCCAGAGCATATATTCCTACTTCCGGAGTGTATATTGCTAATTCTAGAGCGTATATTCCTACTTTCGAAGTGTCTCATGGGACATCTCATGGGATGACTTATGGAACTTATTATGGGACACAGTATGGATAGAGTTAATCACTTTATGGGTACGGGTATCAACAACCCACTTACTCTCCTAATTATGGATTTGTAGCCCCACATAGTCAAGGTACACCACATTATGGTGCTTCCATGCCACCCTACATGGGTCAAATGGGAGAAGGGCACTATGGTCAAGGCCATGGTGGTTACAGTAATCAGACCTATGTGAATCAAAACTATCAAGGAGCGGTGCACTGAACTGCTCATCCTAGGCCCCCTTTCCTTGCAACGCTAAATCTTCCTAACTTGTCAATATTGACGAACGATCCTATATCTCATGACCCAACTTGGCTAGCTTTCCCAACTAAGCTTCCCACAGACATACCCAAATTCGAGGGAAAACCTGGACAGGATCCGAGCTAACATGTTACAATGTTTCACCTATGGTGCTCATCAAATTCCTTACACAAGGATTCGATCTGTTTAAGGCTGTTTCAACACACCCTTATAGGGCTTGCCGCAAAATGGTATATAGAGTTACCTAGGGGGGCATTCGCTTTGTTCGATGACCTAGCGATGACTTTTCTTAACCACTTCTAGCTACCAGTGCGTTATGACATTGGTACGGAACTCTTGTCAACATTTCGGCAGGATAAAGCCAGGCATATCTAAGAGTGGCGTAGATGGAAGAGGTTGATTAAAGCCTTTATACCACCAGAATTCCTCCTCGAATGATTCCTTAAGTCGTTATTGCCTTATATAGCGAAGGATGTTTCTACATCAAGAGTGCAAAATGAGGAACAAGCCATTTCTAGGGCGCAGGAACTGGATTTGATTTATGCTCAATCCGGTTTGTTATATGATATCATTCCCAATGCTCTGCGTTCTAGTTTCGACCCCAAAGTTAAACCTGGACCACATGTCGATGGCATTTTTGGTTGTGCAAGTGCTAAACCTGTGGATTCAGTTGTGAAATAGTTCATTCAATTGTCAATCAACCAATTCGCTTTAGGACAAGCCACAGCTTTGTCTCAACCCATACAAATGACGAATGTGCTTTCGGTGCAATCGTTGGATGAGCAGGGTAACCAGCAACCCGGAAGGAATAAAAAGAAGAGTAAGAACAACCGTAAGGGTGGGAATAGGAATGAAAATGCTAATACTAATGACAAGAATGCCCAAAATTCTAGGGGGGACAAGCAATCTAAACGTAAGGTTAAGTTTCCTTGTAAGTTGTGTAAGGACGATCACCTCACTTACTTGTGCCCTTGTATCGATGAAGCCTTGATATTCTTAGTGCAGGGCCCAGCTGTGTTGACCAACCCTTTACCTCACAATCAAAACATGAACTTGAGGACCCATGATCAGTCTAGTAGTGATCAAGATCTGCCAGAGGGTAGTGGTCATGGTTGTATTAACATGGTGCGTGCTACGAAGGTTGTGTCCCATGCGAAGGACTATGGTTCATCATAACCCAACCCAGGAAAGGAACCCGATCCACCAAGGAATCCTTTCCATATTGAAAAACCTGTGGATAAACCTGAAGTTGCACCTCGCATTCCTAAGGGATTCCTTAAGCGTTCGGGGCACAATCCTAATACCCGAGCCACCCAGAACTATTCTATTGTTGAGGATTTGGGCCACACTCCTTGTGCGATGTCTGCACTAGAAGTACTTCAGAGTGTGAATGATGATAATTCTTCCTCTGTGATTAAATTTGAAACCGCAGGACTTCAGCCTCACTTGCCTTAATATGTGTCTCTTTTGATTCATGTAGAATGTCTCAACATGACTATCAAGCACACTATGATTGACAAAGGTGTTGCTGCTTCTGTGATGTCTTTATCATGTTGGAAGGGTTTAGGTTCCCCTAAGTTGTCTAAATATAGTACCATGTTGACCCCATTTGATGGGAGATCGTTTAGGCCGCACGGGATCCTTCCTTCCCTTAAGGTTCGTTTGGGAGGAAAGACCGTTGCGATAGAGGTTGAGGTGGTTGATGACCCCCTTGACTATAATCTCTTACTGGGTAGGAATTGGATGTATAGTATGCAATCCATAGCTTATTCACTATTCTGTGTTGTATGCTTTCCATTTAACGGGAAGATAGTTATGATTGATCAAACGTCATTCAAGAATTTGTCGGTTACTGCATCTTCAAGAGCTTCGATCCCAATTGTTCAGCACTCTCAGTCGGCAACTGGGAGTGTGGGTGTGGGCATGTATCCATCCCTTATGGGAAGCTTTAGTTGTCCTGCACCTGTCTTTATGATAGGGTCTAGTTTCGGTGAGGATTCGACATCTGTGAGATCGGTGTCTTTTCACACGAGTCATATGGAAGATCCTTGGATTCTTCCCACACCGAATACTTCTAGTGAGCCCATCTTGACGGATGTGTCATTGCCTGCAACTATGGTAGCTTATTAAGCTAATCTTGGATGTGTTGCAAAGCCTAGTCCTTCCACTTTGCGGATGGAGGAGGAGGACCTATATGTGGTGCCTGCATGGGCAGTTCAGTCTTCTCATGCGCATGACTGCCTTGATAGTGTTTTTACTTCAGATGAAGCAATTATTGAGGCCATGTCAGGAGTTGAGCCACCTTGGGAACAGTTGCATCATAGATATTATTTTCTTCCCGAGCTTGATCGCTTGGAGAATGAGGACTTTATGGAGGTTCTTAGTGAGAGAATCGGTAGTCCCATGGTTCCATTAAGCTCTCCTGGTCTGATGGTTGATGGGAACATGGCGAATATATCTCCTACCATTCCTATCAATATCTCTCGCAATCCTGGAAAGATTGAGAATGTCTATATTGGGGCAGAATGTTCCCATGCTGAGATTCAAGAATACACCAATCTGTTTAAAGAATTTTGTGATATATTTGCTTGGTATTACGATGAAATGCCAGGTATCGACCCTCACATTGTTGAACATGAGATTAAAACTTATCCCAATGCTAAGCTTGTTTGACAACGCTTGCGTGCAGTGAATCCTAGGAAAGCACCCATGATTAAGGCAGAGATAGAGAAACTGTTGAAAGCTAATTTTATCTATCTCGTTCCCTTGATGGAGTGAGTTTCAAATCTTTTTTTGGTGGATAAGAAGTAGGGAGCGATTCATATATGCACTGATTTCCGTGACTTGAATCGTGTCTATCCTAAAGATAATTTCCCACACCATTTATAGATCAAATCTTTGATGAGTGCATGGGTAGCGAGGTATTTTCTTTTATGGATGGCTTTTCTGGATACAATCAGATACAAATTAAACCTGAGGACCAACATAAAACTGCATTTATTTGTCCTTGGGGAACCTTTGCATATCGAAAAATGCCTTTTGGCCTTAAGAACGCCGAAGCCACTTTTCAGCGGGCTATGACCTTGATTTTCCATGATCTCAAATTGATTATCGAAGTATTTTTATATGAACTTGCTACTCATTCTCATATGAGAATGCACCATTCCTATCATTTGAGATTAGTATTCGAAAGGTGCCACCATTATTTGGTCAAGTTAAATCCTCACAAGTGCATCTTTTGCGTGAAGTCTAGTCGCTTATTAGGGTTCATTGTTTCCAAGGAGGGTATAAGAGTCAACCCTTTGAAGGTTGAGGCAATACTTCAGTTGTCTTCCCCAAGGAACATTAGACATCTTCAATGTTTACAAGGCATGGCAAACTTCTTACAGAGATTCATTTTCAGCTTTGCCAATTTGACTAGAGGCTTTATGTGTCTATTGAAAAAGGACACCACCTTTTGTTGGGATGAGCGAGCCTAGGATTCCTTTGATGCGCTTAAGCAAGCCCTAGCATCGGCCCCTGTGATTAGTCCCCCAGACTATAGCCGTGATTTTCTACTTTATGTGGCCGCGTCCATGGAGACAATTGGTATGGTTTTGGTTCAAGAGGATGAGGAGCTCCAAGAGCATGTCATATACTATCTAAGACAGAATCTTATTGACGTAGAGATCCATTATTCCCATGTTGAGAAGCTTGCCTTAGCTACCGTACATGCGGTTCAACAATTGATACATTATATTCTCCTTCACCAGACCTTGGTTGTAGCCCATGTCAATCCATTTCAATTCATCCTCACTCAAAGGATGATTGGGGGAAAGTATAATAAATGGATTGTCATCTTGCAAGAATTCGACCTCGAGTTTGTTTCGACAAAATCGAAGAAAACGTTAATTTTTGTGGAGCTTATATCGTATTTGCCAAGCGAAGCCAAGGAGATGGTTTGTGAAGATACGTTTATCGATGAGCACATCTTCTTAATCTCAAATTTGGACCCATGGTATGGCAATATCATTATATAATTACAAGAATTGAAGGTCCCCACTGACCTCTCATGGGATGAACGACGATGATTACGTCACATATCCAATAATTACCTCATAGTGGATAATACCTTGTACCACCGTGGGGTAGATTCCATTTTACGTCGTTGTCTAAATCATGAGGAGGCTGAGATTGTGATGAATGATTTCCATGGAGGGGCATGTGGTGGTCATTTATCCGGGATTTCTACAGCCCAAAAAATCCTGAGAGCGGGTTATTTCTGGTCGTCGTTCTTTAAAGATTGTGTAGATGCGATCAAGAAGTGCCACCCTTTCCAGGTGTTTGCATGGAATATGCGCTCGTGACCTACCCCATTACATCCCATCATCACCGCCAGTCCCTTCACTAAGTGGGGGCTTGATTTTATGGATTGCAACCCAACTTTATCTGGGGGGCATCATCATGACTACTTCACAAAATGGGATTGATTTTATGACTACTTCACGAAATGGGCCGAGGGCATGCCTACAGTTAAATCCGATAGTGAGAGAGTCGCACACTTCGTATTCAACCAGATTATTACTCGGTTCAGTTTTCTGAAGGAGCTTGTCACTGACCATGGCTTGCACTTTCAGAATCGTATGATGGAAGAGTTGGCATCAAAGTTAGGATATAAGTAGGAGCATTCCTCCTCTTATTACCCTCAAGAAAATGTACAAGTAGAAGCAGTGAACAAATCACTCAAATCCATTCTCCAATGAACCATCACACAAAGAAAGACTAATTGGCACATCATGTTATATCCTGCTTTGTGGGCTTATAGAACCGCTATTAATACGGCCATGGGTTTTTCTCCATATCAGCTCCTACATGGAGTGGAGTCGGTATTGTCAGTTGAGTGCGAGATTCCTTCTTTGAAGCTAGCCATAGAGCTCTTACCAGACACTTCCCTATTGGAGGAGTGTTTGGTCCACCTAGAGAAACTTAATGAGCAGCGTTGAGATGCCTTAGTGGCTCTAGAAGTGAATAAGAATTGCGTTAAGGTCCAATATGATAAGTATGTCCATCCAAGGAGGTTTAGTGAGGGATACTTGGTCCTTTTGTGGGATCAACCGAAATAACCCTTGGGGGCAGGAAAGTTTAACCCCATGTGGCATGGTCCTTACATCATTAAACGTGTGTTAGAGAAGGGCTCTTACAAGTTAGTGTATTTTGAGGGAATTTTCAGCCAAGGCTATTTATTGTATATTATTGTATAGTTTTGCATAGGTGGGTCTTTTTCTTATGGTGATTGGGTTTGTGATTAGTTTTCATTTCTTTTAGCATATGCCAATGGAATATTTCACCTTCATAGGATTCACGAATGGTGCAAGCCGTCACACTCAACACTCAGCTTCTGCTGCTTGGGTGACTTATACTCCTATGGGTCAGGTATTGTCTTCAGGAGGCGTATGTTTACGGCCCTCTTCAAAAAATGTTGCTGAATATAGTGTTGTTATTGAGCTTTTACGGGATGCCATTTCACATGGTGTTCTCTCTCTTGAGGTACAACTTGATTCGGAGTTAGTAGTGTCACAGCTTAATGGTTTGTACCATGTTAGAGATCCAACATTATTAAGAAGATTCTTACATGTGAGATTGTTAGAACGAAAATTTGACAATATAACATACATACATGTTCCAAGAATTAATAATCAAGTTGCTGACTCATATGCTAACTACGTGTTAGATTGGCATTTGTTTCATACACAATAAGCTCATCACAAACATAAATTTTTACACATGTAAATAAATAAATCGATCATCATAAAAGTTTTTTATAAACATCCAAAATGTGGTAATACATAGTGTCATAATACAAAACTGGGGCTCTTGAGCCACCAAAATATAATACACGGTAGTAAAAAATATATCACTCCCAGGTATCTAAGCCCATGGAGGAGGAGGGGGGTTGTGATCATGGAATGTTAGCACAGCTCTAGCTAGCCGTCGAAATAGCTGCACCCATGCTTGTGGTACACCCACCACCTGGTGCTGCATGGCCTCAGGAATGTCCTCAACTTGCACCATGGGTACTCTATGTGTCAGTCTCACTAAGTTAGTATGAATTCTTTGGAGCGTCCACTTCGCATCAACACCCGTGATGCCGTCTCCTCTTCCCCTCCGTCTATGACAAGGGAAGCCTTCAGGCCGCCGTGGTCCCACATTTGCATGCATATGGTAGATATCACTATGTATTATCACCCAAAAACATGTCTTTTGAGTCCACATAATCAAAAACACAAAAAAAAATTAAATAACTCAAAAATTTTAAAAAGAGGGTTGAGATTCGTTACCAATGTCACCGTATTCCGATCCTGGTGGTAGCGGCATGTCTAGGTCTCCCCAAAAATATATCCTCGCATAGGGGTAGTCATCGATGGAAACTATCTGTCGTCACCACCATGGAAAGAAATCAGCTGGATAGGGGTTGGAAACCCTACCTCCACCTAGTCTGCACATCGCATCCACTCAACGCCATTGGGCTGGATATCGAACCCCGTGTAGAGGAACATCAACTCTAGGGCTTAATCCTTGAACACACTTGAAGAAGAATGTGCTCAGTATGCTGCTGAAACCGAAGTTTCACACCCTGTCCATATTGCACTCGCTGAGCTGTTGTTTCATGTTTCTCAACAATGTCATACTCCAGTCATAAACTATGGGCCTCATGCACTCCATGGCATAGAACATCAATGGCTGTGAGGCCTGGTGGAGTGAGGCTAGCCCCGCTATCCTTCCCAGTGTCAGTAGAATGGCCTTTAGGCCTAGCACCTGTATGGTGTTAGTTGGGATCTGACTCCCCACCTTCTCCATGTCTGGGCAGTAGTACACCACAATGTACTCATCTATAGTCAGGCCACCTCCGGGCCCGCGAGAGTGTAGGTTCACCACTTCCCCCGTCGAGAAAGTCCAGTAATAAAGTATATGTCCTCCACTTCTATGGTGAGGGACATCCCGTCTATCTGGAACGACTGTGATTCTGGATCCCAGTAGTCTACTAGCATCAGCAGTAGTCTTGGTTTGGCCCGTATACCACCAAGACACCAAAAATTGTAGAGCCTACATGACCTCAAAGCTTGTTGAGCCATTAGATCTACCCTTACTACCCCTTCTACATCACCGTGCTCACATTCTCTCCATTCTAGAACCATCCTGCACATAAAATTTGAGTTTGAGCCATTAGAATACTTAAAAATCATTGAGTGCGGCCGGATACATGACTGTTTGCTAAACAGTCGCGTATGTACACAACTTTCAGGGAATTTTCCATGTATATCTAGCCCTATACGTGAAAAAACCCTCGATTTTTGTGTGGGACGAGGCGCGCAATTAAGATGGGCCTAGAATCCTAAATACACCATGTAAATTGATAAAATTTGCATCAAAATGAAAGAGTAGAGCATGGGTAAGTACCTAGAAAAAATGGTAGTGGATTCCGCCGGCTGGATCTCCTGGAATTCGTTGTTGAAGTTCTGAGCTCAATTGGGTAAAAAATTCAAACGTGATATAATGTTTTGAATTTTTTACTATTTATAGAAATTTTTCAAATTTTTGAAAATTTTTACCCCCTTTTCTATAGTTTAGACCGTTTCTAATCCTCTTGGACCATTTTTGGACTAATTTATGATGTAGAAGACCATTTTGAGCGTCGTTTCGATTGTTGCTTTGACATGTTCGTTCCCGTTATAGGTATGATGTTTAAACTAGCATGTAGGTTAGGATCACCTCCGATTGCATTTTGCATGACCTTATGACCGTTTCATTATAACCTTAGGTACGAACCCATTATATTATGCCATGGAACCTTCTTTTTGTTTTAGAAGTGGCATTGTGTGAATGGTAGAGCTTGACCTTACATGGGTACCCTAGTTAGCGCCTTATTTTCATTTGGTGCCCACGCTGACATTTTGTCCCTTAGGGTGTGGGAGTTCATTGTATAGTATTGCCATGACATTTTGCAAGAACCTCATACTCCTCTTGATATTTTGCTGGCCTATTTCCCTTAGGACTCCCTTATATAAAGTTGTAATTGCATTATCATGAGATTTTCCTGCCTTATTGAGCCTTACGCCTGCTTCCTTGACATTGAGTTTCAGCCATATTTCCTGAGCTTGTCTCATGTCTAGCCATGCAGAGCCGTTTTATATATCCTTTGCAGCTTGATTCCCTATTTTTACAAGGAGGGGACTTTCCTCTGAGTGTCGCTATACATGTATCCTTGCATTGAGCATAGGTATGTTCCACTTCTTGGAACTAGTTTGTTTGCCAATTATGACACTCATCTCCTCCTAGTCTATAACTATAAAGTAGTTTTATTCTTTTTCAATCTTTTTAAATATTTGAAAAAGTCCAAAAAAAAATTAAAAAACCAAAAAAACGGACAAGGAAAGATGTTATCTTTGGTAGACGTCAAGTTGTGTCGCCTTCAAACAGAGCACTGTTTATCACATCCACGGGTTGGGTTTATAGTTTGACTTTAGGAGCTGTACTCATTTATCTGAGTTTATCTCCATCGACTGGTTAAGCTTCCAGTACCCATGGAGCCTCTGTCGATGCCTCATGTGTCACAGAGATGTCCCATTTTTGTATATCGAGTCTATGTTTCCTTTATTCAGTCGCCATTCACTATTATGCTCTTGTTCGAAGGAAGTTGAAACCTGAGTCAGACATTCCTCGGTTATCTTGACTTTGCATGTCAGCCATTCCTGATATAGTTACTGGTTTGTGCACCTTATGATCGATTCCTTCCACACTATACAGCTTTGCTGAGTACCTCAGGTTGGATTATGGGGGATGCCTTAATGCCCTCCTTCCAATGGATTTCATCCCATCGACTTCAGATCATTTATTTTGGGATTGGAATCTAGAGTCGTTTTTTAGTTCCTTGAGACTTACAGTCATCAGTGGCAGGTTCTCTCACCATCGACATTTTTTGGGAATACATCAATGTCCCCTAGTCGATGGATCCTCTCAAGTTTTCGACCTCAACACACCTATTCACACTTGTTAGTTTTCACTCTAGTACCTTGATTCCCATTATCATTATCGGTGGGTGATCTCACATCTGTTAACGGTATACATCAATGACCGGTAATCAGATGATGGACTACTATGTTCAACCTCGACACCTCTATTCACATAGTAGGACTTGTAATCATAGTAGTTTGTGTAGAAGACCTTCCAGATTGGTGGCGTCTCTTATATGATACCTCCTTGATCGTTCCAGTGTTCATGAGATTTTAGTTCTCGTGACTTGATTCTAGTATGTGTCAAACATTTCCAGCTATTATCGAGATCATGATCCTTTGTACATCTTCATCATGGAGATTCTGATCTATGTATGTTGTACATGGAAATGACCACTTATGTCATATTTTGTATCATGCCTATTCATGGCCATTGTACATGTATCCGGGACTGCTATATGTATTTGCAGTTATATGCAGAGTTGTATCATTGTACTATGTTAATTGGGTGGCTGGTCTTCCATTTGGGATTCTTCATCACTCCACTTCTGGGATGGACTTATAATGTATTTCGGCCATCGTATGACCCCTCTGATCTCACACATTAGGGGGCATCTGTTATAGCATATTTTACCACACCAGTTGAATCACACTTGTATGGCCTTCCCCTGTCCCTCTGCAGACTCCTTAGACCCCTTGGACCATTTTTTGTCCTTTGATGTTTCCTAGACCATCCCTAAAAACATGTGAAAATTGCTATACATGACTATTAAACCCTTTATCCCATATATACACGAGCTTTACCTCTAAAACCGTGTACATCGAGATGTGTACAAAAGTCCAAATCCTTTTGGAGTTTTCCTTGACATGGATCTGACTCACTTGTCTCATGGCCTTCCATATGCCTTGACATCGCTCAGATTCGATCTTTCATTACCCCATTGAAAAGTTATATAAGGAACCCTTTGGATACATTGAAGGCATAAGAGAATTGAGAGCAAAGAAACTATAGTCCATTGTTGCCACAACTTTTTCTTGAGTCTGCATCCTTTTGTCCCTTTGAGCACTTTAGTGTTCTTCCCAAGCTTTCCTTTTGCTTGTGAGCTTGCTATAGAGAGATGGAGAATTGAGGTGGTGGAGGCCCAAGTGGGGGATTCAGTTTCTCCGATTTGCAAACGTGTCGATAGAGGTTGTATTCATTGTAATCTCTAATTTTATATTAATAGAAATATATTTTCCTATCTAATAATGTATGTTTGAATGAATATTTTATCGATGGATGATTTCAAATGCTTATACGTTGTTGATTATATATGCTAGAGTAGATATAACACCGATATATATAGTATTCTTGTCTTGTTTACTTATTGTTGAGGAAGTGATTAATCAATTCAAGATGAAGTTGGAAAGCTCAACGGGGATCTACTTCAACCGTCCAGAATAAGTACGAGTTTTGATCCTTTAGTGTTATATATTTCATTTCTCTTGCATATTGGAAAGGATTGATTTCTGGAGTCAAGCTTTCTGTTGTGGTACCCCAAGCCATAGGAATTTCTCTTTGTAACACACATTACATATGGTAGGTAGTTTGCAAATTAGGTTTGATCATGCATTTCCCTTAACATATTTTAGGGTTCCAGGTATACTCACAATTGGTGGCATCTAGAATTATGTTATTTGGAAGGCCATACACATTTGACTAAAGTGCTACAGCTATATGACTCCCATATATTGGCTGCGTTGCAAAAATAGAATGTTGATCTGTCACAAGTCATGATCACCATTACCTTTCCCCATTTGCCAGATTAGGACTACAACTTGGTTCCTGTTCAATTAGCTCTTTTATAGATTCTCAAGATTACTTTCTCTTGAAGTTCATTTGCAACTGGTTCTCTTCAGGGTTGTCAGGTTTACTTGAATTCCCTAGGATTTCTCTGGAATATTCATGTGCATGGACATTTTGGTATTATTGATGATAGAATGAGATATATTGTGGATCGCCTTCTATATCAAGTAAGTACTAACAATCATGATATACATATTGGAATGGGGTGGTTTAAAAGACGTATGGTATTTTTTTATAATTTAAATGCTTCTCCTTGCCCTACCTTATTATGAATAAATATGAGACGAAATACTAGATGAGATTTTGACTATAACAAACATTTTTTATGCAGATATGACTTCATGTTTTATATAGTAGACCAAACAATCAAATGGGATTGACATGTAAATATCATAAAAAATTATATAGTTATACGCTAGTCACCAAAGAAACGGGTTCGTTACAAACATACGAAAAAAATAGGTTACAAATGAATGAAAGACATTTGGTTGAGTGAGAAGTTAAGAATGATTCAAGTGTTGCAGCCCAAAAACCTTAGTAAATATTAATTGACATCATGAAGTAATAAAAGGAATCAAAACACATCTAGAAAATAAGAAGTATCTGCATAAGAAAAAAACATTCTCCAAGACAAGAAAGGCTAACTCAACCCTGAGTTGCAGGTTTCAATCTAGAATTGCAGGTTTCAATGAATGATGATCAAGGCTGACTTGAACATAAAGTCACAGTGCTGAAATTGAGAATATTATCAGGGAAGAAGTTCCAGTCCTTCTTGGACAATATAAACACATGGATAACAACCATGGATGCAACTTCAAAAGTGGAGATGATCATAATGCACTACCACAGCATACTTTTGTGAACACTCAGTTGGCACAATGGTACTAGTAGATAGTGAAAAACTTGAAATTTGGAGATGTAATTGCTCTAAAAAAATTGTGCCTATTCATTATATTAAAACACATTTGATGATACAAAATGTGTTCCAAAATTGAACAGTAAAGATAAAAACGAATTTGAATTAATTTATCAAACATAATTTTCCTCACATGAGAATCATTTAAAATAACTTGGTTTCAAAACAGACTATTAAGAATAGAAAAAAAAGTTCTTTTCTTCTCATCATGTCCTCCTTTCTTAGAGGAAATTATGCCTGATTTATGTTGAAGATAGAGAAACTGCTCAAAGAGAAATATGTATTTTTGGTTTTGCTATGGAATGCTTGGACTAGTGGTGAATTTCCTATCTTTCCACCTTTTTTTTCTATGACAGCCAGAAATGATTGCTTTCTTCACAGGGGAAGTATTTAGATACATATTTTAGTCCATACATGTCCCAGTCCAGATGGTTTTTCTCAAGGGGATCATATCTTACTTATGAGTTGTCTTTCTTGATTGGTGCAACAAGCAGTAGGTAGAGATCCATATTATTTTTTGGTTCCAAAATCAGTACATAGCCCATTGTGTTTCCTAACCTAGTTCCATGTAAATACTTGATGCATCAAAATTTTGTACTTTAGAACGACCACCAACATTAAGAATAGTACTTGTAAAGTTTACTCGTAATGAAATAAAGGATTATCTCAAGAGAATCATAAATGGTGGATGGACTTTCAAGGTTATGGACCAGATGCAGAAAAAAAATACCACAAACAACACTAATTTCAACCATAATTTCTTTTCTTTTTCTTTTGCAGCTTCGATGGTATATAAACTTTATTTATTTACAGTCACTCTTGGACATTCTCTTACATATTTTCCATGTCTTTGAGCCATATGTTAATTTGGATAATTTGTACCCCAACTAATGGATTTGTTGCAATAATTGCATTGTACCTCCCCCTTCCCCTCCCAAATCATTGCAATGGGTCCAAGCAAAGTCCCTCTCTCTAAGTGCTCCCTACTCCTCCCTTTTTCCATGAATAATCCAACCACCCCCAAACGTGGGAAACCCATCAAATGGAATGATGATAAAAAAAATAAGGCATCTAGTTTTCCTAGTAACTCAGTGTTCTCCACGACTCTAAGAAAATCATGCCATGAAATGCAAGTTTTCCATCATGTGCCCAACTGTTCAGTCAATTCGCGTGAGAAATCAAGGGTTCTTCCACTGCAACATTTATCGTCCACATATTAGGTCTAGGAAAAACAACTAATGGGTTATAAGATGATGAAATGAAAAATTGTTATTCATTCAGGTTGAACTTAGGACCAATCCAAATCATTATGGGGCCAGTGTAAATGATGGATCAATTATAAGATATCAAGACACTGATACATTTTAATTAAACCATTCCTTCAACATATATTCTTCACCTGGTTCCATATTCTTACTATTGCAACTATGATCAATTACAGAGGCTATGTATAACATACAACCTTTCCCCTATTCTGTGATGCATCCAATAAAAATGTTGCATGTATTTTCAGAGATATGGACGATGGTCATGTTACTGCTAGGTCAGATTGAGGAGAAGGTAGTGGGTACAAGGCATCTCCAAGATCTGGAACTTGAAACGACCACTACGGGAATGTGGGTTGACCTTGCTTAGATTCCCTGAAACTCTGCCCAGATTTGAAAAGTGAAACCTCTCACTAATTGAGTCTATTATTTGGAGGTCAAAAAATGCCCAGAAGCACATAACGATGCTTGGACTAAAACTATCATACAAACTAATAATCTCCTGAAATTCGTTTTGCCTCAAAATGCCTAGAAATGACCCCATTGCTTGTGATTGAGTGGATATGGAGAGCAATTTTAGAGTCGACACACCTTTCATTCGTATCTCAAACCGTAACATATTTGAGTATCAATCCCAGCCTTTCATCTACTTTTGCAAGTTGCAAATCTAGTAGTTTGTATTCCACAGTTCCAATACACTTCAAACTTCTACCCCAGTTTGTAGAATGAGTTGAAGTGCCCTTTCCCTCCGTCTCAACAAATGTGAATATGGTGCTAGATTTGGTGTATTTTCCCTCATTTTGGAATATTTGAAATGGAAAAAAGTAACATATATCTCATATTTCTTCCCCAGTTTGGAGAATGAGTTGTTCAACCCTTTCCCTTAGTCTCAACAAATGTGAAGACGGTGCAAGCTTTGGCGTTATTTTCTCTCATTTTGGAATATTTGAAATGGAAACAAGTAACATATATATGATCCTTTTGATCACTCAATATTCATATATTATATAAATTCAACTATCATGTTAACAACTTAACTCTATGAGACAATCAAGCAAAGTTCAAAATATTTATAAAGAAAATTTATGTTAATTTTCCACAAAATCTATATCAAATAAGGAAAATTTATGTTATTTTTTAACAAAATCTATATCAAACAATAGTAAGTTATGAAGGAGATTTGGAGTTCATACTAATTTTATTGTATATTTTTGTCTTTATAGTGATATTTGTTTGGTATCATTTCTCATTTTGAAGATGGTAATTTGGAGAAATGGTGTAGTTGTAGTTTTGGAAACTTATCCAAGTGGGTGGGTATCAAGTGATGTTCACAATATTCACAAAAATAATCAACTTAAACATTTGATATTGTGATCTTGTCTTAGATATTTGATTAATCTATTCCTTACTACGCAATAGTCAACCATTGGAGCTAACTCCACCTTAGGGCCAATTTTAATTAAATTGATAGTCATTAATGTAAATAACCAGATCAATTTTGATATTTATAAAAAAGATAACCTATCTATTTGTTTTCCATTTAGTTAACCATTAGAGAATTTCACCCGACTTAGGGTCAATTTACCTATGGTTCCCTTCAATGTTTAAATTTGAACCCTTCCAAAGGGTTTTAGTCCTTCCTAGAGGTGTAAATTAGTTAAAATTGTCCTTCAAAAAAAATTAAAATATGAATTTTCCCTTCTAATTAAGAAGGACATGATTTATATCAACATTTAAAAAGAAGAGAAACATTGGAAATTACCCATCCCTTAAATTTATCAAGATGTTGAAATTCCTATGCTAGAAATTTTGACTTGTAATTCAAAATATTGGAAATTTCGTAAATTATAATTAGTCGCTCACTCATGTCACACACTATCTGCTTATCTATGTCAGATGACGAGTGATGACAAACCACTACAAGGCACTGCCCATTGGGATGTTACTCTAAATATAAAGTCACTTGGGGCTACAATCTAATGTGTAACAATGTGTCAGCAACTTCGGTTGTAACAACGGAGAACAACTACTAGTTTACTACTAGGCCTGAAACAAGCCCAAAAATTTGTTCCTACTACTTATGTGAACCTAGCTAGCAATGTCCACTCATTTTTTGTCAAAATGAAATTCAAATGGTTGGTTTGGTGAGAATTCCTCTACAAGACTTCATTTATTGCATGAATATCATTGACTCATGACAACTATATAAACAACACTCAATGTTATGCAACTACAAATAATGGCATGCAACTAGGATCACAAACTATGCAGAGGTTGATTTATGCATTGATATAGAGAGCGTCACTGGGAACACGATATGCAAAAATAATGAGTTAGAAAAAACATTTGGACCAAAGCAGCACAATGATTATTATTAAATTTAAATTTAAAAAAACAACTTTTGGCTCAAGAATAGTCTTCAATTTGATGGGTGGCATGATCATGATATAATATTCTTTCGTCCTTCCAAACATTTGTGGTTTATCACAACATTTGTCCTTGGCACTCACCACCAAGATACATATAAAAATTGCATGGCTTTACATCCTCTTCTCTTTAAATCCTCATCTCATAGTCATAACTAAGGATTATTATATTGATGCATGTCCTCACCTCATAGTTGTAACTAATTGAAATCCTCATATTATAATATCAATTGGGTCAAGGCATAGAAACAACCATAAACTATCAAATGTTTCAAGACAAGGATAATGATCTAAAGATATTTTCCTTCATTTATTTTTAGTACTTTTTTAATAATCCAAATCTTATTTATCTTTATTTGCAAAGTTGCTCAGCAAGGACTTGTTTCCTTTGCAGCAATTCTTGTTTTCTTTATATTTTTTTATGAAAAGGCATTTGATAAGCTTTTATAAATTTGTTTACTGATAATTATATACTGGTTTCTTTATTTTTTATTTATATTTAATAAAAAGCAAATTTTAAATAATTATATATTAGTTTTTTATTTTAAATCAATCAATATAGTAATGAGACAAATCTTAAATATTCTACATATATTGAACTCAAATAGAATAAAAACTATGTCTATGTGGAATGGAGGTCTAGACAAGGATTTTAATTTAGAATATTGACCAACAAAACAAAAAAAAATTTCCCACATATTGCAAACCATTGACACTGGTTTTTTCTTAATGCCATCAAGTCATTCAAATGTTGTCAAGGAGAAGTGAATGTCATTTTCAAGTACAACATACATTTCATCAACATCATCACCATCATCATCATCATTGTTTTCATCGTCTTCATCATCAACATCAACATCAATAACTACATCATCAACAAAATCATGGTGATCATCATCCTCATCAACAAGTACATAATCTACCCCATCATTGCCACCATCGTTGATAGGCTCACTCAAATGCCATTAGGATCACTCAAATGTTGTCGATGACAACTAAATTTCATTAGATTCACTTAGGTGATATTAATATGTTGCTCATATGTCATTATAGACATTTAATTTCCATTAGGATCAATCGGTATCTAGAAGCATTATCACATGCATCATCATTGCGGACATCGATGTTGTCATCATCATCATCATCATCAATGTCATATGGTACATCAACATCATCTTCATCATCGTCCTCGGTTTCATTATCAAGTACATCATTAACAAAA
Source organism: Pseudotsuga menziesii (assembly GCA_001517045.1). Lineage (NCBI taxonomy): Eukaryota > Viridiplantae > Streptophyta > Pinopsida > Pinales > Pinaceae > Pseudotsuga > Pseudotsuga menziesii. The sequence continues at coordinate 27,122 of LPNX010054365.1, forward strand.
TCATCGTCATCGTTGTCATTATAGTGACTCATATGCCATTAGTGTTAATAATCACTCATCTCCATTAGTGTTCATAATCACTCATCACCATTTAAATGTTTCTACGGTCATTTTGGTAATAATAGGGTCATGTTAATTGTTAGGGTCATTTAAATGTTGCTATGGTCATTTCAGTGATAATAGGGTCATTTATGTCGTTACATACATTTAGCTGCATTTAGGATCAATTAGGATCGATAACTGATACCACATGCATCATCATCGTTGACATCGACATTATCAGCATACAAAAAATCAACCATCATTGTTGTTATCATAGTCATCATCAACATCATCAAGTACATCATCGACATCATCATAATAACTATCGTAATGCATCATCTTCAAGTTGTTAGGGTCATTCAAATGCCATTAGGGTCTATCAAATGTTGTTGGGGACACTCAAATTCCGTTAGAGAAATTTAGGTGACATTAAGTTAATTTACCCCTCATTAGGATCAATAAAGACCCAAATTTCCATGATTATGATCAGTTAGGTGCCACTACGATAAATCAAGATCCAGAAGTACTCTCACATGAATCATGACCATTGACATTGATATCATTGCCATCATAACCATCCTCATTAGCAGCATACATGAGTACATCGACGTAGTCATCATGATCAGTGGTATCATCATATATCATAATAATCATAGTCATTCATCTCAACCTCATTGTTATTATTTTAATCATCATCATAAATATCCTTACCATCATCCATCATCAACATGATCATCCTCATTCTTTTATGGTGATTCAAGTTTCATTAGGGTCACTATGTTGTTAGGAATAACCATATGCCACTAGGGTCATATAGGGGCAGGGTGAATTATGTTTTCATTAGGGCCAATCAATATAAAATAGTGTTATACTCACATGCATCATCATTATTGACATTGACATCATCATTTCAACAACATCCTATTAGATATTGTATAAATCATCATTGCCATATTTATCATTGTCAATATGCATCATCATCATCATCATGTCATTAGCCACAATCAACATATCAACATTGTTAAGGAAGCATTGGATGACATATATGTTCATAATAATGTAAATGAAGACTTCTAATTTTACACTATTTCTAATCCATATTACTTGAATAATTATGATCTTATGTCCAAAGTTTTTAAATTGTTTTTTTATCACACGGATTTGGTAATTTTGAATTAGTTTCTTGATTTAGAATTTTTCAAAAGGTTGCTTCCTAACAACTCTATACTTAAATGGACATGCAAATCACTATTCAAAATAGTCATTTTATCATGGGCTTAGAAAATGTTATTTTTGTTTTGATTTATTTTAACCACATGTGTTCCCCTTTTTTATTATGCATTGAATAATGAAATGCCAGTGATGGTTTAGTTAATATTATGCACACTATTGAATAATTCTATGAAATTTACTATAGTAATGTTCCGTATTGCACTAATGAATAATGTTGACGAGGTGGACAACTTAGTTTATCAATAACATTTTCCAATAAATGTGGTTATATATATATATAGTAGCTAATAGTTTGCAATAAATTTGCCACATCCAACTAACATTGAAATGTTATCGAGGACAAGTGTCATTAAGGACACTCAAATTACATTAAGGTCACTCAAATCTTGTCGATGAAAAGTGAATTGAAACTTCAAGTACATCATACATTGCATCATCATCATCATCATCGTTGACATCGTCATCATCATCAACACCAACAACAACATCAATAAGTATATCATCAACAACATCATGGTCATCATCGTCGTCATCAACAAGTACATCATCAACCACGTCATTGATAGGTTCACTCATATGCCACTATGGTTCATCATCAGTCATCACCATTTGGACCCATGTCATGTTGTTACTGTTAGAACCCATAATCACTCCCAAGGTTGTGGGAATGGCAGACCCCGAGGTAACAGCAGAACCACTTTAGGAAAGGGAGATGGATTCTCCCATTCCAAAGAGGGATATCTCACATATGTATAGAAAGTCCGGACATAATATCACAAAATGAATATCCAATATTGGTGGTTGGAAACAAATGAAGATATATCGAGTTTATCGAGTCAAAAATCCCAAGAAAATAGAGCATTTTGCATAGGAAAATGTTTGTAGGAGCAAGGTAGTGTCTCGATCACTGTCTTTATGTTTAGGGTCTAGTGGTAATAGCAGAAAGATGAAAGTATGCTAGCAAAGCACCACAGGGATGAATTCTATGCCAGTTTTGGAAGAAAAGTTTAGTGGATATCGGAGACAATGGCAGAAGCATATGATTATGAATCCTTATCCATTATACATTGAGTCTATGACATGAAGAGAAACATAATGTAAAATATAACATGAAACACATACACATGAGAAAATAAAATCACAGACTCTAATTTGGAAACACACATGAATTCCTGCATTCATATAACCAACGTTCGGATCTGTACTTCTATTAATTAAAAAATATTACAAACACAATAGTCTTGCAAATTCAAAACCAACCATCCATTTTTTCCCTTTGCGGGAGTCTCTTTATAGCATTTCAGGTCCTCGATATTAATCTCAAAATAGGGCGAGAAGCAGGTTACAAATCACGATCAAAATTATAAACGACTAGAACGTGGCATCTCCACCATGATTTACATGTATCAAACAAACATTATGGATCAAATGCGAGTGCTTGGTCTGAATGGCAGCACAATGCTTCTGGTTGTGAGCTCATTGGCCTTGAAAATGACTTCTTAGGATGTTTTTGGGTGGCTCATTGTTTACTGGGCCCGAACCATTTACCTATCTATCGATTTTGCAACATGTTTTCCTCCTTTCCACTTGTGTTCATTCTGTGCTCAAAGGCACCTTTATACATGGGTTCAAGGCTGGCAAGGAAGTTTGTGTCCCTTCTGTGCTTAGCCTTCCTTACAACTCCCCTCTCTCTTGGTAACACTGTTATACAAGGGGGTTTAAAGAAGGGTCCCATTGCTTCTGGTAGTAACAAGCCTCTGAAGTGGCTTGTCATTCTTGTACTCTTTACCTCCCATGAGGAGGGTTCCCTTGTAGGAAATATAGAGGGGTGTGTGTTTGACCTCCTCACCACCTCAAAAAAAGTTGGCAAGTGGAATTCACAAAGGTGGTGATGAAGACTTTGGACCCCTGCCCCTCCAGTACGAGCATTCGCTCCTACGGGTAGCCGCTAAAAATGGTCATCACGTACCGAGGCTTTGGAGGTAGCAACCAAGTCTAGAGGTTTTGGGGGAAAATTCATTGGACATGAAAACCCAGGAACAATGCCTATGAGGGTATTCCCTCTATTCAGATAGTAATGCTTTCACCAGCCTCAGCAGGTCCATCTAATACGATGAATGTCCCTGTCACGATCTTCCTAACATTGAAAGGATCCTCTAATACAATGAACATATTTTCCTTGATGGTTGATTTGTCCTTGGTGAGATGATCATGGGATCATAGGAATGCGAAGTTATGCTCGCTAATCAACAACACACCCTGATAGACAATATTTTCAAACTAGACAGCCATCATGCATCTCCTCTAGAACTCTCAGAACTTTCAGCAGACTGGCACTCTAAGTTTCTCTTTCACACTCACTTACTATCTATTTTTTCGTTGGCTCTGAAATGTAGTGTTTATATATAACTGGAGAAATGGACATGGTGATGATGCATCAACATCCTTGCACACTTCACCATCGATATCTTCTTTCCACTGGAGATCTAGTCATGATGCCTTCTCTGTTGTGTCATTCACTTATTTGCTATAGAAAATACCTTTGGAGTTATCCCACATTGTCAACCATTTGGCTCAAGGCACATGGAATTGATGTTTCTCTCCCTTTAATCCTTGTTGATGATGGTATCAGAACGATTCCCCTTCATCGTGTCTTCTCGCTTCGTGTATAACCTCTACCTGTCCTCTGCAATTCGACCTTTCAGGAGATTGTCTATATTTTAACACGCTTGATGCAGTGACCTTTGGGTTCAAGAGGATTTTCTATGTTGTGGAGCCAACTCTTTCCTTACAGGTGCACTTCGATGGTGTCGGGATATCTGATTTCCATCGCTTCAACCCTTCACACATCTTCCTTAGGATATAATATTAACAGGGCCCTTTAGAACAAACATACCATTTACAGAATTGGACATCTCGCCTCTGACCTTCCCTTTCATGACACTTTGACGATTGCCATCATTTTTTACCTTTAGATCCAAAACTCCTTTCGATCTCAACTGCACATGTGTACCGAACTACCAATTTTCATGAATCCACGAGATGATTTTCCCCATGCATGTCTCATCAATGGAGTAAATTTCCACCGTAGATCTTTCTTCGGTGAGATATGCACTGTCAAATGTTACCACTCTTTAACTCATTTCTTTAATCGAGATACCAAAACTTCCACAATAATTTAGATCTGGTGAAATCAATATCGTCCGTAGATATTCCCTCCATCAATCATGGCCATCGAAACTTGTGGTCGCTTTAACGCCATGCCATGAGGATGAAAAGGTAATTTTGATTGCACTTATGCTATCTGCGAAAACCCTTTCGATCATCGATCTGTTCCGTCCTTCAATCGTCGTCGTAAAAGATGCTACCCCTTTAACACAATTTCTCGGCTACCTTGAGACTGGAATTTTTATGCACTTTTTGGCTATGGTCAATCTGCCCCACCTTTCCACGATCTCCTGCTGAGAAAAAAACAGTGATAACAGTTACAATCACTCAAATTCCATTAAGGTCACTAAAATGTGGTCAATGACAACTAAATGCCATTAGATCCATTTAGGTGATATTAATATGTCTCTCATATGTCATTATGAACATTTAAGGGCCATTAGGATCAGCTAGTATCTAGTAGTATTATGACATGCATCATCATCGTGGACATCAAAATTGTCATCATCATCATCGTCAATTCCATATGGTACATCAATATCATATCGATCATCATCCTCATCATCGTCATCATCGTCAACATTAGGTACATCATCAAAAAAATCATCGGCGTCATTGTCATTATGGTCACTCATATGTCATTAGTGTTCTTAATCAGTAATCGCCATTAGGATTCATGTCATGTAATTGTTAAGGTTGTTTATATGTCATTGCATTCATTTTGATGATGATAGGCTCATTTAGATCTTGTTACAGACATTTAGGTGCCATTAGAATCAATTAGGATCCAAACGTTCTACCACATGCATAATCATTGTTGACATCCATGTCGCCATCATCATCATACAATAAATCAACATCATTGTTGTCATTGTAGTCATCATCAATGTCATCATCAATATAATTGCGATAATAATGAGCAAGGAACCCTACTACCTCATAAGAATGGATGATATAGTCTTACACTTATCAAATCATATCCATATGCTCCATCATAATTATCATAATTCATCATCGTCATGTTTTTAGGGCCAATCAAATGCCATTAGGATCTATCAAATATTGTTGGGGGCACTCAAATGCCATTAGATAAATTTAGGTTCCATTAAGGTAGTTTACCCCTCATTAGGATTAATCAAGATCCAAAAGTGCCATGATTACGATCATTTAGGTGCCACTATGATAAATCAAGATCCAAAAGTACTATCACATGAATCATAATCATTGATATTGACATTGATATATCTGACATTATGTCAAACGATTTCTTAACACAATTCCTAGCTCTAAACCTAGTGCAATTCCTAGCATGGTTCCTTTCGAAATTTCTAGCATTATTCCATGTGTTATACCTAGGGCTATGTTGGATGTTTTCTAGGTGCAATTCTTGGCTCTATACTTGGAGCTATTTTGGATGTTTTTCTTATCGAAATTCATGGTGCAATTCGTGTCACTAACCCGTGATCAATATATGGTGCTATGCTATTCAGGACATTTTTTGGAGGTTATTCTGGGCATTATATGGGATGCTTTTTTGGACTCTAATTGTGGCATTAATCAGGATCCTAATTGGGACGATAATTTTGATACTAATTGGAACGCTAATTGGGATGTTAATTGAGATTCTAATTAGCGTCCAACATAATACTAACTTTTAAAAAGGGACGCTAATTGGGATGCTAATTGGGACACGAATTGGGACACTAATTGCTATTCTAATTGGGATGAAAATTGGGCCATTAATTGGGATGTTAATTAGCATCCAAAATAGCTCCAAATTTTAAAATGGGACGCAAATAACACCATTAAAAGCTCCATCCCATGGAAAAGCGTCCAATTTGTCCAAAAAATGATGAAAAATACACTAAAAGTGATAATGGGCACTAAAAGGGAAGCTAAAATAGATGCTAATCATAGGGTTTTGTTGTAGTGATATAATGCAACCTATGCCAATCCTGTTCAATTGAACCAACCTGTACCAAGCTTCTTGTGTACTTGTTCCAAATCAATCATATACTTGTGTTAATCTAATCATGTGATCTGACAGCCAACCAACCCTTCTTACTTTCCCTAGTTCATCAAGTAAGAGACACATTTGAACAACCACGAGGCTTCACATAAGGTCATCCAAACCTTTTCCAAACACACTCAACTCAATGACACCACAACCAACCTCAATGACAATCAAACAATACTTGATAGTTAAACATGATAAACCTCAACCAACTAACCTCATCCAAGAAGATAAGACTTAACCAATTATTCCAAACTCAGTCGGTCTCATAAACTCTTAGACACAAGAGGATTTTTCACTCCACTCAAATCAAGTCAACAAATCAATCAAATATCAAGAAAATAGTTAGTTACAATACTCTCAAATGTTGTCATTAACAGTCAATAACAGTCCAGCTCCACTTAGGTCAAAAACGCAATGATCAACACTTGTCAAACTAGTTTTCAAATAAAACACTTATTTTGATCAAATAAATCACTCACAAGATCTATTACTTACATTTCAACTTCTCATTCAATACTACACTATAAAACAGTCAAGATAAATACCAAAGTCTATGCCAACAATATCCAAGATAATCATCAATATCTATATCAATATCACATCAAGATATATTACAAGATAACCATCACCATATCCTCCATAACATATTCAATGACTTCAAATAGATATACTAATATATTGGCTCACATACTAAGATCAAAGATTAACTCTATCCATGAGAGACATGTGCCATCACAAGAGAAACCCAGAAGCATGAGCCATACCTTTTTGAAGATCACAAGATGAATAAAAAGTATAAAAACCATAAGAAACTCTATATCATGTCATCACATAGCCCTTGTAACAATATTTCCAACAAGACAAGAATTTTGTAATTATGATTCTGTATGACAAAGTTGTGTCAATTTTAGTGAAAATGCCCAAAACTTTCTCCTTCACAAAATTTCCCACTTTTCTCCAAGAGTTGCAAAATTCCTAAGAGAATTGATGATGAACAAATGAAATGTTTGATATTTTATTTATATAGGTTGTGGAGGAAATTTATTACCTTGGGCCGACATGAAATTCAAAATTACAAACAATTAAATTCTCTTTTGTTTGGTCAGATCACCAAAAAATGTGGGGTGCACCAACTTCAAGAATTCATATTTCTTCAACCATAAGGAGTTGGAATGTACTCCACATATAAACAGAAATAAATTTATGAGGACTATCTCCCTATGATAGTTTTATTTGCAAATTCTTGGTCTCATACCCTTAAATGATTCAATATGTCCAAGACATCAAAGACCCCATACATGAGGGTGCCAAAGACCATACCACCAACTACAAGAGTTTGAAACTCTTCTTGAACATATCAAGGCACGTCTGTGGGCTTTGAGCAACCGAATCCAATTGGTCCGTTAGTAGTCGAATCCGACTATCATTTTAAATAATGAAATATGAATAATATATTAGATGATGAATATTACAATGATGTCTTGGCCTTAAATATGGTTTGGACATTCATGATGAGGAGACACCTCCTTTCATACTAACCTAACTATAAATTATTTAATTATAATCTTATTTTATGTTCATTACATTTCCACTCCCTTTAAGGGAGCTTTGTCCTCAAAGCTTAGATTATTGTCTTTTCATTCCCGTTTTGTGTTGAAACAGTGTCATTACTTCATTTATGTATTTTTTAGAACTTGTATTAGGTATGTGCTTGGTCTTTACACTATATTTTGTCATTCTCCTTTCATTTGTAACTTGAATTTGTACCCCATTATTTTTATTATTGTAGTCCCATTTTCCATGTACATGAATACAAGGAATATTTTTGTGACTAACCATATCAAGCGTTGTTTTAGAAATCACTTGTCCCACAATACTCATGATGCCATCACATAATGTTTCCATTTTATTATCCTTACGATTTATCTCGAGAAGTGGCGTATCATGAGGCTTCTCACACTCGAAGTCACCTGATAGTGTTACATTTAGGTTTCTCCAGGGTGGTAGAAGAGTTAAGGTCGAAGATGAATCTACGATATCTTATTCCTTTGACTTGGATTCCTTTGCATATTGTAGGATCCATCTTTTGTCATTGTATGGATCATCCTTATTGTCAATGATACTAGCTTGACTCTCATTATGATATTGGTAGAGCTTATCTTTATCAAATATATTATTAGCATTTTGGTCATCCCTACGATATTTAGTCTTTGTGTCTTGTTTATTGTCTTGATCAATTTTGTTACTCTCATTTTTGTTGACATAGCGGTCCAACATATCTAAGTTACTGGTATGATTTGTATTAGACCTTAGTTTTTGTAACATTTCCATTATCATGGTATTCTGGTTCTATGTCATGATGCTCAAGTTTTCTGCCATGGTGCATGATGTCTACTCTATCATCTAATTCTTTTCATTTCTGGTGCATGATGTCTACTCTATCATCAATTTTTCTTCCTAGTACTGGAACAACATATTTTTTTATTTCTTTCTTAAGTTCCTTTTTATTTTTCGTTTCTTCTCTAAATTTTTCTTGGTTGGCAATGAGGGCCTTGATGTCCTTCTCCAATTTTTCAAGTTTGTCTTTTAATAATGTCATAGCCTCGGTCCTTTTATGCAAATGTGTGTATTTGGAAGTTTATTTTGACTTATGGAGGAATAAAAGACAACTAATGTCCTTGAAATAATTAATGAATTAATAATAATTATTATAATTAATTTATGTGTTGAAATAAAATAATAAATATAAAAAATATTATATTTAAATATTTTATTAAAAGGTGGTTAATAAGTTTTAAAATATTATATAATAATATTAATATTATTATAATAATATTTGTTTTATTAATATTTTTTTTGTTTGTAGGGCTACCTGGAATAAGGGAGGGTGCAACCTAGGTTGAAGTTGGAAAGAAAAAACATGTGTTGGTCTTACTTTTCTTTTTTTTACTCCCTTTTTTTTTATTTTGTTTTTTTACTTTTTTTTCTTTTATCTTTTCTTTTTAACTTTCTTCTTTCTTTTCAATTCTTTACCTTTTTTTTTCTTTTTCTTTTTTTACCTTTTTTTTTACATTTTTTTTGTTTTTGGACAATGCCCTATATTCTAGGGAAACCCTAAATAATGGAAAGGGAGTCGAGAAGGTGGAGCAAATGGAGCAGAGTGAAGTGATATGGACTGTGGGAGTGGAGGGAAATTGAGCGGAGAGAGATATGGGTGAAATGGAGCAATAGATGAAATCAGGAATTGATGAGCCGAGTCCGAGCTCAGAGTGCAGGAGAAAATCCGCTCTGATACCAAATGGAGCAACCGAATTCGGTTGGTTCGTTAGTAGTCAAATCTGACTATCATTTTAAATAATGAAATATGAATAATATATTAAATGATGAATATTACAATGATGTCTTGGCCTTAAATATGGTTTGGGCATTCATGATGAGGAGACACCTCCTTTCATTCTAACCTAACTATAAATTATTTAATTATTTAATTATTTAATTATAATCTTATTTTATGTTCATTACAGGGCTCTACCTCCATCCACATCCCAATATTCATATAACCACAAATATGACCATACATCACCTTGGTTCAAGACTCAAGGCACCACGTGCAAGGGTTTCGAGGACTCTTTCAAAGATATCGTATAATATCTAAACATGATACTTTACATGGAATTCAATCCCATCACATAGGACTCCATCGCCAAGTGATGAGGGAATCATGACCAAAGATTCCATCATATCAAATGCTCCAACAATCATGGGCTTACAAACCACCATATGTATAAATTCCAAGACTCAAATCATTTCCAAATGCACCATCAATGATCATATAGTGTCCAACGGTCATCATGCCTCCATTTATGTGGGTGTCAGACCTTCTCATACATAATGACCACCTCCAAGGGTTACATGACTCCAACAAGGGCTACACGGGAATTAATATCTTCATCAAGGGTTCCACGTCTTCATCAAGGCATTAAAGACCACATCATCACCTTCAATGGGACAAGTACCATTAAGCCATCAAACATGGGTCCAAGGGATTCTTCATCAATAAAGGGGCTTCATAGGCTTCTTCAATGACCTTAATCACACTAGGATACCTTCAAGGGTCAAGATCCATCATGACATCACCTATGGGGTTGCTAGACCTTCTCCTAGGGTACCATGACTTCAATAGACACAAAGGACCACTAAAACGGTCATTTGGACTCTTGCAACTTCTTCAACCCACCAAGGACACTTTTGTAAAGTACTGGGGAATAAGTTGTGCTACTGGGGAACCAGAGAAACAACTAGGGAACCATAAAACACCTTTGGGGTACTTAAAAACTCTACAGAGTGTTTGGGGATTTTTCCATTGTCCCAAGGGCTCCAAGGGCTTCAAACATGGGCTTGGACAAGATCAAAATGTCTTCTTAGACACTGATGCTTACTTAACCCTCAGGGGATCCTCAAGGGGCACCAAGACATGTTGGAATCAATGAAAAATTAATCAACAATATCTCCCTTTGTCATTGATGACAACACCATAAATCTTCTTTAGAACATGCTCCCATTATTCACAACTTATCTCTCCCTTTGGAATAAATGACAAAGGGAACATTCTTTGACCATACTGCTCCCCTTGTCATCAACTTTCTCTTCCTTTCCAAGTTGTCTTCATGTTTTCATTAATGGAAGCAAAATATTCTCTTGGAAATACTGCTTCTCTTATCACTTATGCTACTTTGGTGGACTTGTATTATGTCACACGAATACTGCTGGAACCAACTACGATACTCAAATCTGATAATCTGGTACATATATCCTTTTACACAGTGTTCATATCACAAGTTGATAGTCTTCAAAACAGTATTTGATTTTTCCCAATATTTTCTTCATCATTTCTTTTTTATCAATGGTTCAACCTACTAACTTCTTTCTCCATACTTTAGTAGGTTGATGGTTGTTCATATCATCCGATTGAACTTGCTTTCTTCTCAAAATTTTAACTAGTCCTTGCATCCTGCAATGTTTTGAAAAATGATCATAATGATAGCAATTGTAACACTGAACAAAAAAACCCATCTTGGTTTCTTTTTAGCATGATCTTTTCATGATCTCTGCAATGGATGGTTTTGCAGCCATAGTTATTACACTTGTAACAGTAGCCATTGAACATCATAGGATATATCTGAGCTGTAACTTCTCTTGATTCTTGTCTATCATGGAATATTTCAAGAATAAGTGTATAATTTTTATTATTTTCTTCATCTTCCATAGAGTATTTAATGTTATTCCCAATGTTCGAATTTTCTTTAACTAAGCAGTTTTATTTTCCAATTCCTCCTTTAGAGAGAGGATCTTTAATTCTTTCTTTTGACAAATTTCTATCTTTTCTTGGAGTTGTCTCATTAGATCTTCTTCTATTTTCTTGACTTCTTCTACCTGCTTGTTCAAATCAAAGATATTTTCTTCCATCTGTCCTTTTTAATTCTGATCATCCTCATGGGATTGTTGCAGTTGACCTTTGAGTGCATAATTCTCCTTTTTGAGTTCTGAGAGGTCCTTTTCAAATTCAAAGTTTTTTAGACATACCTTCTGTAACTATTCCTTCAAGGATTTGATTTCAAGTTCTTGTTTTATTCTTAACTTCTCTTCCAATATTTATTTAGTCTTTTAGGCACTTATCTCACTATCTTTGTCTTGTATCTTGAAAATTAACTCTTTTTCTTTATCTTCTAGCAGTCTTCTAAGCTTGACAATTTCTTCTGATTTCTTTTCAAGTTTTGTGGCTGACGTTTCAATTTTGTATTTCAAATATTTGGGTATGGATTCTTTGATTTTGGTAGCTTCTTAGACTTGGAGCTTCATATTAATTATGGTCTGTGTGACCTACTTAGATTCTTCTTCATTCCTCTTCTTGTCTTTATCCAATTTCTCTTCCAATACCTGTTCCTGTTCACAAAGATTTTTCACTTCTTGAGAAACATTAGTAATTTCATTATCTATCGTAATATCACTTATCGGAGAGCAAGTATTTTCATCATAATATGAATTATTGCATTCTAAAAAATGCCTCTTATCTTCTATACCTAATAAACATATATCTTTAAAATCATTACATACATAGTGTTCAAGGGACATACCTTCATACTTACCTGGATTTTGTACTGACCTGTCTTCTTCTTATTCTTCATTTAGCTGATTTATTTTGAACAACAAATATTCAATTGAGTTGTACTTTCCTATTTTCTCCTTTTGGATATCTGTTAGATCTTCAACCAGGAGTTTCATAACCTCTTCTTCCTCTTCTTTAGTGAAGTATATCAGTTCTATTTTGAACCATAGTTCCTTAGCTTAGTTGCACTTTCCTATCTTCTTCTTTTGGTGATCTATTAATCCTACAAGGATGGATTCCATAGCCATTGAATTATTATTCTTTTCTTCCTTTTGAGCTATTTTTTTCACTTTCTTTGGAGGAGTATATCCAGTAACAATTGATTTCCACATACTGATTCCTTCAGCCTCAAGATAAATTTGCATTCTTGTTTTCCAGTAGAAGTAATTTGTTACACGAAACAATGGTACTCCATTTATTGAGAACCCCATGATGTTTCAAATATCTCCATCAAGCCGATAAGGCTTTCTGTGAAGGACACACTCTGATACCAATTGTTGGACACATTAGTTACACTAAGAGGGGGGTGAATCAGTGTGCACATCTTCTATTACTTTTTCACTTTTATTAACAATCAACAAATTATTCAATATTATGCATTATCACATTATCAGTATACCATCAACAGCATTATTATAATCATCATATCATCGTCACATCAGAAACATAGCATGAAACACAAAACACCAGATTTACATGGAAACCCAAGCCTTGGGGGAAAAACCACAAAATCCTTTATAATAGATTTCCAAAAATAACTAGAAGGAGGAAAAAAACCCTTATTACAATGACTTTAATTCTCCAACTACAATTGGAAGGAGGCTACAACCCCCTTATTTAAAGTCTACAACTCCCTAGTTCTTCGACTACAACCATAAGGAGGCTACAACCCCCTTTCCTTGCCCCATCCTACCACACTGATATGAATATAAACATTTTTGAGCCATGACTGCACTGATCCTGCAAACCTGCTAATTAACACATTTACTAAACTTCATAATCTATACCAAACTGCACAACCACTGTCACTACTAACGACCTCTCATCATCTGATCACTACTCATCAACTGATCATTGTCCATTGTATCACACTGCTCATCAATCTGTACAATCAACCTGTCCATTCAAGTTGTACCAATTAATATATTTCTCATATCGTCCGACCCCATCAATCGGAGTCTAACCAATTGCACACCAAACTTAGTCCACCCGAGTCAAACCAACTACTCATAAAACTCATCCAGTTTGAGTCATACAAACTGCACATAAGCCAACATGTGCCAATCTTGCTCAATTGAACCAACCTGTACCAAGCTTCTTGTGTACTTGTTCCAAATCAATCATATACTTGTGTTAATATAATCAAGTGCTCTAACAGTCAACCAACCCTTCTTTCTTAGCCTAGTTCATCAAGTAAGAGATACATTTGAGCAATCAAGAGACTTCACATACGGTCATCCAATATTTTTCCAAACACACTCAACTTAATGACACCACAACCAACCTCAATCATAGTCAAGGAATACTTGACAGTTAAACATGATAAACCTCAACCAACTAACCTCAACCAAGAATATAAGACTTAACCAACTATTTCAAACTCAACCAGACTCATAAACTATTAGACACAAAAGTACTTTTCACTCCACTCAAATCAAGTCAACAAATCAAGCAAATAGTCACTTACAATACTATTAAATGTTGTCATTAAGAGTCAATAACAGTCCAACTCTAGTTAGGTAAAATACACAATGATCACACTTGTGAAACTATTTTTTAAATAAAACACTTAGGTTTATCAAATAAATCACTCACAATATCCATTACTTACATGTCAACTTCTCATTCAATACTACATTATACAACAGTCAAGATAAACACCAAAGTCTATGTCAACAATATCCAAGATAATCATCAAGATATATATCAATATCGCATCAATATATATGTCAATATAACCATCACCATATCCTCCATAACATATTCAATGTCTTCAAATACATATACCAATATATAGGCTCACATACTAACATCAAATATGAACTCTATCCATGAGAGACATGTGCCATCACAAGAGAAACCCATAAGCATGAGTCATACCTTTTTGAATATCACAAGATGAAGAAAAGGTAGAAAAATCAAAAGAAAATATATATCATGTCATCACATATCCCTCATAACAAGCTTTCCAACGATCCAATAATTTTGTAATTATGATTACGTATAATAAAGTTATGCCAATTTTAGTGAAGATGCCCAAAAATTTCTCCTTCACAAATTTTCTCACTTTTCTCGAAGAGATGCAAAATTCCTAAGAGAATTGATGTTGAACAAATGAAATGTTTGATATTATATTTATATAGGTTGTGGAGGAAATTTATTCCCTTGGGTGGACATGCAAATCAAAATTACAAATAATTAAATTCCCTTTTGTTTGGTTGGCTCACCAAAAAAGGTGGGGTGCATCAACTTCAAAAATTCATATATATTCAACCATAAGGAGTTAGAAGATGCTCCACATATCAATGAAAATGGATTTACAAGGAATATCTCCCTACTATGGGTTTATTTTCAAATTATTGGTCTAATACCCTTAAATTTTTCAATATGTATAGGACATCGAATATCCCACACATGAGGGTGCCAAACACCATACCACCAACTACAAGAGTTTCAAAGTATTCTTCTACATATCAAGTCATGTTTGTGAGCTCTACCTCTATCTACATACCAATATCCATATAACCACAAATAGGAACATACATCACCATGGTTCAAGACTTAAGGCACCACATGCAAGGGTTTCGAGGACTCTTTCAAAGATATCATATAATATTTAAACAGGATACTTTCCATGGAATTCAATCCCATCACATAGGACTCCATCGCCAAGTGATGAGGGAATCATGACCAAATATTCCATCATATCAAAGGCTCCAACAATCATGGGCTTACAAACCACCATATGTATGGATTCCAAGATTGAAATCATTTCCAAATGCACCATCAATGATCATATAGTCTACAAGGGTCATCATGCCACCATTTATGTGGGTGCTAGACCTTCTCATGCATAATGACCATCTCCAAGGGTTCCATGACCCCAGCAAGGGCTACATAGGCATCAATATCTTTATCAAGGGTTCCAAGTCTTCATCGAGTCATTAATGACCACATCATCACCTTTAAGGGGACAAGTACCATTAAGCCATCAAATGTGGGCCCAAGGAATTATTCAGGGCTTCTTCATCAAGTAAGGAGCTCCATAGGCTTCTTCAACCACTTCAACCACACCAGGAGACCTCCAAGGGTTAAGATCCATCATGACATCACTTGTGGGGTTGTTAGACCTTCTCTTGGGGTACCATGACCTCAATAAACACAAATGACCACTGAAAGGGTCATTTGGACTCTTGCAACTTCTTCAACCGACCAAGGGAAATTTTGTAGGGTACTAGGGAATAATTTTTGCTACTAGGGAACCAAAGAAACAACTGGGGAACCATAAACATCTTTGGGGTACTTAAAAAATCTATAGGGTGTTGAGGGATTTTGTCATTATCTTAAGGGCTCCAAGGGCTTCAAACTTGGGCTTGGACAAGATCAAAAGGTCTCCTTAGATGGTGACGCTTACTTAACCCTCAGGGGGTCATTAAGGGGCACCAAGACATGTTGGCATGAATGACTATACACAATTGGAATCAATGACAAATTAATCAACAACTGCATGCTTTTGTTTGACCCCATCCCACAAAAATATTGAGAAACACAAAAAAAACATATTACTAGTACCCACACTACATACATTTTGTGACCCCACCACAAGAAAAACTAGAAATACATAAAAATAAAAAAAACATTTTTCGTGGGGTGGGGTCCACCAAAAGAATGCAATGTGGGTAGTAACCACCCCACAAAAAACAATAAATATAAAAAATACGTGTAACTTTTTAAGAAACGCATTTTTTATATATATTTCTCATTTTTCGTGAGGTGAGGTCCACCAAAAGTATGTATTGTGGGTACTCCTTTGATAGGGAATTTAAATCTGCATCCAAAAAGGGCTCACGTGTGAAATTTGAGTAAAACCACAGAGAGATATGTTGAAAATACGAAGAAAAAAAGTAGTTTGTTTTATGACAAATATGTCGATTCAACCATTATGGTTGAGACTATTTCTTGAAATTATATTGGTTCTTGAATTCCAACTCATCAAGAAATTATGGTTGGCTCTTTTTCTTATGAGGTCCATTTTAGACCCCAAATTTCCTGTAATGGAGAATCCAAAACCTCTTTGATACCAACTATCATGGGAGTTGTGGTAGTGAAAAACAATGTAGCTCACCATTATTCAACTCTAATGCCAATTGTCATGAACCTACAATATTCCCATTTTTTTCAAAGATTGGAATTTTTCCAACTTCGTAACAACATTTAAGGTTGTGTGGCACTGCCTTGTGTTGGCCATAGGCCTAAACCAACTTGTTCCTACTACAACTAGAATATGATTTTTTTCCTAAGTTATACCCATAACGTTTCCATAGACTACAAACCATCAAATGCAACTAATTCCTTCTCAACCAAGTTCATTTAACAATCCAAAATGCATCCAACCACAACCTCTAAAAGATATTACTAGCAATAGTTACACTTAATGGTATTAAACACTTAGCCAATTATTCACCTAGCCAATGTCAATGGTCAACCAACAAAAAACATTGCATGAAATGAGGCAACATTAATCCCAATCAATAAGATACAATACACATGCACATGTACAAGTGACAACCAAGGAAATTTCCTTCAACTTTATTTATGAGAAGAATGTTTAAAGTACACAAGGGAGGGAAACCACATGCATGCCACTCTTTTACAACTATTACAATAATTCTAAGGAAGCTAAGCTTAATGCCAAAGACCAACAATATTGTACAAACTAATGCTTGAAGCTATCATGGTATTGCCTCTTGTAGGTCCTATTCACCACTTTGTCTTCCACCAACCCAATCCAAATTCGTTCTAATGTGCAAAACCCATTACTTAGAAAAATTATAGATATCCCTTTGAACTTCCTTACCAAGCTTGATTGAATCTCTACTAATCTTTCTTGATTCCTTAGTCACATTAATACCTCCACTATATATATGATTCTTGATAATATCTAGTAAGCCCCTCCAACTCTAAGAGGACCCAAATATTTGCGTGCAACTCAATGGTGCCTGCCTAACTTCTTTTTCAATGTCCATCTCCAATGGCATCATGCCTTATATGCCATGTAATCATTATCACAAGTATATCTAGTACCCAAGTTCCCATAAGTACGCTCATTGTATCTATGTACATCACAAGTGTTCTTGGTAGGTGTGCCCATCGCATGCATGCCTATTTCATTTATATCCATTGCAAGTGACTTCAATAGGTGTGCTCATTACAATTCTATCACATGTTCCTTTGTAAATTTGTACCCAAGTGTTCCCAGGAAGTGCTTCTAGAAAGGTGCCTCCAAGTACGCTCAATTGTCTTGTGCCTAAGTGCACCTAAGGAGGTGTTCCCACAAGTGCATAAAGTCAACATCTATCCTTTTTAAATGCATCGAAGAGCCTCTATATAACATGCATCCAACCAAGGGTAAGCCCTTAGTCCTCCAAACCAAAGTGCATCCAACTGAGTCTTTCCAAGTCACCTATAATTTGATCGGTTCTTGTTGCCACTTTGTGTGTCATGCATCACACATGCCAATGGAAACGTTTATTCACGACAACTTTATGTGCCTTCCCAATTTATCTCCAAGATTCTCTTCGTCTATCCAACTAATGCAAGCAACCAATATCTATGATTCATTTTGATTTGTGTAATAAAACTTGGACATGTTCATGGTGTGCCTTGCCAATGGGACAAAATACCCAAAATTGAGTCATTTATCCATGAACTTCATGCCACGTCTATCTGTGTCAACAAGTGACCATACAGGTGACTATGTGACGGAGGTTCCCAAATACTCTCAAAGACAAAACCTTACACTAACCTCTCAATTCTCATTCCCCTTACAAAATCTACAATAGTGGAAGTACGATAGGAAGAATCTCATGCGTAGATAAAATTAGAGAAAAAAAACTCTGTAGATAAAGGCATGCTATGGACCTACATAGTAAATAATTTAACAAAATAAAGGAGAACCTATACAAGTCATTAGAGGAAATTCGGGGTCTAAAATTAGCCTTATAAGAAAACGAGCAATTGATGAGTTGGAATGCAAGAACCAATAGAATTTCAATAAAATGAGTCAACCATAACGGTTGACTTGATAGATTTGTTGTATTTACAACATATCTCCTTTTTTTTAAATCAAATTTCAAGCAACAACACTCGTTGGATGCAGAATTAAATTATGCATCCAACGAGTACCCTGTTGCATACTTCTAACAGACCCTACTGCCCCAAAAACAAGAAATACTTGAAAAACGTGATAATTCTACATCCAACAAGTACCCCCACTGCATACATCTGATGGACCCCGTTGTTGATCCAAATAAATATCGGTGTCCACCCACCTATTCCACTGGCTGAAAACAATTGTCCATTGTGGCAGTTTCCTAGTTATTTTTCTATGGTTTTTCGGGTCCTAAACTTCTGGGGTTGTTTTGAGGCCCTGGACAAATTTTTTTGGCGATTCGAGGGAAAAATATTTTTCCAATGACAATTATTTGACCTCAGTCAGAAGATGTAAATCTCAGATAGACCTTTCCAACGGGTTATCGAGCGCCCAAATCGGAGATCATATGCAAAATTTATGACCCTAGGAAGTTGACTATTTAACTAACCACCTTAGGGCCGCAAAATTTATGACGATTCATCTTCTAGGGTTATGTTTTGGACTTTTGGGGTCCTTTCCGTCATGCTTATTATAAATAGGCCATTTGGGCCTCATTTTTTATTCATCTTGGCACAGATGAGCATAGAAGCCACATCTCCTCTCGGAGATAGATACCACCATTCTAGCTATTGTATTTACAGTCTGTTATATTTATGTTATTTAATAGAATCCGTGTTCATTGTATCTATGTTATATTTTCAATATCATTGTGTTTATGATTATCTATCTATTCTTTCATTTCATTCCCACATAAATCTAGATCAGCTACCCCAAAAACTATAAATACTTGCAAAAACGTGATTATACATCATCATCATGTTTTTTAGGTATTTCTTGTTTTTGGTGCAACGGGGGAACTTGGAGGGTGTAGAATTTAATTCTACATCTAATGAGTGCTCCTGCTCAAAATTTGAGTAAAAACACAGGGATATATGTTGAAAATACGAACAAAAAATTAGTTTTTTCTTTCTTCCTCCAAAATTAATAAATATTATTTTATTATTTTAACTATTATTTTATTATTTTCCTTGGGAGGCCCA
The DNA here is from genome assembly GCA_001517045.1 of Pseudotsuga menziesii. Classification (NCBI taxonomy): domain Eukaryota; kingdom Viridiplantae; phylum Streptophyta; class Pinopsida; order Pinales; family Pinaceae; genus Pseudotsuga; species Pseudotsuga menziesii. The sequence continues at coordinate 47,161 of LPNX010054365.1, forward strand.
TTTTAGACCCCAAATTTCCTCTAATGTAAATCAATATGTTTATATTGACACAATATTATTATCACATTTAAACTTCTCTTGATGATGATGATGATTAACATCCACTGAGACCCTTTTGGTCTATCTAACCTTAAGAAAAGAGAAAGTAATTACTTGGACTTCTGTAAAATTTAATTCCTATGATTGAAAAGTTGAGAACAAAGCGTTGATAGGTTTCCTAGTTTGGACAAGTTATAAGATCATGGAGATTAGAGTTGTAGAAAAGGTTAGGAAACCATGATTAAATGTGGGTGTACATAGGGCACTCTAAAAGAAAGTGATATTTTCCCTTGATGTTCATAAATTCATAGAGTCAAATCATTTCCTCCCATGGTTCTTTAGGAATTACCCAACATTGTGTTTTTCTATGAAGCTCATGGTATTTCGTTGTTATATTGGTTATATTAATATTCTTCTTTGAGCTCGTTAAGACAAGGAGGTACTTTTTCTCTTTCATATTACGATTAATGAATTCCTTGTGATATCTTTAGTTTCTTTTACCCTCTAAATATTTTTCGTCCCACATTCTCACTTTGAACTTGTTACCACCTAAGTTGTACTTAGTGGTTTTTTATCAAGTGAGCCTAGTGAACCAGACAAGGATAACTTGTTCAGAACTCAGAAGACCTTTGGAACTACTTCTGGGAAGTGCTTGTTGTACTATATCACATGTTCATACCCCATGGGGGAATTGTAATAAATATTCTAGCATGATAGTTTCTGTAAAAGACTCGGTCTCTTAGACTTTATTTGTCAATCCGATCAGCCCAGGGTGTTTTATCCCTTGGTTATTATTGGTTGTTGAATAAACGACTAATAGTTTTTGAGTTTTTCACTCCATACCTCCAAAGTTGGGGTGGTTGGCTTGGCATTTAGGCCTATTGAGCTTATTAGAGTCTATGTGTCAATGTATAAACATGCTAGACATCATGGTCGAGTCATATGAACATGTCTAAGTCCCACTAGGTTTCTTCAATTTTTCAATTTTTTAGTTTTTTCAGTATTTTTTATTAAAATTTAATTTTTCCAAAGCTTAGGCTATTTTTAATAGTTTAATTGGAAAAATTGTTTTTTAATAAAAGTGGGTCAAATAATCAGTTTCAGTCATGTAGGTGCTCATTTTCAAGCTAAGAGCACCATGTAAACCCATGGACCCACTATTTCCTAGTTTTGAGTGATTTTCCATCACTCGGGTCAGAAAGCCCCAAAAATCAATTATTGATTATTTTAATTAATAAATTGATGAATAATGGAGCAAATCCAAAATCATAGATTAGTGGATTCTCAGCCGATTTGATTGAAATCAGTCAGATCTGAACCATAATGACTGGGTCTGACAAATCCTTGACTAAAGGAGGTGATCAAATCAGATCCAGAGTTGATCTTCAACAGTATTTATGGGGAATTATGCCCTCTCTCTCTCCTCCACACGTTTGGACTCTCCTGGATGCTCTGTGGACTAATGTGTCAGTTTATGGGTTGATGTGTTAGCTCAGTCAGCCCCCCGATTGAAAATTAGGCTCAGTTCAGCTTCAGATCTGCATTGATTGACTCTCCATCAGCTGATTTGATCTATCTCCTTGGGATTTGTCCCCCCCTTGGGATGGATCTCCTAGTTTTTGTATATATCCAAGTATAAGAGTCCTCTTCCAAGCTAGTTAGAGTTGGATTGAAGGGATTGCTATTGTAATACTATTGTAATCTTTTAATTGTTGAAATAAAGAAGCTTTGGAGGCCAAATGGTGTAATGCTCTCATATGTGTGGATTAATCATTATCTTATGGCTATTGATGTTGCCGACTTTTCTCTCAAATTCTGCATCTGAACCCTGTCTGGCTTGAATGATTCAGCTGAATCAATAAGAGTATCGTTGGGAAAGTAAGGTTACTTGTTTTTATTATATATTATAGCATATATGATTAGAATATCTAGATTATACATGTTTAATAAGTTTATTTGCATGTAATTTTTGTCTCTTTTTCATATATATATCCAAATCTCATGAGGTTTCGTGTAGGATTGTGTGTTTAGCTTTCAGGTAGCAAGGATTGGACAAGCTGTGGATCTAGTTTGGCTCCACTTTACATCCAAAATCTTTGTGAATACATTTCCCCTCTGTATTCCACTAACAAGTTTCCATTGCAGATCTGCTTCAGCAACAAGCACTTCTCTTCTCTGTTTCCTCCTTCAAAATCAATTTTTTTACCTGGTTACTTTGTTCACAGCTTTGATATTGTTTAGATATATTATCTTAAATTAAATTTAACATAGATATATCTCCTCAAATCCCATAATCTATATCATGTTCTTAAAATGTTTCATAAGCATTCTAGATCTAGCTTTAGGGAAATCGTCCTTTTTTGCATGGAATTTTAAAGAGAATTTGTAGCTTGCATGCATTAGATTTCTATTTTATATTATAAAAGATAAATCTAGCAATAATTTCAAATCATATTGGCTTCCTAGAAGGCAAGACAAGATCCCAAGAAAATATTTCTTTCCTTGGTTCCCTTTTTACCTTTTTTAACTAGTTTTAACTTAGCTTTTTTTGGTTAAAAGTAAGCTAACCCAAAGGTACTTTCAGAGTGCTTTTGGGCATATTTCAATCTAATAATCTTGCTGGTTTTTAGCAGGTATAACAGAAAATATGAGGAGCTTATGTTTGAAAGTGACTTTTGGGCCTTCTGAATCCCCCCAGGGGTCTCCCTTTTCGACTGAAATCTTTAATTTTTTGCACTTTGTAAGCTCTTGGTTTCATTCTATATAAGAATCAAGAGGCATCATATCAGTTTTCTAATATTGTAACCGCTGGTAATAAAAATAATTCTGAATAGGCTCTTTCGAGCCCATTCCCCATCCCCCCTGGGGGGATTTGCGTCTGTGTCATTTTTTGCTTTTTGTTCATCTTTTTTCAATATAGTGTAGTACCAATTTGTAGGGTAGTATAATTTGATTTAAAATCATTTCCATATTCCATTTCTATTGGTTTCAAATTAACTTTAATACTTACCCCACGAGCCTCCTTTTGAGCCGAAGGGTGAAGAAAGGTTCGTGGTAGTCTAATTAGAAAATTGTGGTTTTCTTATCTTTTTATGTTTCATTTGCTATCATCATTTGTTTTAGTAACCATAATAAAATCAACCCCTCCTTGATTCCCCGATTGAGGTCCACTTGGACCGAAAGAGGTTCCTGGAGGGTTTTCTTTTTAACAAGAACATCCATCTCAAAATTTACTAAAATTGATAAGACTCCAATGTGTATGCTCTGCACTTGGCTGTGGTTCATCCAATCAGTCAAGTTGTATCAAAAGCACTTGAGTGACTAGTATAATTAGGATTCACTCTCCCAAATTGACAAACCATCAGGTGAAAATCCAACACCTAGATCAAACCATTACGGTGGAAAAATAACCAAAGGAAGCGGGAACTTCTGAAAAGTGACTTCGGGGCACCGATCTCTGACACACCCTAACAGGTGCATTATGAACAATAGCCCCAGAGACTCCATTCAACCCACATATTCCTTGCGGGTAGCCGTGAAGGTTTAGTTTTGGGCATACTCCAAGTACTCTGGGGTATATCTGGAGTCCACCCCCTCGCCTAAATTTAATCAAATCATATTTCACATTAACTTAAAATGTACCAAGAGGCAATTGCAAAACATTCACTCCAAGCACATGCAAGTACATTTATTTCCTTTTGACTCCATTTTAAGGCACTGGTTATTTTCTTGCTATATATATATATATATATATATTGTGTCTCTACATTGTGCTTTCATGCGCTCATTTTGTATCTTGTCATCTATGGTTCTTTATGGTTAAATTTCAAACTCCTAAGTAATTCATTCAGTTTAACATCACCATACTAAGTAATTAGCCTTAGTAACTTAATAGGGTCTACCCCCCTTGGCTTCATTAGGAGTTGAGCCTAAACGGAGGAGTCAAGAACAAGGTGACAGCCTTGACTCGAGACTTTCTCCCAAGGACACACTGAGTGGATTGAAGATTTCTACCACGTGACCCAAGTGTGTGAAAGGCAGCAACAGAACTTAGGTGTGATTGTAATTTTTATATTGTTGATATCTTGCAAAGTGGTATATTCATCAATCTTCTAATGATTGAACCAAGCCATGGTTTCCTTATACCATCCTCTCTTCAGTCGAATATGACCTTGGATATAATTTAAAACAATTTTAGGGAGTATCAGGTCTTCCATGTTATTTATCTTATTCTTGTACATCAATTATCTATACATAGTGATGCTTTTGATGGGGGGAAGACCCACTTCTATAAAGAGAATATGATAGGGTGTTTTGCTCTTAATTTTGAGGTTATACGTGATAAAAAAAAATTGACCTGGCACGATATTTCTCCAAGATTCTCAAGAGATGTTGCAACCCCAAACTTCACAATCATAGAAGACAAATAGTGTGAGAAGAGTTTCAAAAACTAACTTATTTTTATCCCACGCCACTAGATTTGTTGATTTACTATTGATTTCTAGGCCAAAGTAAGCTTTCAACCCTCCATTAATATTTTTATCAATGCTATATTTTCAATTGAGCTTGTGATAGAAATCAACTCCAAGATATTTGTAGGAGGATACTTCCTCAAATTTTTTATTGTCATAAACAAAATTCATATAAGTGTCTTTATTTGACTTGGTGATCATAAAGTCTTCAGCTTTGTTAGCATTAACAGACCTACTCATGTTAGAGAAGAAATCCTTGAGAATCCTTAGTTGATTATCAAGGTCAAAGGGATCCTTTCCAAAAGAACAATATCATCATCATAGATAAAGAGGATGATAGCTATCCTAGCTAAGGTCATTCCAGCGCAACTTTCTTCTTCTAAATAGCTTTCTAGCTTATCGATGTAAATGTCAAAAAGAGTAGCGAAGAGAGAAAATCCTTCTTTGAATCCAATATTACAACTAATATATTTTGACCACCCCTTAGTAATCTTAAATTTGGAAATGAATTTCTCGTACATCCTCGGCACAATAGCTCTCAACTCTAAAGGAATCTTTAGTTCTTCTAATCTATTCCACAAGTTATTTCTAGGCACAATATCAAAAGCTTTCCTAAAGTCCATGAAACAACAAAAGATATTGGATTTAATATTATGAAAATATTCTATAATTATCCTAATATTAGTGAAGTGGTATGTGGTAGAATGATTCCTTTTAAACCACGCCTAGCATTTAGCCCACTTACCTTCACTTTCAAGCCATACGCTAATTTTATTCTCTTAAATAATACATGTCAAAACCCAAATTTTCACAAAAATTTAAAATTTTGAGATAACATAAAATGCTGAAACTGTAGTTTACTAACAACTAAAGGTTAGTAGTAAAAGAAACAATCAAAAGATTAGTATTACATAATCTCAATTACTTTAACTAAGCAGTTTCCTTTTTGTAACATGAATAAGGTTTACTTGTGTAATGTTTATTTCAGTTTACTGATGAGTTTTCTTTATGACAAGTAGGTGGAATCTAACTTTGAATCCTAGGCTTACTTAGCATTTATGCTAACGCATAAAGATTACTGGTTCTTACAGGTTTACAAGTATGATCGAACAAGTAACGTTTTAATTTCATAAAGTATCTAGAAGTGTTTCTATTTGCAATAAAATAGCTTAGTAAATAAGCTGCTAAATTCCAAGCAACTTCCATGAGGTAAAATAGTTTTCTTTCTTCAGTTTTTCTTGTAAACAAAGTTCAAATAATTGAGTTTCTTTCTTTATCATACGTAGCTACAGTAAAGATACTTACTGTGGCTCTAAACTTGTAATCTTAGTTGCATAGTAACTTCTACTTTAATATGCATATCTTGCAATGTTATACTGATTGTACTATTGGTTATAATACATTATCATACTACTTGCTTGAGTATCAAGCTAATCGATATTTATCTTCTATAGGGAAACTTACAGCCTGTAAACTTCTTGACATTATAAGTTTGATTAGTGTAAAAATAATAGTGTCTTTTCACATGAAAACATTGTTTGCCTATGCTTCTTAAATTTACATCAAACCATGTGGTTGTATTGATTATAGACTCAAGTAGGATCATTCCATTGCAGTTCTTATTATTCCTATAATACTTTTCTTGTATTAAGTTACTGTCTACAAACAGTTTCTAAGGTTGATGTTTTCTATAAAGGTCAACCTTCTATCCTATGCTAAGCACCAGTTATTTTGTATAAGCATAAAACCATTCAAATATATAGACATGGTAAATTACCAGCAATTGCCTAGTTGAGAAACAACCATAGTCTAATAAAGTCTAAACCAATTTGAACTATGTAAAAGAATTCATAAAAGTGTTCTACTACTATGCTAGCCAACTTTATAGTTTACTACCATTGATTCGTTGGTTTTTATAAGGTTTAAGAACATACATAAACTATTTTGTTTATAGACATACAAGTCTAATACAAAGTTGAACTTGTAAAGAGTTCATGATTCTACTCTTTACTATGCTATGTAACTTTATAATTGTCACAACTTGAATTGTTGTTTTAAAAGAGTACAACCATGCATAGACCACAATGTATTTAAATATAGAAACTATAGTTGTTCGATGGTTTTAAACCATTCAACTTGGACTCTTCTATATAACAAATGGTTACTATATTTACAAGGGTTAACGTTAATGAAACATGGTTTACCAAACATCCATATAGTGACCTCAATATTACAATATAATGGATATATGATTAGCGATGAGATAATTCCTATACAAGATTGTTTTCGAGATAACCAAAGTTTAAAAGGTGATCATTTTTGCTAAAGTCAACGTTAACATAATGTTGTTATCCCAATGCCATGATGAACTATCAAACCATACGATAAGCAATATATTTGAATTATGACATGATAACAAAGCATATAATATAGTTTTATGCATCGTATGATAAAAATCATTGTTTAAGTGATTGGAAAAATATTTGCAGTGCAGGAACTATGTAATTCGACCCACACATGGTTTCATTTTTCCTGAGACACATGGTCATCTCCTAGCCATATATTGGAGAATATAAAACTCCTACAACCCTAACACCTTGTCATTCTTCCTCCGCAGTTTATGCTGGCCTTCAGCTACTCTACAAGCTTTTCATGGCGGTTGTGGGTTCTTCCTTGTTCCAGTTTGCTCCGAACTTTGAATGTCTACTGTTGTAGTTATCAGTGCTTAGTCTTAATGTCATTTCTTTGTAATCATGATTTTTATCCTGCAAGAGCTTGCTGGTTTCATTGTACTTGGTTTGCGGCCTGTCTATACTCCATTTTGCTCCTTCCTTAATTAGTTACTACTGTGTGAAAGCTGAGATTTTAATTACTGTTTGAGATTGCTTGACTTCATCATAGGGTTTGGAAGAATGATAAGCACTCGTTGCTATTGGTGACAGTCTCTCCACAAGACTGATCGACATTCAAAAACAGGTAATTTATTAGTGTTGTTTTATCTTATAGCATGTGTTTATATTTTACAAAAGGGTATACGATATTTTAAGTACTTCACGTACTAACACCTTGTAATCAAATATCCTTGCAGGGGCTTGAGACTACATACATCAATCCTGGAGAAAAGTACATCGACTATCTTCGGAGGCCGTGGCTCTAAACGGGTAATCCCTGCGGTCGAATGTTGGGTTCTTGCCCTACTTGTAGCAGGGTTGTTGTTTGGAGTAACCCTGAGATGGGGAATCTTTTCTAGGCTTGCCATTAACTATGCAGTCTCTTTTAAAGGTCGTTACTGTTTTTAACTAGCCTTCAAACCCTCACTAGTCGATGGGTAAACTCGGCCTTGAGCTAAGTATTGTATTTGGTCTTCAGTGTTCAGCCTTATGGCTTAATGATAGAAAACAATAGTTTTGTTACTACTGTTCTGTATTCGAGCTTGGACTCGGTTTACAAAGTTACTATTTGATGCTCTGTGTACTTAGGGTTTCAACCCTATTCGACTGTGAATGAATATTGTTACTATTTAATATATTTCATAAAATATTTTTGTTAATGGATTAAGACTGTTGCTCCGTCATGGTTAATTTATAAATTTTGCTCATTTTGCTCGGAAATACGAGCTAGGGTTTTCCTGTAGGAAACCATTGTTTTTAAACAAATTATTCCTTTTATTTTTAACAAGTTTTGTTACTTTGTTAATTTGGTTTTTAACTAGTGTTACAAGTGTGTTGTGGAAATTTTCCAGTTTATAATATTACCATTGTCTTTTTATTTGTCCTTAAGGGACTGTAAATAATTTACAATAGTCTAGTTGTTTATTAATTAAATAATCCAAATAATTGGATTAGAACTTAAATGTTTATCATTTGTAAATGTAATACTTGTTTAGGGTTTCGACCCTGTAATTTGCTTTTACAGGTATATCGAGTTTGTAATTTTTAATACAGTTCTTTTCAAAATTAATCATTTATTTACATGTTAATTATTATCATATTCTGTTTGTTTTATGTAATAAATTACAGACAGGGTTTTATTAGAGTTCTTTGATAATATGTACATAAACTCTGTACTTAGTTTGTTCTTTATAAATTAATTATTTTAATAACACCCTACTTGGGTTTGAGTATTAGTTAGACTTCATTTAGTTGTTAATACTTGTAAATAAACTAAGTATTTGTAGTTAAATTCTTATTTATCTAAAAGTAATAAAGTAGTTTGACTGGTTTATTTCTACTGCTTATGCAATAGGTTAATAAATAAACACAAGGAAAAATATATACACATTGCATAACATAGTTTACCCTCTTGCATATTTTATTTTCAATAAAAGAATAATGTACTGTGTGTAAGCATAACATCTTATCCACTAGGGTATTTTATTAATATGATAATCCTTCTACTTATAATGAGTTATTGCTATTTCTTTTTCAGTATACTCACATCAATAAGCTAGTTAATCCATAAACATAAGTAAACAGATTATTGTTCTTTTCTGATAATAATCTACTATATAGAAATAAATTACTTGCTACTGTAAATGCATAACATATCTAATCATTTCAGTCTCTTATCACTTCCTTCATCTACTTTAAATAATCTGTCTGTGTTGGATCACGGTCTAGTCCTTCCAGACGTGGAAAACACAGATTAGAATCATTTTCATCTATTCAGATTCATTCCTTTACTAATCCAAAAAGATTACTAACTCTTAACATTATACAACTAAATACTTAACATTCATTTAGCAATCAAATCCATATTTAACCATCTAACACAGTAAAACAAAAAGATTGTAGAACCTAATTAATTGGACAACAACAGCGTTAGGAGGTCGTTCCTCCCTACCAACTCCTGGAGAGCACTCAAACAACGCTTCCTCAGGACCCCCAAGCCTGTTCCTAGTCTCCTTGGTTGAGAACTAGTGGAGCAAGCAAATAGTAGACTAGTCCAATGACTCAATAATCACTCTGCACTCAGCAATAAGATCTTTCAGCTGAAAAGTTGCACTATATCACTTAGCAGTTAACCCCTCAAACTCTTTCCACAAATTCCCTTGCCATTGAATTTCTCTAAAGTACATTCACCTGAATGATCACTTCCCTAGAATGAGCAGCCTCGACTCTCTTCAATGGGCATTTTTATAAAGATTGCCTAGGTCTTTTGGGTCAGTTGTCATTAATTAATCCATCTCCTCTAACCCCACTTTCTTTGGGGATCATGACCCCAAATGTAGGGAGGTTTCCACCTACAACAGTTGGAAGTGGTTTGAGGATGCTGCCACATGTCTGTTTACTCTCCACCCAGTCTCCTCCGCCAATTTGACTAGTAAACACTCTTTTAACAGCTCTCCTAAGCTGTTGTCTCCACTTTTATTTATTTATAATTAAAATATTCAAAATTACATTCAATATCCTTGACTCCACTGAGTCATCAATTACAACTTAGCATAAAATTTAACATATTGTCTTTAAATAAAATCAAATAAGATAATATTATTTTTACAAAATTGGGGCACGTGACAATACTATATAGCTTAGCTAAGAGAGTGCTAATCATAGGAATAATGAGGCTCTTATTGGGTATATGTTATATTCTTTGCATGTGTGTATGGAGGGGAGGTGCGCATGCCAATGCTGCAGCTCGGCTTTTATCGCTATTTATAGATGTTTGTGGCTAGTTTTAGAATTTGTCTAAAAATATGTAACTTAATCTCGGTTAAGGGATTGGAGTCTTTTTCTAATATAGGTTAACGGATTAGGGTATTTGGATGTTGCGGAATACCTATATTTTGTATTCTGAGGATTTCATAATGTAATGAAGAGAAAATAGGAGGTGTGGCTCCAAGGTTTTCTGGTTTTTCTGTTTAAGGGTTTCTAGGGTAAATCTCTATGTTTATGTGTGAATGATGTGTTGTGATCTCTATTTTGCTTAAAAGAATCTGTATGCTTTGCTTCTCTGCACAGGTTTAAAACATACAGCTCTAAGTCCAAAAAGAGGGAAATCTTGCGTAACTCCTAGATTGAAGAGCTTGAGGATGTGAGGAATAACAACGGTTCCTTCAATTTTCAGGATTTTTGCTTCATATTCTTCAATGTCTTTAAATTTCCCATTTTCTAGATGCTTGACCCCAAAGTCATTGTCTTCTAACTGGAAAACTTCTTTCACTGCAAGAAGATTTTTTACTGGTTTTAATGACTTATCCAATATTTAAACTAATTTTCAATTTAAACAAAATATGCAATATTTATATTTTATCCTATATCTAAAGTATGAACACTAAAAATTTTGTCTTTTTCCACTTTTTTTTTAAGTTTAATACAATTTTTAAATTAACTTTTAAAATTATAAAATAGATTAATAAACATAAGTATAGTTTAATATTTTTTAAATTAAAAAAATAATATAAATTACCGTTAAATTTTGAATTATGAAATGGCAAATTATTATTATCTTTACTACATTACAATAATAAATAACTAGTCAAAGTTTTCTTTTAATGAAATAGTAATTTTTTATTATATTATTTACTACATTACAAGTTAATAAAAAATATTTCATTTTATTTTAAATAATAATAGAAATAATTCAATAATATTCAATAATGATAATGTAGAAACAATTTTCATTTTAGTATTTTTTTATGAAACAATAATAATGTATATTCATTATATGTATATGTATATTATTTACTAGCTATTGCACCAGAAGGTGTAATGGAACACTGAAAGGAAAAATAAAATAAACGGTGAGTTGAAGTGAATTCAGTGGCACAAATGAAACAAATTTGAAGGTAATTCAATGACAACAACAAGAAAAAATAAAACTATGAATAAAATAAAAACACGGTATGTAATCAAGAAAAAAATAGAAGAGGAAAGAAACCTGAAGGTCCAAACATTATTTCCATTCTGGAGGTAGTGGAGACTCAACGGGAAGCTCAATACCGATACTTAACAGTTTCATTTTTTGTCCATCAACACCAATCTCGTCACCATGATTAAAATTTCTTGAATTCGAATTCCATTTTCTCTTCCTAGATACGTCTTCAAACATCTTAGATCGTACAAGCCTCTAGTATTGAGCCTTGAAAAAATCTAAAGTTTCAAGGGGAATGGAAAATGACCACATGATGGGGAGATCAAATCTAAATCGATATAAGCTAAAAAAATCATGTGAGAATTCTGAAAGACTCTCATATTATATATAGAAACGTTGGTGCAAGCTTGAGATATATATTAACTCTGGGGGAGACATTTGTACTGAATGTGATCGAATACTGCACAATTTCTCTTAAAGTTGGCATCCAATATTAAAATCCTTGTAGGTTTCTTGACATATTAAATTGCTTATACAGTTACTTCATAATGTTTCAAATATCCCAAGTGGTGGAAACAAAATGAGAATTCAATTGGAGTACAAACATATGGTATTTGCATTGGTTAGGGTCTTAAGTGAAATCATTGAGAGAATGTAATAGGAATGAACATGGCAGGAATGTAAGAGATATTGTAGGTGAATAGTGACTGTGAAACCCCTATGTTTTTTACTAATAGCCCCTGCATTTACCCACCTTCATAAAGGCGTTCAATCAATACCCACCTTCAACACTTTTCAATTCCATTTATACAACATTTAAGATTACTTTAAATCATTATTTATTCGTGGTGTGGGATACCTAGGGTCTATTATTAGTTTCCAATACATTTCCAACTCCTTTCAGTTAATCCATGCATAATATACAATTCTTTGTGTTGGAGACATTTACCATCATACACACTCTTTCGGTCAAATTGGCCTAGTTAAACCACTATCCTAAGTTTAATTGACATCAGTGGAGCATTAATTA
>LPNX010054365.1:62505-136319 GCA_001517045.1 Pseudotsuga menziesii
CCAGTTATTGCTAATTCATGAGTAATTGTTAATAATTCTTTGATGAGATTGAATCTTAGTTCCTAGATCATGTGCAAGAATTAATACTTTGTGTGTATGAGAGTAGCTCTTATATTCCCTTCATAAATTGCAGTCAAGGTTTTATTGATAGCCTGGCTTTGCCATCTTTTATTGTACCATGTCAATTTTTACCTATATTAGCTATTAAAGGATAGAAAATTCTTTCATATCACTACCCATACATGTCATGATGTACATCAATTCTCTGAATTCCAACTTTCTCTTTAACTCCTAAAATTTATTATGATTGTTGATACAGAGGAAAAATAAAAATCAAGAATTGTTCCACATGAATCCATGCAGAGGGATGTGTGTATTTGTTTTCCATGTTAATGAGTTGTTGTAGTTTTAATTGTTGGAGAAAACTATGTGGGCAACATCAATTATGAATTGCAACAACAATTATGAATAGCTTGCACAATTAAACTATCACATTGAAACTAAACATACAATAATTCAAACCAACAATAAATCCATTGTCAAATATCTGCAAGATAACCTATTTTTGTTTTAATATCATTAAAGGGATTATATAAATTAACGAGACAACAATTAATGACTAAAAGTAATTTTTCCAAGGATTAAAAATAACCATTTGGTTAACCTTTTGTGCTTATTCAAGACAGGTATGGGATGAGATGGACAATATGATAGGGGTTAGAGGAGTTTGGAAAGGGGAGACAATAGCAAGATGTTTCAAAACCTAGCAAATGAAGCTAGAGAAAAAATAATTTAAATCCCTTTCCCTAGTGGTAGCTTTGGAATGTGGATTTCTAAGAATGCAAGCTTATTTGAGGACAAATTCATTCCCCCTTTGCAATGTGTTGTCCAAAGCAGATCTATCTTTTTCAATTACAAGTTGCCAAAGTCAGTGTCCATAAATATCATTTTCACGAGTCGCTTAATAAATTTAGGGAATGGGGTTATTTTGATGGTGTGGGGCTATTTGTGGGAAAGGGGCCCAAATAACTATATGGGGATTCTAAATCTAAAACTGCTTTTAATCCTATCCACTTAGAAAGGGACATTTAAACATCAATTGTTTGGTGACTTAATATTAGTCATAAATCAGATAAAAGGGGGAATTTGAAATGGTAAGTTTGTTCTCAACTCTTGTGAGGAGGTAAATCAAATGAAATCAGTTTAATTACATCTCATTTTCTCATGTCTACCAAGATCTTAATGTTTTTGTTGATAGCATTTCCAAAAAATGTTTACAGCTTGAGGATAGGATTTGGTCAATGTTGGAATCAAAGGATGGACAAGTATTTGTTCCCCCTTTGTAATGTGTTGTCCAAAGAAGATCTATCTTTTTCAATTACAAGTCGCCAAACTCATTGTCCATAGATATCATTTTCACTAGTCTCTTAATAAATTTAGGGAATGGGGTTATTTTGATGTTGTGGGGCTATTTGTGGGAAAGGGACCCAAATAACTATACGGGGCTTCTAAATCTTAAACTTCTTTTAATCCTATCCACTTAGAAAGGGACATTTAAACATCAATTGTTTGGTGACTTAATATTAGTCATAAATTGGATAAAAGGGTGAATTTGAAATGGTAAGTTTGTTCTCAACTCTTTTGAGGAGGTAAATCAAATGAAATCAGTTTAATTACATCTCATTTTCTCATGTCTACCAAGATCTTAATTTTTGTGTTGATAGCCTTTCCAAAAAATGTTTACAGCTTGAGGATAGGATTTGGTCAATGCTGGAATCAAAGGATGGACAAGTATTTGAACACATCAAACTAGTCTATTGATTATGCACCCCTTCAGCTAAAAGTTCAATTATTTCCAAAGGTATTGATCCTTTGAAGTCTTATTTCCAACCTATTTTTGGAATTTATGTATTGTTGAAAACATTATATTAGGGAAAGATTTCTTGAGCAGTTTCTATGTAATCTATTGAGACACTTCTATGACTGTAAAAGACTATTTTATCTAGATGTATGAGATTTTAGAGAAGGAAAGAGTTTAGCTAGGATATCAGACAAAATATATTTCCCAAGAGACCATAGTAATGTATGTATGGTCTATATTGATTGCAGTGTTCTAACATCATAACGAATAACACCATCTGCAATATTGCAACTTTTTCAACTCAAAATTTCCATTGTCACAATTTAATTAAGGAATTATAATAAGGTTCACCCCATTGCTATAGGAAAAAATATGAATGAAAGGGAAATAACCACTTTGACATGCACAGATAAATGATCATTACATATTGACTAGGTTCAAGTTTGATTTTAGCATTTTATGACCACCTTCCTCAAAATAAACACTTTACATTATTGTCAAGTAAATTGTACGTCTTAAATAAACCAAGTTTTTCTAAGTTTCATAATGTATGTGTGACTGTTCCTCTTGTTCCTCCTCTTCATGTTCATCATCATTTGACTCCTGACCTGAATCATTGTCATCTCCTGCGTCATCTAAAGATTCCTCTCCAAGAATGTCTTTCTTAAGGTTTTCATAATATTTCTCATGCTCCAAAAAATATGGATCTAGCTTGAAATTATCTCTTACACGTCTCAAAGAAACAATACTGAGACTTTAATATTGCATATTGAAAACACAAAGGGATATAAATTATAAAAAATTTAAAACAAGAAACCCTATTAATGAAGAAATTCTAAGCAAATATACCAAGGTCAACTTCTTGGTCAAGCTCGTATTCTAAGGAAAATTCATGGGTAAACTGGTCTTCTTGTTCCGCAAGATCCAGTTCCGGATGAATAGTTGGATAACCCTACAAAATTCAAAAAAATAGTACTAAGGAATCATGCACATACCATAAAGATCATATAACCATCAACTACAACACATACAAGAATTCACATCATATTATACCTCGAAGTTAGCTTTGCAAATTGAAAAAAATCCTTCAATTAGAAACTGCAATCATTTGTCAATTTCTCCCTCATGAAGAATGCCCCTAAATCACTCAAAAATTACTTCACACAATTGAAATCCAAGTCCCCTAGCATTTAATTTAATATACCATATCAGAATCAAATTCCTTGAAAAATGATGCATCCAATGACAGGTGACTTGCTTATGCCTTGTCTGAATTTAATGAGTTGTGTAAAATGAAATTTAGATTAAGAGTTGACAATTCAAATTCATTGTCTTTGAAAAACATATGATAATTGGATATAGAATGGACACTTCTAGGATTATCCCTTAATTGGCATAATTATCAGTATTTGCAACCATGTGCTGAGATGCATGGCGTGGTATTCACCTCGTGAGTAAACTCTTCAGATCTCTCAAGCATTAGGAATAAGGAAGACGACAAAGCTTTGATACTATCTTATCTTACCATGAAGGCCTTGAGGTGAAAGGTATTGAATCATAGATTTGCATTCCTTCACAAATACAATAGCAGCCTGCAAAGAAGAAAACATATTTTAAATATCGACATATGTTCTAGAGAAGAAACCTGGCTGCAACATTGATCAAATGCCAAAGGAACTAGTATCGTTTAAGCACGAGCACAAACAATGAAACCATAAGCTAGAATTCTATACCTAGACACTATCGTCTGTAGGATTCTCCAACAAAACAATAAGAATTTCCAAAGCAATGATCTCATATGCAACTTATTGGTTCATGAGATGAGCTATGAATTTTGTGGCTGCTAGTAAAATAGGTTGCATAATATTTAAATATTATTATATACAACATGACATTATCATATAAGAATGCAACACTATCTCATATATATATATATATTAGATATAAAACAAGCATTTAAAAATATATTATTCACTTTCCCTACTTTTTCACTTACCCAACAAACCTTTCTTTCTTTAGTTTCAGCTATATTTTAATATTAGTATTGCATACATATCCCGATATAATAGGATATTCTTAAACATTAATACTTCCACCCATACTTGCATTGTTACCAGAAATTCTCAATCAATATGGTCAAAGATCGTTTCCCTAGTCTACATGGGGAAGATATAGAACAAAAGATTCACATCAATGCATCCTCTCCCTAGACTGTTAAACTACTTGAATGTAAAGCTTTCTTACCTCACTTGGAAGGTGAGCCTTGCCATATAATTATCTTGTGATCAATTGTACCTTCAAAATAATGTAAGGAACAAGATACAATAGTGAAAGCAAAAACATAATTTAACGATCTATACTAATGATCAAGGAGAAAAGTAATGTATAACTGATATTTTAACATGCCCATATAACTTGCTAAACATTGCGTTAAAAAAATGTTATTTTCTCATAAGACTTGGGCCATGAATATTCCTATAACAATCATTCTTAAGTTTAATTGTTTATGTAACAGTCCTTTCTGCAAATAAAACTTCCTTCTGCAACTATGCTTCCGCAATGCGGATTACGGGTTGTGGAACTTGCTTAATTCTTTTAGGATCGTATCCTTCTGCATTTCCACTTCCGCAATGCAGATTGCAGATTGCAGAAACCCCGTATTTACTTTATATTTTTCTTCAACTTTCCACTTTTTGCATTCCTCAATACGAATTGTGTATTGCAGTAATCCCATATTCCCACAATTTTTCCATTTCCGCATTCCACAATGTGGATTGCGGATTACAGGAAGCCCTTAAATCTATTCAATTTAACTTTCCACTTTCCTCATTATGCAATGCGAATTACAAAAGCTCTAACATATCATCATTTTTTACAATTTCCTTTCTGCATTCCACATTCCGCAATGCAAATCGCAGATTGCGGAAACCTTTACACTTAACCACTTTTCCTTCCTTCTTTATGCATTCCTCAATGTGGATTGCGGAAACTCTTATAATTTTATACGTTTTTACCTTCCACTTCCTGCTTTCTACGATGCGGATTGTAGGTTGTAGAAACACTTAAGATTGTTCCATTTTGACTTTTGCTTTCTGCACAACTAATTCTGCATCATTGATTCCTTGCGGAATCAACCCCAACTGTCGATATCAAGCAGATGTGGGATGCAGATTGTGGAAATCCCATAATCCATTCGAAATTTTACCCTTCCTCAATTTCTCTTCTACAATGTGAATTGTGGATTACGGATAAGCACATAAACTGAATAACTTTCTTCCCTAGTAATTTTTACATTGTTCTACTGTGTGTTTCCTTAGGGGGAACCCAGGGATGCTTCACATTCGGTGGCCTTACCGACTTAGGTTGAGTTCGTTATGTAGGTTGAATTCAAGTTTATGAATCTTGAAGTGGGTTTAATGGCTAGTTTACCACACTTTCCTTCACAATTTTTTACTTCATTTGAGGACCACAAGTGTTATACAGGGGCTTCCCTATGCTAGCAAGGGTTTAACCCTGAGCAACACTCAGGACTCCCCTCAGGATCTCTTACCACTAGTTATTGACAATAGATAAATAACGCATCCAAGTAGCTCACCACAGAGCAGAATTTACAATCGTTAGAAAGGTCAAGTGACCAAGGGGGGAACCTCAAACCTTTAAAACATAGCATGGCTTCTATAACCTTAGAATCCATGTATCTAAATAAAGTTACAAACCTTCAACCAAGCAGGATCAACCCTTTTCCAGGAAACTATATCAACATACAAGTTACAGTTAATTAAAACATAGTAGGTGCATTACATCTTCAGTGGTCTATGCATCCAATGCAGCCATAACCATTCCTAATAGAATATGAATACCAATATTTGGAGAATGATAAAACCCAAATGCAAAACATCAAACAGAGTATGTGTATTACTCTACTAGGGATTCATTGCAGTCACAACTTGATTTAACATAGTAGGGTATCATACCATTAGTGCACTACATAACCAATGCAAACATCGTCATATGAGCATACACAAGTTTATAAGCATCATTCCCATCAATAAATATAAAGCTTCTATTTATCATTTTATTGATATTGAAACACATATCTACATTATACAAACATACCTTGAGCTCAATAGATTTGCAGAAACAAAACCCAGTAATGGAACCTAGTTGTAAAGTGGGCCACAATGAAAGGGGAACAACCACGTTCCACCCAACTGTAGATTAGGCACAAATATTCTCTGTACTCAATCACCCCTGAGCTAAACTACACATTCCAAGAGCAGAGACAGCTAACCTCGAGTCAGTTTCTAGACATAAATCACTTTCCTAACACTAACACAAAGTTCTCATGCAGTAAGTATTTCTCTCAACTCTTGCCTAACACTAACACAAAGTGCTCACACAGTAAGAATTCATTCCTTCCCAGCGTACTCCGTAGCATCATGCCTCCTCGCATATGCTTACTTATAGTTTGGTTGATTAGGTATCACTTTGCCGTTACGGTCCATCCCCCAAGGAATCCCCATCAACCACTGTGTTCCATGATCTTCCATGGTTTGTCTAATCTCATTCCGCAGCCATGGTCCATTCACCATTGAATACTCATCAACCACTACTCGTTGATTTCTCTAGGGTCTATTCGATGCCATTAAGGCATTTCCGACGCCTGGTGTACTTCCCTGAGGTTTACTACTCTTCGTCTCCCTTTCTTGCATGCATAGTCTCATCTTTTAATGTGGTTGTCCCTTTCATTGTAAATTTCATTAAAGGAAAAATGTAGCGGTTACCACTGTCCTCTAGGGACCATTTGGACAGACTCCACAGTCAGCCAAATTCATCATCAAAATATACATTTGAAAATTTATCATTACTGATAATGTTTCAAAACATACAGTCTAGAATTTAACATTACAAATAATGTTTAGGAATCAGGGGATATTACAAATATTAACACAAAGGAAAAAGGGCAACGAGGCCAAGGTATTGAAGACGAAGGACAGAGAAGGAAAGCGGCTCCCAGTACCCACAATCAGCGCCGGGAAGCGTGGAAGACTGCAGAGAGCTGTGGTGTGACGAAAAGCGGCAGTTCGAGTAGAGATAGACCGGCTGTCATAGTTAGGGTTTTGGGTTACTATTGGGACATGCCCACAGTTTTGTAATAACGAGACCTTCAGGCCACCTATAAAGGGATGTATTTTGTATTGTAAAAGGTTAGCCAGTTAGTCATTGGGTCTTTTAGCTAGTCAGACAATTAGAGAGTCAGTTGATCTGTTAGCTCATAGACACTTGTGCTCTAGTTCTGTATTCAGTCTGTAGTATCTTACTGTAACCAGCAGCTGGCTCATAGAAGCATGTATGTAACAATCCGCGAGGATTAACAGAGAGAGAGAGAGAGAGAGAGAGAGAGAGAGAGAATAATGTAAGAAGGCAATATAGAGAAAGAGAAGAGATCTAGGAGAGAAGGGCTCCCGGCAGTGAGTGTGGAGTTACCCAGAAGATCTCTGGCTGCACAACAGGTTGCAGCAGAACTGTGTACTCTCTCAAGATATACTAAACATAGTTCTATGGACGTAGCTTCTACCCTGGAAGTGAACCACGTAAAACCAGTGTGTTATGTGATTATTTCATGTGATTGTGCTTTACTTAGTTGATATCTGTTATCTGTTACATGAATGTTGTATATCAGTTAGTAAATGTTTGTATGTCCTCATTCAGTTACAGCATTATTGAAGGTTAAAGGTGGATTTACATGTATCAGGCGTCTACATATGAGTTTATCAGTGCTTGTTTCACACAGTAATAAGTCATTATGTTAAATTGTTTCCAGTATACTTATTTGAACAGTAAGTATAGTTGAGGTAGAGTGTGTTGAACTGTGGAAGTTCACATCAGAGTGTTAATATCTTGTTGAAAGTTAGCCAAGTCACTCCACCCAGTGCGATAACCTTTGGACAGTGAGGGTCGCAGTGGGTCGTACTATAGAAGATATCACGTTGACAGTAGGCAATATCGCACCGTCAAAGAAGTTGCAGTGTGAGATAGTGTAGATTGGGAGTTAAGCAGAAGAGAGAGTTGCGCATCGCCAGAGTTGCTGCAATGCGATAGGAGTCCTTCCCCTGTCAGAACTCGCGAAGAAGAGAGACTGCGCATCGCGAAGAGAGACCTCGATGGCTAAGAAGAGCCGTGAGACCCCAGGATGCTATAGAACCTGGTCGAAGACACTTGAGTCTTTGGCCAACCCATTAGAATCACTTCGGGTGAGACTTCAGGCCGCTCCGCGGTCTGTCACCAAAAGGGCCAATGAGCTAGGGGTGTTGTTGGTACATTACAGTAAACCCGGGTTTTCCCATATAACCAATAGTTGGAATGGAGCAACAGTGCGGGGGGTGGGATTGAGGATCATAATTAGAGTTACAGAAATGTAGTGAAAGGTTTTAAATACTAAAAATACTTTTCTCCTTCGTATATAATTTTTTATTTTAAAAAACTACAATTATGTGATATGACTTTGAAACACTAATTTTCATCTTAATCATCATGTTCTATTCCGCCCTAGGCTTTGGGATTTAAATATCTGGCCCGAGGATCTATACCGTAGGTAGATCATAGTCATGAGACTCCAGGTCAAGTGGACACAACTCGCCTAAGTTCATCTCGTCAATTGAATTGCATGCATCACTGCCATAGTATTCTTTTTGCACTGAACCAAGGAGAGGAATGATGCATGCAATTCAGTTGATGAGCTGAACTTAGGTGAGTTGTGTCTACTCAACCTAGATTCTCAGGACTACGATCTACCTACGATATAGATCTTCGGGACAGATATTTAAAGCCGAAATCCTAGGGAAGAATAGAACAGGGAGATTAAGATAAAAATTAGTGTTAAATTCAGAGTCATATCACATAATTGTATTTTTTTAATTAAAAATTATACACAAAGGAGCAAAGTATTTTTAGTACCTTTAGAGAGATGAAAATGTGAGCATGAAAAAAAAATATGACCTCATTTCCTTGGGTTATATCAATGTCCATTTTTTACTCTTCATAATTGTTATTGTGCCACACATTTGCAATTATTATTGCTAGTAAACTATTGAATGACATTAGAATTTACATTAATAACACGTAACTAATTGTTTTGGTGTTTCATAATGCTAAGAGTGGAGGAAAATACATAAAATAAAAGGTGTTATGGCGACTGTGGGATCCGAAAAACAAAAAGTATGGAAACTAAACATGATACTAATTCTCATTTCGACAAGAATTGAAAATGTTCAATGACATGAATTCAAATGGGGATTCAAAATACAAGGTGTCCAAGCATATTTTGGAAGACTTCATTAAATGAAACTTTGCATGATGCGTATGGAAATACAATGTTAAGATCAAGCTATGAGTTCAATCAAGGTCTCTAAAACCATTGATCGAGCTTTTAGACATGTTTTTAAATACCTCTATTGAATGTTTATGTGTGGTTAGAGAAAATTTTGATCGAGCTAGCAGCTTAATCAAGCTTTTCAAAACTTTAACTAAAAAAATATTCGAGTGCCCATATTCATGTGTGCACACGAATATGGACACCCAAAAAATTCTTTAATCAAATTTTTTAAAATCTCGTATTGTTCATGGAAACAAGGTCTTCGAATTCAATTAAAATCAAACATAGAATTATATGATAATAAAATTTAAGAAAACTTAATTTCGACTAGAAAAATGATACTTGTGGGTAATGGTACATACCTTGAAGAAAAAACAAGTAAAAGCATTACTACTGCCACTTCCTCTAGATTTTATGCGTAGATATTAGTCGTGGAGTAATTGGAGTTATAGATGTGATCAATCATATCTATAACTCTAATTACTCTACGACCCATATCTACAAATGAATATAAATGACCCTTTTATGTCCAACAAACGCAGTGAATTAAATCATGGGTTTGTTTCCTATTTATAGTTATAACGATTAGAGATGCTCAATCAAGGTCTTCTTAAACCCTCGATCGAGGTCTTGAACCCTACCTCGAGGGTTTATCAAAAGCTTGATCGAGGTTTTAAGAAGACCTCGATCAAGGTGTTAGAACTCGATCGAGGGTTTAGGAAAAGCTTGATTGAGGTATGTTTTTCTTGTTTTTGCCGAAATTTCCTTACCAAAAATTGTAACCCACCTCCATGGATGCACCCAAAGGTTTGAAACCTTCGCTCTCATACGACACTGTAACACACCCCTTTGCACTACAGGACCACACGAAAAACCATCGATGGACAACAACAATCCCATAGCTCTATACGTGCTCCAAAATTCTTGAAAACTTTTAATCCAAAACAAAAATAAACAATCAAACACAAGCCATAAGGACTCTAACTATGGAAACATAGAATTAAATCATGTTACAGAGACCTCTGAATGCCAACAAAAATCACAAGCCATATTCAGTGCCCGGTAGCTATAGTGGCTATCCTAAACATATAACCTAGATAAGTCATTCAGGGTTTTTAAAAACGGAATAACCTCTTTAGAAGAGGCGCAGAAAAGGGTACATGAATATGGAACCGCATACACCAACAACTACCCCTTAAAACCAACTCATATATATGTGGCCCTTGCAAAGCATTCCTCGCAAAACTAGGCTCCACTATAGTAGCCAACTCCTCAACTAAAACCACCAAGTAGAAATATGTGACCATTTGTGCAATATAAAAGGAGATTGAGCTCCAATGTAAGTCAAGGACAAAATTATGCGAATAATTTTTTTTGCTCGTATCCTACCACTCTTTGCTAGTTTTGTGACACTTTGTAAGAGGATTATCCCTCTAATCCTAGTTGAATCCCGCAAGCCTCGAAACACAAGTTTAATTGCACATGTTGTCTGAAGAGAGTTCAAGTCTATAAGAAGAAAAGAAACCATAAGATTAAGATTTTACAATTGTTATGTTGTTGGGAATATGATAAATCCTCCTCATTCTTTTTGTAAACTAGATTCTAGTTATAAGTTATGGAGAGGGTATAAAAAACAACCTTAAGATAGAAGCTACCTAGCTCCAAACTATTTTTATAGATGGTACAATGTTTTATTCCATGAAAAGTTTTTATTACTCGACTTGTAATTCTACTTTCTTAAAATAATGGTAATAATAATCTATTTTTAAGGTAGGTGTATGAGACCCTCTCCACATGTAATTCTACTTTCTTAAAATAATGGTAATAATAATCTATTTTTAAGGTAGGTGTATGAGACCCTCTCCACACAACGATGGATGTGCACATACCCTAACCCATCTGAATTTGAACCTGTAACCTCCTCGAAATAAAAACATATTCTTAAGCATTAGACCCACATATTCTTATCTTCCTATTGGTTGAATTAATGGATCCATATCTATGTACATGCATTGGCAAAGTGACATGAGAAGTTTCGTGCACATTCAAGGATAAAGATCCCAAAGAAAAACACCATGATCAAGAATTTGTAATCATATTGAAGAAAACGACCCTAATTAAATCTTAAAGTTGGTAACACTTTAACAACAAATTGGCAAATAAATATGTAACATCGATGGCAATGCGTCCTTTGCAATTGCTAGTCGTGTAGTCTTAGAATTTCGTGCTGTAGATTTATCCTCGTGCTGTGCTGTGCTGTGCTGTGCTGTGAGAGTTAGTCGTGAATTTGGTTTTCAATTGTGAAACGTGATTGGGCTCCGCTCACATTTCACGTTCCTCTTTCTAAATAATCCATAGATTCGATGCAACTTGTGTTCACCTATATTTTACGTACAAAATCTGCACTTAATTGGTCAAGGTCCAGCAGTGAGGCAGACTTGGGTGATATTTTTTTAATCAAATCTGCTACGCTTAACTGGTCAAAGCTCCAGCATCGAGACAGAGGTTGAAAGTTCCTTCACGACAGGATTATGTGTTGGTAGAAAGTTTGATTTATAAATTATAATAACTATTCACGTCTCCAACCCGACAGATGGGACCTAGTGCCGCCAAAGTTTTGGCAATACGGCAAGACACTCAGCTTTTCTGTTTTTTCCCCTCATTGACGCATGGTATCTGTCTTTGTTTCGTGTATTTGAAGCAATTTGACTTATTTGTGGGTGAATTTAAAACGTTTTTTTATTAATAATTTATCTGAAACATATTTTTGTTTTGAATAATATTGGTTTCAATAATATATATTTTAAAATATAATTTTTTTTAAGGTGGTACAAATTATGCAGATTCAATTGTTAAATTGAAAAGAAAACGGTCACATAAAATAACCTCTTTTAAATTTTAGACCGTTTCTTCTGTTTAGAAAAATTAACTTTTAATTAATTTTAAATCTTATTGTGGAACAAACATATAAAACAAAATATATGAAAATATTATTTATATAATTAAAAAATCATTATAATTTTTTATTTATTATTGAAATTAAAAATTCTAATTTATAATTTATTAGTTTAGTTTGTTTTATTAGTTTGGATAGTAATAAAAAAATCAAAAGTATTTTTAAAGTTTGTGAAAAATAATATTGATCTGTTTTTATTTATTCAATTTATTTTCATGTGTGTTGAATTTTGATTGGCATATAGGCCTTACAAGGTTAGATAAAAATAAGAAAAAAATAAAATTACATGATATTATGCAAACTTTACAAAGTTCCCGAGGAGGCAGATACGAGAGGGGTAGGTTTTTACCCTAGCAAAAAAATTGTACTTTCATTTGCTTGGGGTTTGGGGAAAATAACGAATAATCAAGCTCAATGGGTAGCTCTTATGCTTGGTCTCAAGCTTATGCATGAACTAGGTTTTGAGAATGTCCAATATTTTGGAGACTCTTGGATTGTAATTCACGGCATGCACAAGATACAATCATGATATAAAGTTGAGCTTCGAAATATCCATAAGAGAATCCTCTACTTCGTCAAGGAGATGGATAAAGCTCACAACTCTCATGTTAGGAGGCACAATAATACCATAGCGGATCAACAAGCTAACCTTGGAGCAACCCTTGGCCAAGGGTGGCTAAAAATTAATGACAACCCTCCAACTGTGAAACGGGTAAGCATCTTTCATTAGGACGTGATGGTGTTGTGATCTAGCTCGTTGTAGCATTAATGCAATTGTTATGGATTTTCGATTGATAGGACTGGCAACATTATTTGGTGATGGTGTAATGTCCCTTGTGAATAATTTTCCCAATGTGCTCAAATTCACCAAATTTCAACTCTCGGTATATGGATACAACTAATTCCAAACTCCTCCAATTACTTTCAAAGTTGGTGAGGAAAGTCATGAGGGGTGATGGGACACATTAACACATCTCTCAGACATATAATCAACTGATATACCCAACTATGGTCTGCAATTTGCAAGGGAAGAAGTTTCGGGACAAGACTAGTCAATTTGGGAGGTGGAAATCCCCCCTAGGTCCCAGAACAAATCTCTTCCAAACACTGTACAAACTCCACTAATGGTTGGTATGAGACTTGGCCCTGTTAAAATAAATTAAGTAAAGTATATTTGCAACATTAGATGTGGTTTTTGGGTCGAGTAGGTATCCAAGAGACTCAGGGAATTTACTAGAAATTTTGAGGCTCAAATCCCCAATGGTAGATGGCTCTAAATAGCTCCAAATAGCTCCAAATTCTCTCAAATTGTACTAGAAGGTGTATGAATGATGTGAATACATAAAAATGGTGTTTTTATGTGTCTTTCAAACATCAAATGACTTCTGAAACTCACTTTGGAAATATGGTCAATGTATGGAGTTTTACGAGCAACTTGTGGTTCAAATCCCCTATGGGTAGATGATGAAAATGACCTTCCAAATGCACTCAATCCAACTCAAATTTCTGAATGGAAGCAGAGGACATATAAATTACATCAACATGAACTCATATGCATCACCATTCAACTTTTAATGTCTTCTATAACTCCCTTAAATCAGATGCAAAAATACTAGTTTCAACCTTAGGGTAAATGATAGGCAATCTTCTCCAAATGCTATGAAACTCAACAAAATGACTCCAAATGCTTATGTACTAAACATTAAACTCATAAATACATCAATAATATTCCATTCATCCATAAACCATTAGTATTTTACTTATCCATTCGAATCCATCAACATTGCATTGGTTCATAACAAGGTAGTGGGGAAATGGCATTGTTTCTTCATTGTATAACATTTTTACATGAAATCTTTTAGTATTTCGACCCAAGACTTTCTGAAGATGAATAACAGAGTATCAACGAAATTCCATTCATCATAGATATATCATAGAAACATTCTTTCATTTTAAATCATCAACATTACAATGACATACATCAATATAGTGGGGAAATGGTCATTGTTTGCTCATTAGTAATCACTTTTACATACAACCATTTGGTATTTAGACCTTAGATTTTCTAAATATGAAGAACAGAGTATATTAATATTATTACCATTATAAATGGACCATGAGAATCTCTCCCAAAGATATCAATAGCTCCCTAAGTGTGCCTTAGTCCATAGAGTAAGAATATGATGAGAAAACTTGGAATATATGAAAGAACAAGATGATTTTGAAGTCTCCACGAGCTTCCATGTAGCTTGCACCTATAACTTATGACTCCATTAAGGCTCCATGAAAGACCTGAATGTCCTTTCCACACACCAACTTAGATGGGAATCTTTCACCCTCAAAATTGGCTAAGGCAAGAAACTAGTCATCCACTAGCTCTCTCTCTTCACAAATGCAAATTTATCAAATGATCAAAATATTCCTTCATTATTTTTTCTTGACATTTATAAAGTTTACAAGCTCTCTATGGGTCGAATTCCTTCCAAGAGATGCATTCCAACTCTAGTTGGGAAGAGATTCCAAAGAATGCCACTTGTACAACAATTCCTAGTCTCCCACTTCAACCAAATCACATGTGGAAGCATCTTAGCTTCCCTAACTACGTTGAGCACCCTCTTGGAGATATTTTTAGCCATGACATGTCATATATGTTAGATTTCAGCTTTCATATCTTATTTTTGTCATAGGTGTCATAGAAGCTTCATCATTGTTGTCGTAAAGCTAGGGAACCTACTCCAAGTGTCTCACTAGCTCCAAAATGCCTCTTCCTCTTCCATGGGAGTTACTCTTCCACTCCAATTCAACCTTAATTTATTCATGCCAAGTATATTTACCTTCCAACTCATCCAAATACCCTTGGGATTCTTATTTGACTTATTTGTGGGTGAATTTAAAACGTTTTTTTATTAATGATTTATTGGTTTCAATAATATATATTTTAATATATTTTAACATATGTTTGTTTTGAATAATATTGGTTTCAATAATATATATTTTAATATATAATTTTTTTGAAGGTGGTAAAAATGATGAAGATTCAATTGTTAAATTGAAAAGAAAACGGTCACATAAAACAACCTCTTTTAAATTTTAGACCGTTTCTTCTGTTTAGAAAAGTTAACTTTTAATTAATTTTAAATCTTATTATGGAACAAACATATAAAACAAAATATATGAAAATATTATTTATATAATTAAAAAAATCATTTATAATTTTTTATTTATTATTGAAATTAAAAATTCTAATTTATAATTTATTAGTTTAGTTTGTTTTATTAGTTTGGATAGTAATAAAAAAAATCAAAAGTATTTTTAAAGTTTGTGAAAAATAATATTGATCTGTTTTTATTTATTCAATTTATTTTCATGTGTGTTGAATTTTGATTGGCATATAGGCCTTACAAGGTTAGATAAAAATAAGAAAAAAATAAAATTACATGATATTATGCAAACTTTACAAAGTTCCCGAGGAGGCAGGGACGAGAGGGGTAGGTTTTTACCCTAGCAAAAAAATTGTACTTTCATTTGCTTGGGGTTTGGGGAAAATAACGAATAATCAAGCTCAATGGGTGGCTCTTATGCTTGGTCTCGAGCTTATGCATGAACTAGGGTCTGAGAATGTCCAATATTCAAGGATACTCTTGGATTGTAATTCACGGCATGCACAAGATACAATCATGATATAAAGTTGAGCTTCGAAATATCCATAAGAGAATCCTCTACTTCGTCAAGGAGATGGATAAAGTTCACAACTCTCATGTTAGGAGGCACAATAATACCATAGCGGATCAACAAGCTAACCTTGGAGCAACCCTTGGCCAAGGGTGGCTAAAAATTAATGACAACCCTCCAACTGTGAAACGGGTAAGCATCTTTCATTAGGACGTGATGGTGTTGTGATCTAGCTCGTTGTAGCATTAATGCAATTGTTATGGATTTTCGATTGATAGGACTGGAAACATTATTTGGTGATGCTGTAATGTCCCTTGTGAATAATTTTCCCAATGTGCTCAAATTCACCAAATTTCAACTCTCGGTATATGGATACAACTAATTCCAAACTCCTCCAATTACTTTCAAAGTTGGTGAGGAAAGTCATGAGGGGTGATGGGACACATTAACACATCTATCAGACATATAATCAACTGATATACCCAACTATGGTCTGCAATTTTCAAGGGAAGAAGTTTCGGGACAAGACTAGTCAATTTGGGAGGTGGAAATCCCCCCTAGGTCCCGGAACAAATCTCTTCCAAACACTGTACAAACTCCACTAATGGTTGGTATGAGACTTGGCCCTGTTAAAATAAATTAAGTGAATTATATTTGCAATATTATATGTGGTTTTTGGGTCGATTAGGTATCCAAGAGACTCAGGGAATTTACTAGAAATTTTGAGGCTCAAATCCCCAATGGTAGATGGCTCTAAATAGCTCCAAATAGCTCCAAATGCTCTCAAATTGTACTAGAAGGTGTATGAATTATGTTAATACATAAAAATGGTGTTTTTATGTGTCTTTCAACCATCAAATGAATTCTGAAACTCACTTTGGAAATATGGTCAATGTATGGAGTTTTACGAGCAACTTGTGGTTCAAATCCCCTATGGGTAGATGATGAAAATGACCTTCCAAATGCACTCAATACAACTCAAATTTCTGAATGGAATAAGAGGACATATAAATTACATCAACATGAACTCATATGCATCACCATTCAACTTTTAATGTCTTCTATAACTCCCTTAAATCAGATGCAAAAAGACTAGTTTCAACCTTAGGGTAAATGATAGGCAATCTTCTCCAAATGCTATGAAACTCAACAAAATGACTCCAAATTATTATGTACTAAACATTAAACTCATAAATACATCAATAATATTCCATTCATCCATAAAAAATTAGTATTTTACTTATCCATTCGAATCCATCAACATTGCATTGGTTCATAACAAGGTAGTGGGGAAATGGCATTGTTTCTTCATTGTTTAACATTTTTACATGAAATATTTTAGTATTTTGACCTGAGACTTTCTGAAGATGAATAACAGAGTATCAACGAAATTCCATTCATCATAGATATATCATAGAAACATTCTTTCATTTTAAATCATCAACATTACAATGACATACATCAATATAGTGGGGAAATGGTCATTGTTTGCTCATTACTAATCACTTTTACATACAACCATTTGGTATTTAGACCTTATATTTTCTAAATATGAAGAAAAAAGTATATTAATATTTTTACCATTATAAATGTACCATGAGAATCTCTCCCAAAGATATCAATAGCTCCCTAAGTGTGCCTTAGTCCATAGAGCAAGAATATGATGAGAAAACTTGGAATATATGAAAGAACAAGATGATCTTGAAGTATCCACGAGCTGCCATGTATATTGAACCTATAACTTATGACTCTATTAAAGCTCCATGAAATACCTGAATGTCCTTTCCACACACCAACTTGGATGGGAATCTTTCACCCTCAAAATTGGCTAAGGCAAGAAACTAGTCATCCACTAGCTCTCTCTCTTCACAAATGCAAATTTATCAAATGATAAAAATATTCCTTCATTATTTGTTCTTGACATTTATAAAGTTTCCAAGCTCTCTATTGGTCTAATTCCTTCCAAGAGATGCATTCCAACTCTAGTTGGGAAGAGATTCCAAAGAATGCCACTTATACAACAATTCCTAGTCTCCCACTTCCACCAAATCACATGTGGAAGCATCTTAGCTTCCATAACTACGTTGAGCACCCTCTTGGAGATATTTTTAGCCATGAAATGTCATATATGTTAGATTTCATCTTTCATATCTTATTTTTGTCATAGGTGTCATAGAAGCTTCATCATTGTTGTCGTAAAGCTAGGGAACCTACTCCAAGTGTCTCACTAGCTCCAAAATGCCTCTTCCTCTTCCATGGGAGTTACTCTTCCACTCCAATTCAACCTTAATTTATTCATGCCAAGTATATTTACCTTCCAACTCATCCAAATACCCTTGGGATTCTTATGGATTCGAAATGACAAAAGGAGGATTCCATGCGGCATAGAAAATCTAGCTTCTATGGGTCCCACATCCTCCATGTGTCTTCATGATCAATTGCCACTTTGATTTTCCCTTTTATTTATTTATTTAGATACTTTATTATATATTTATTCCATTCTAATTTTCAAACATCATTTATTGTCTCCCTTATTCCAAATCCCAAAGCTTCCACCCCCAACCTAGGAAACTAGTAATTTTCCTCCTTGGTAATTATTTGACCCTTAGCATCAATTTGAAAAAATCTCATAAATATGGAAAATGTGATTATGCCATTGTGACCCAATGCAAAATTTGGGAGATGAAAAACACCCCCTTCCCAATATTGCTTGTCCTCAAGCAATAATATATATAATCAAAGTACATAACAACATAATAAAAATGTACATCAAGGAGGTGCCTCATCAAAATATCATGAAAGTGTGTATACCTCCAAGTAAGTAGACCACCATTTTCCAAGTGCATACAAGCTTCAAGTAACCAATCAAATATGCTCCAATGACATAGGTGAGGATCCCATGTCCTATAATTCTGCTCCAAAAGGATGTGATATGCATCAAAATATTTAGCCATGTATTCTTTCATCCAAGAAGTGAATTAGAATCTCCACTCAAACTGAACCAAATAATGAGCAAAAAAAACAAGGAGACTTCAAATGACTCAAAGAAGTATCACCCATACATCCATGAATGAGAGAATCATAAATATATAACAAAGTATGTGGCTGGAAACAAAAATTTTCTCCAATCATAAATCTATTCACCCCAGTGTTGGATGAAGTTCCTCCAACATCAAATGAACCAAGTGTTGAGTAAGAAAAACCATGAGTCTTCAAGTGACTCAAATGCATATCATAGGTGCATCCATGTAGACATGTGTCATCATAAAGTAACAAAGGACGCTGTTGAATGTGTATAATAATGTGCTCCAACGATGTCATCATAAAAATTAAATCTAGTAGTTCCATACTTCTCATGTGGCACGATAAAAAAGAACCCTTTCACCCATACTTCATTGAGACTAATGCTGCAAAACATGGAATCGTAGGATGTAGGAGAATAAACTAACTCACCCAAATGATCAAAAAGTGCATAAAGTTCATCATGGGAAGGATCATATGGTTATTATCATGTAGCTCCTTCAAAAGTGTGAAACATTTGTCATAGATTGGTTCCAATGTAGAGGAATCATGCTCTTCTTTAAAAATTGCATAACATTCATCAAGAGACAATTCAAGTTCCTCTTCCACCACATCAAGTGTTTGGATCTCTTCAAGTTCATCTTCAAACACATCAAGCACATTCAAATTTCCACATTTCTCATGATCCACCATGTCATGAGAATCCTCCAAACAATCTACCATTTGACAATATGAAACATAGGAGGAAAAACAAGTATCTTGCAACTTTTCAAGAAGTTGCTCATTTTGAATTATGAGCTTATGATTATCCTCATTATTCTTCAATTATGCATCATGTAACAACTAATTAAGCTCAAACAAATGGTTTCTATCAAAAATCAAAGACATGAAATTACCTATGATGTGGCACATTGCTCTTTATATCTTCTCCATGTCTTCAAGAAAGGATGTTTCCTCCAATGAAGTAGTTGTCCAACAAGAATTTGACACTAATGCTTGAATGTCATGGAGTATGCTAAGGAACTCTTGGATATTATTTTCATTGATATTTAAGGAACTGTCAAGAAAATGAGGCTCTTGCAAATTAACCTCCTCATCTTCTTCCTTCTTGCTTGGACCAACTTCATGAAGCTCAAGTGGTGATGGGGAAGTTGATCTTGTTTCTTCTTCAACTGCTACAAGGTCTTCATTTTTATGTTTAATGGAAGTTTGGCTTGTATAAAAACTTTCAAAAGTGATCTCTATGTCACCAACATAGAGGTGTAAGCACCCATCATTAGGTACTCCTTCATAGTTCAAGCATCCATCAGTAGATGCTCTTTGTTTCATTTCCAAGGTAGAATGTGTCTTGAAATGATCTTCAATATTTTCAATAGAAACTTCTTTATACTCATGTGATGTATCTTCATCTTTTTCAGAGTCACTTGGGAGTGAATTTCAATCCTCTTCATGTACTACTTATTCTACTTCACCTATTTCAGAACTAGGTGGTTCATGGGTCTCTTCCTTTGGCTCCTTCAAGCAAGCTGCTACATTTTTCCCCTTCGTTTTCTTAAGATCAATATATTTTCTCGCACGTTGGATAGACAAAAATTCAAATCCTTACATAATAATATTGGTCATGTCTTCAAATACAAGTTCCATTATTTTTATATCCTCCTCACCATCATATGAGGCTCCCTTTTCATTCCTAGTCATAGTTTCCTCAAAAAATTGCCTTCTTCTCCTAATTTTTTTTCCTGTTCAACAAAAGCACTTTTGGTTTCAATATCTAATGGTGGTCCATGAATTATTTTCCTCATAAATATTATACCACATAAGGTTCCAATATCATGCTTTGATACCCCTATAATTTCCCTTGTGATTAATTTTCCCAATGTGCTCAAATTCACCAAATTTCAACTCTCGGTATATGGATACAACTAATTCCAAACTCCTCCAATTACTTTCAAACTTGGTCAGGAAGTTCATGAGGGGTGATGGGACACATTAATTCATATCTTATAAATATAATCAATTTATATACCCAACCATGGTATGCAATTTTCAAGGGAAGAATTTTCGGGACAAGACTAGTCAATTTGGGAGGTGCAAATCCCCCCTGGGTCCTGGAACAAATCTCTTCCAAACACTGTAAAACCTCCACTAATGGTTGGTATGAGACTTGTATATGTTATAATACATTAATTAAATTATATTTTCAGCATTATATTTTTTTTTGGGTCGAGTAGGTATCCAAGAGACTCAGGGAATTTACTAGTAATGTTGAGGCTCAAATCCCCAATGGTAGATGGCTCCAAATAGATCTAAATTCTCTCAAATTGTACCAGAAGTTGTATGAATGATTTTAATACATAAAAATGGTGTTTATAGGTGTATTTAAACCATAAAATTACTTCTTTAACTCACTTTGTAATTCTGGTCAATGTATGGAGTTTTACGAGCAACTTGTGGTTCAAATCCCCTATGGGTAGATGATGAAAATGACTTTCCAAATGCACTAAATACAACTCAATTTTTTGAATGGAAGAAGGGTAAATATAAATAAAATCAACATGAACTCATATGAATCACCATTCAACTTTTAATGTCTTCTATAACTCCCTTAAATCAGATGCAAAAAGACTAGTTTCAACCTTGGGGGAAATCATAGGAAATCTTCACCAAATGCTATGCAACTCAACAAGTGAATCCAAATGATTATGTACTGAAAATTAAAATAATATAATACATCAATAAAATTCCATTCATCCATAAACCATCCATATTTTATGTATCCATTCGAATCCATCAACATTACATTGGTTCACAACAAGGTAGTGGGGAAATGGCATTGTTTCTTCATTGTTTAACATTTTTACATGAAATATTTTGGTATTTCGACCTGATACTTTATGAATATGAATAAAATTGTATCAATATAATTCCATTCATCATATATATATCATATAAATATTATTTCATTCAAAATCATCAGCATTACAATGACATACATCAATATAGTGGGGAAATGGTCATTGTTTGCTCATTAATAATCACTTTTACATACAACCATTTGGTATTTTGACCTGAGACTTTTTTAATATGAAGAAAAGAATATATTAATCTTATTACCATCATAAATGTACCATGATAACCTCTCCCAAATATATCAATAGCTCCCCAAGTGCGCCTAAGTCCATA
Source organism: Pseudotsuga menziesii (assembly GCA_001517045.1). NCBI lineage: Eukaryota > Viridiplantae > Streptophyta > Pinopsida > Pinales > Pinaceae > Pseudotsuga > Pseudotsuga menziesii. The sequence goes on from LPNX010054365.1 coordinate 84,574, forward strand.
GAGCAAGAATATGGTGAGAAAACATGGAATAAATGAAAGAACAAGTTGATATTGAAGTGTCCAAGAGATGCCCTGTAGATTTCACCTGTAAATTATGACTCCATTAAATCTCCATGAAATACCTGAATGGCCTTTCCACACACCAACTTGGATGGGAATCTTTCACCCTCAAAATTGGCTAAGGAAAGAAACTAGTCATCCACTAGTTCTCTCCCTTCGCAAATGCAAATTTATCAAATGATCAAAATATTCCTTCATTATTTCTTATTGACATTTTTAAATTTTTCAATCTCTCTATGGGTCGAATTACTTCCAAGAGATTCATTCCAACTCTAGTTGGTAAGAGATTCCAAATAATGCCACTTGTACAACAATTCCTAGTCTCCCACTTCCACCAAATCACGTGTGGAAACATCTTAGCTGCCCTAAATCTCTTGAGCGCCTTATTGGACCTATTTTTAGCCCTGACATGTGATATATGTCAGATTTCAGCCTTCATATCTGATTTTTTTCATAAGTGTCATAGCATCTTCATCATCATTGTTTTCATAGAGCTAGGGAATCTATTCCAAGTGTCTCACTAGCTCCAAAATGCCTCTTCCTCTTCCATGGGAGTTACTCTTCCACTCCAATTCGACCTTAATTGATTCATGCCAAGTATATTGACCTTCATAATCATCCCAAGACCCTTGGGCTTCTTATGGATTCGAAATGACAAGAGGAGGATGCCACGTGGCATAGAAAATCTAGCTTGTGTGGGTCCCACATCCTCCATGTGTCTTCATGATCAATTGCCACTTTGATTTTCCATTTATTTATTTATTTAGAACCTTTATTAAATGTTTGTGCCATTCTAATTTTCAAACATCATTTATTGTCCCCCTTATTCGAAATCCCAAAGCTTCCACCCCCAACCTAGGAAACTAGTATTTTATCTCCTTGGCAATTATTTGACCCTTAGCATAAAGTTGACAAACTCTCATAAATATGGAAAATGTGATTAGGCCATTGTGACCCAATGCAAAATTTGGGACATGAAATATGGAATTTATTTTAGTTGTGGATGATGGTTCATGGAAGACGTCATTGAGAGCAGCCTTTAATTGTATGCATATGGACGCTTCCTCTCATCTTTTCTCTCATGTTTGGCAAGTTACTCTATGAAATTTGACTAGGCTCAGGAATGGAAGAACACCTATTTGTTTCGAACTCTTCTAAGAGAAACAAGGTGCATGTTATGGGTGGTGGCTCCTCATAGAGAGGTTGAAAACTCTTGTTTATCATAATACTTGGTGCAAGAAAAATGTTAGAGCTATGGATAAGCTCTCTATTGAGGTACACCCGAAGGAAGTAGATGACATTGAGGAGATTTTGCATGGGTTAAAGGACATGAAAAATGTCATGGCCGAATATAAGAAGATGTTGCATTGTGTGTATGAGGTTTCTAAGGTTGTCTTGGAAGAGAACATATACATCTCTCTGGACATTACTTGCATGGGAACTAGATTGGATGACCTAGAGAACGCATACCATGTGCAAGTTGGTGAGGTTGAGAAAATTTGTCGTAGACTTTCAGAAGAAAATCGGGTCACAAGTGGAAGGCTGGTTGATTTGTGAAATGCCATTCTAGATTTCAAGAGGGTCCATCAAGAGAAAATGATGTTGGAAAATGAGTGAAATGAGGCTCGTTATGTGCAGTTGAGGGGGATTTTGGAAGCAGTTCAAGTTGATATTAACTCGTCGGGGAAAAAACACTCTTGGCCTTCTTGTGGGGAAACTGAGGTGTCTCCAATGGATGAAGTCTCTACAGTACATCCTGTTGATGAAGGAAATATGGTGCAGATTTGATTTCTTCCTTTTCCATACTAGTATCTTATGTTTTTTTTTGTCTATTATGCATCCAATATATTAGGCTATACACAGTAAAAGAGGATAGTATGTTTTTTTTTAAACTTAGTATTGCTTTGTACAATTTTGAAGGATTTTTAGACCTAGCTATGAATAATTTGGTAGTCATATTTGGAACATTGATATTTTTTGGGCCCTGTGGGCGTATATAATCTCCTTACCTTTTATATAGTGTAAATCTTCTCGTTTCTGTTAAATTATTTTTTTGCAAAGTTCATGAATATTTATGTGAGTGTTGTAATGTTGTTACTATATAGTGTTGTATTAGTGCCACTTCACATACATACATACATACATACATACATACATACATACACACACACACACACACACATATATATATATATATATATATATATATATATATATATATCCCTCCNGTTTGTATTTACAACATATCACCTTGTGGTATTACTCAAGTTTTGAGTGGGAGCACTCATTGGATGCATAATTAAATTATGCATCCAACGAGTACCCTTGTTACATACTTCTAACGGACCCCGATACCCCCAAAAAAAGAGATACTTGAAAAAACGTGATAATTCTGCATCCAACAACTACCCCCACTGCATACATTTGATGGACCCTGCTACTTATACAAATGGAGATCAGTGGCCACCCATCTATTCCCTTGGCTTGAAACAATTGTCAATTGTGACCGCTTCCTAGTTATTTTTCTATAGTTTTTTCGGGTCCCAAACTTTCGGGGTCGTTTTGAGTCCCTAAACGATGTTTTTTGGCAATTTAGGGGGGAATTGGTTTCCAATGATATGCATTTGTCCCCATTCAAAATATGTAAATATTTGATAGACCTTTTCGACAGGATATCAAGCACCCAAATCAGAGATAGTATGCAAAAGTTATGACCCCAGGAAGTTGACTGTTCAACTAACCACCTTGGGGCCACAAACTTTATGACGGTTCATCTTCTAGGGTTATGTTTTGGAATTTTGGGGTTGTCTCCCTCATGCTTATTATAAATAATCCATTTGGGCCTCATTTTGTATTCAGCTTGGCACGAATGAGCGTAGCAGCCACATCTCTTCTCAGAGATAGCTATACCATTCTAGTTGTTGTATTTACAATCTATTTTATTTTCGTTATTTAATAGAATCTGTGTTTAATCTATCTTTGCTATATTTGCAATATAGTTGTATTTATGATTATCGATTTGTTCTTTCATTTCGTTCCCACATAAATCCGGTTCAATTGCCCCAAAAACAAGAAATACTTGCAAAAATGTGATTATGACATCATCATCATGTTTTTTTAGGTATTTCTTGTTTTTGGATCGGGGGGGGGACTTGTTGGATGTGGAATTTAATTCTGCATCTAACAAGCACTCCCACTCAAAATTTGAGTAAAAACACATGGATATATATTGAAAATACGAACAAAAAAAATAGTTTTTCTTTCTTCCTCCAAACTTAATAAATATTATTTTATTATTTTAACTATTATTTTATTATTTTCCTTGGGAGGCCCATTTTAGATGTCAAATTTCCTCTAATGTAAATCCATATGTTTATATTGAAATAAAAATATTACCACATTTAAACTTCTCTTGGTGATGATGATGATGATGATTAACATCCAATGAGACCCTTTTGGTCTATCAAACCTTAAGAGAAGAGAAAGGAAATACTTGGACTTCTGTAAAATTTAATTCCTATGCTTGAAAAGTTGAGAACGAAGCATTGATAGGTTTCCATAGTTTTGAAAAGTTAGAAGATCATGGAGATTAGAGTTGTAGAAAAGGTTAGGAAACTGTGATCGAATGTGGGTGTACGTAGGGCACTCTAAAAGAAAGTGATATTTTTCCTTAATGCTAATAGACTCACATAGTTGTCAAATCATTTCCTCCCATGGTTCTTTAGGAATTACCCAACATCTTGTTTTGCTATGAAGCTCATGGGATTTCGTTCTTATCTTGCTTATATCAATCTTCGTCTTTGAACTTGTTAATACAAGGAGGTACTTTTTCTCTTCCATATTAGGATTAATTAATTCCTTGTGATATCTTAACTTTCTTTTACCCTCTAAATATGTTTTGTCCCACATTCTCACTTTGAACTTAGATGTGATTGTATTTTTTTATATTGTTGATATCTTACAAAGTGGTATGTTCCCCAATCCCCCAATGATTTAACCAAACCATGGTGTCCTTATACCATCCTCTCTTCAATCCAAGATGACCTTGGATAGAACTTAAAACAATTTTAGGGAGGCTTAGATCTTCCATGTTATTTATCTTATTCTTGTACATCAAGTATCTATACATAGTGATGCTTCCGATGGGGGGAAGACTCACTTCTGTAAGGAGAATATGATAGGGTGTTTTTCTCTTAATTTTGAGGTTATACGTGATAAAAAAAATTTGAACTTGCACAATCTTTCTCTAGGATTCTCGAGAGATGTTGCACCCCAAAATTCAAAATCGTAGAAGACAATAAGAGTGACAAGAGTTTCAAAACAAAACTTATTTTTATCCCACATCACTAGATTTGTTTATTTACAATTGTTTTCTCGGCCAATGTAAGCTTTCCACCCTCCATTAATATTTTTCTCAATGCTATAGTTCCAATTGAGCTTGTGAAAGATATCAACTCCAAGATTTTTGTAAAAGGATACTTCCTCAAAGTTTTTATTGGCATAAACAAAATTAATATGAGTGTCTTTATTTGACTTGATGATCATAAAGTCTTTAGTTTTGTTAGTGTTAATAGACATACTCATGTTAGAGAAGAAATCCTTGAGAATCCTTAATTGATTATCAATGTCAAAACGACTCCTTTCCAAAAGGACAACGTCATCATCATAGAGAAGGAGGATGACGGATATCCTAGCTAAGGTCATTCCAACACAACTTGCTTCTTCTAAACAACTTTCTAGATTATCGATGTAAATGCCAAAAAGAGTAGGGGAGAGGGAAAATCCATTTTTGACTCCAATATTACAACTAATATCTTTTGACTGCCCCTTAGTACTCTTAAATTTGGCTATGAATTTATCGTACAACCTAATCATAGTAGCTCTCAACTATAAAGGAATATTTAGTTCTTCTAATATATTCCGCAAGTTATTTCTAGGCACAATATCAAAAGCATTCCTAAAGTCCATGAAACAACAAAAGAGATTGGATTTAATATTATGAAAATATTATGTAATTATCCTAAGAGTAGTGAAGTGGTATGTGGTAGAATGAAAGATTCTAAACCCCTCCTGGCCTTTAGCCCACTTACATTCACTTTCAAGCCATACACTAATTTTCTTCTCTAAAATAATACTATATAGCTTGGCTAAGAGAGGGCTAATCATAGGAATAATTAACGAGGCTCTGAGTCCAAGGAATAGGGAAACCTTGCGTAACCTCCAGATTGAAGATCTTGTGGATGTGAGGAATGACAACGGTTCCTCCAAATTTTAGTATTTTTGCTTCATATCCTTCAATGTCTTTAACTTTGCCATTTGCTAGATGTTTGACCCCAAAGTCAATGTCTTCTAATGGGAAAACTTCTTTAATTGCAATAACATTTTTTACTATTATTAATGACTTATGCAATATTTAAACTAATTTTAAATTTAAACAAGATATGCAATATTTATATTTTATGCTCTATCTAAAGTGTGAACACAAAAATTTTCCCCTTTTCCACTTTTTTTTAAAAGTTTAATACAATTTTTTAATTAACTTTTAAAATTATAAAATAGATTAATAAACATAACTATTGATGACCCTCCATTTTGTCATATTTTATCTACATGTTTAACCCGACATTTAAGTATTTTATATGCATTTTCTCTTATATATTTTCACTTAGACATCATTTGCATGGGGTTAAAGAATATTCAACGAAGAATCAAAATCAAGTATAATCTTGTCATTTATCCCATTTTAATTGTTCAACTTGATACAAGTTTGAGAGATTGTCTTTATTAATAAAATTTTTATGTTGTAGGTTTCTTTCACTATCTGGTACTCATTCCTACACCTGATCCGGTACCTAGATCTGCACTCAATCTAGTACCCAATCCAGTATCTTCACCAACATAGCCAAATAAAACGATAAATATTTTAGGGATAAGGAAAAGATTGAAATAGAGAATTTGTGTGACTTAGTCATATAATTCTCGTGAATATTGGTATCCAAAGCCATGGTTAGTTGAATCCCTTGAGGAGTTGTGATTTCTCTACCAATTTCATGACCGGAGATATGGCAGAATCTACTTAGGTTGGTGTGTATTAGCTTGAGAAAAGGCCTCTAATGGCGTCTATTACTCTTTATCAGTTATGATCATTTGAAGGGTCGACCCTTTCAGTGGTCGACCCATATCATGTAACCTATATATAATTGACAGTAGTATTAGCAGACACACACAGAGACAAAAACTCATTTCCATGAAACGATCTTTTAGTTTAATCAAAATATTGTTTTAAGTTTTTACTTACAGTCTGAAGCAATGCTTGGAGGGGGGGCCACCTTCACATGGTATTGATATGTTGTTTATGCGTCTTATTCTTTGCTATAAGTATTTTTGTTTACATGTTGATTGATAGTTACTATTCTGCATATTTTATTAGAAATTTCAGAAGTTAAACAAGATCCAACCAGTATTGAATAGAACACAGAGTAGTGTTGTAAATGTGGTCTTCATTCATGGTTAGCTGCATTGCGTTTTCAACTCATTTTCTTTTAGCATAAAGGGTTGAATTCATGATAAGGTTTTAGATCTACAAAGTATAACATAGTAACTTGAAATGCTTTCTTTCCAGCATGAGTAGGGTATAGGAATGCTTTATGTTTGAATGCTGGCTAGAGTTTAGGGTTTGTATTTGTAAAAGATTTATTTCCTTGGATGTATTAAGATTTTGAGCAATATTCATTGATTCTAATGCTTTCACAGTTAGTTCTAAATTGAAGAATAACATAGCATCTTGATGAGTAGATTGATTCCCAGTTAGAGATATTTGTCTATTATTTATATATAGTGAAGTTGCAGTTATAATTCTATTTAAATTAGTGATTGTGAGGGATTTTTTATTTTTTAATTATCTCTGTTACTTCATTAGATCAGTAGTTCATTAAAATAGGTTAATATTTCCTTTTTGTTGTTCTTATTTGAGCTTAGAAACAAGCCTATTATTTAGAGCTAAAAAGATAGTTAATCTGAACATCCTTTCTGTTTTACATTACATAGTGAAGGTTGATTGTTTTTCTTACATGATTTATCAGATATACATGCATCTGTTACTTACTGAATGAATGATAAAAAGCATAGGCTAGGTTGTTAATAAATTGGGAGTGTTCAAAGTGTGTTTTATCTTTCAACCTGTAGATTTCCAATAGATTGTAGGATAGTCCATCTTGCCTAGCACAGACAGTGTAACAACTTAAAGTTTATTAACCTCAGTTGATAGTTTAATTAAGGGTGATATCATTTTCCTGACATTTTTGGTGTCGTTGTTGGGGATTTGTTCGAAGGTAAGATAGTACTTGAGGGTTTATTAAATTGATAATCGGTTTTAAATGTGATTAGGTTCTGCAGAAGGAGGAGAATGGACATTAAGACGATAGGTAAGAACCTATGCATCTGTTATAATAGGTTCTTTCAAATCCATTAGCAGTATTCAGTCTTCTTGATTTGATATGTTAGATAGAATAGTTATTTGTTTTTATATAGTAGAAGTTTTTTATGAGACCTAGGGATAATAGAGGTAAATACACCAAAATTAGTTCCCATAATTCTTCTATTTTTGGGGATAGAACCCCATCATCATCAAGAAATTCCAAAGAAAGCTACAAAAGAAAAGAAAGTGACATACAGGAAATTGTAGGACAACAACTGGAAGAAACAGTCAAATCAAATTCAATAAGAGCAAAAATTGAATCACCCCAGAAAGACCTGTTAGTAGTATTAGAGGCATCTGAAAGTACTAAAATCTCACCTATAAAAGAAGACCATAGCTTGGAAAATTTAGTGGATGTAGAAAATATTAATGCACTATTTAGAAACACATCAGATCCTGTGGTTTCTCATATAGATTCTACTCTAAGTCCACCAGTACTCACAAGAGAGAAGATATTTCCTCAAACCAAGCCTAGAATAGAAAGGTGGGACCTTTCATCATCATCCTCAAGGGAGGGAAAGATAAGCTTTACCTTGTTCAATAATCCACTCATAATGGGAGACCATAAGGAGGAAGTAGAACAAGAGGCACAAACTGAGATAACCTTTGTATTCCCAATTCTGGATCTCATACAAAATGTTAACATGTAAAGCATTGATTTATATTCATTACATGTCTTTCATGGCAAGACTACTGAATATCCATATACTTTTCTCTTCGAATTCAAAATATTATGTCAAAGTTATAACTACCTCCATGACTCCCATAAATGAAAGTTATTTCCTGCTACTCTTAAGGACGCAGCACTCTGCTGGTTCATGGTATTAGGGGAATTTAGCATAAGGACATGGGATGAAATTAAAAATGCCTTCTTAAAGAAATATCAGGATTACTGTAGGTACAAATATACCCATCATGATATTTTTAAGATGCAGCAACATGAAGAAGAAAGTATGGAGCAATTTTTAGAGAGGTTCTATTATGTTCTTCAAAAATCCAAATACAATAACCTCCAGGAAGATGTTGTGAGAACACTCTTCCTGAAGGGAATTCTGGAAGAATATATTGAAATTCTCAATCTCATGGCTGCATGTCATATTGATCATAATCCATTTGATGAAATCTGCGAGTTATGTATGAAATAATCCCGTAGTAGGGATAAAACTGGAAAGTATGTGAGGGATGGAGTTCCTCGATCCTCTAGGTTAGTAAGTGCCAGTGGGGTCACCAGAATGGAAATAGGGAATCTTTTGGAAAATTTTAAAACTGATATCCTAGGCACCCTAACCTCTCAATTTGATTCCCTAAAGACTAAGAAGAGGCAAGAAGAGGAAGATGCAACATTACATATCTTTTGTCCCAATTGTAGGAAAATATATCCTCTCAAGGAATGTCCCCTGAACATTATTGTTGTTTGTGCATTATGCACCGAAAAACATTTCACGGAAAGTTTTCCTACACTCCTTGAAATACAGGCTTTATACAAGATAAGTAATGAAGGAGGTGAACAATATTATGCACCAATAATTCCATGGCCACTTGCTCCCCAAAATCAATATCCAGATCCTGCATACCAAAATCCAGTTTACTACTGCTCGATGCAACCTACTTGGAACCCATAGGCTTGTCCAAATTGGAAAATTCGACCTGTACAAAACCAGCCTTGGAAACAAGGTTGTAGGGGACAAGGTTATGGTGGCAAATAGCCAAAAGTACCACCATTTTTTCCTTATTACTCTCCATATCCACCTAATTCCTAGCAGTTGCTACCCGGTTTTACCCCACCATCCTTACCAGCTCCTCATATTCCTCAACATTATCATAATGTAAATCCTCCTTGGCCAACCTTACTACCTATCCAACCTATTCCAAAACCTAACAACAGGTTTCCTCAACCTCTTAAAAATGCCAAGGTACCACATTCCCCACATTTTCTATCAATGTAATACCAATCCATGATATATAACTCAGGTTAGGGAGGACTGTGAATAGGGAAAACCCTGTTGTTGTTATCCAAGAGGAATTTGAGGAAGAAAATGAGGAAAATCATACAGAAGAAGGAAATCCCAGTATCTTGGACAATAATCACACAGTCGAGTTGCATCCTAAACCTCAACCACATATATCAGGCATTCCTCCATATCCAGAAAGGCTAGCCGTTGAAAAACCTGTGGTAAGACCTCAATTTGATTTTGAAAATAAACTAAGGAATGTCTGCATTCGAATTCCTTTGCTTCAAGCTATCAAGGATGTTCCTATTTACTCCAAGATTATCAGAGAACTCTGTTTAAAGAAACCAGGAAGAAAAAAGAAAAATTCACTATCTATACACGTGGGAGGCCAATTATCTGATTATATATGAGATCAACCCCCACTTCCCAAGTTTGCAAATCCTGGAAATCCTCTTTTAAGTGTATCTATTAACAATCTTTCCATAGGAAATGCATTAATTGATTTGGGGTCAGAAATTAACATGATGTCCATGTCCACTTTGCAGGTATTACAGTTAAATAACATGCTCATACCTACTCCAACATTTTTGGAGCTAGCAGATAAAAGAATTGTAAAACCTGTAGGGGCACTTGATGAGATCATTGTTATTATGGCCTTTTGGGAATACCTAGTGGACTTTCTGGTTCTTTGGAATAAGGATCATACCAAATAGCATCTTATCATCCTAGGAAGACCCCGGCTTGCAATAGCTAATGCTTTTATAGGGTGTAGGGAAGGAATTTTAACAATATCAAATGGCCCTTCTCTGCAAAATCTTACAATGTATCCACCATTCCAACCTTTGGAAGAAATGTTATGGTTGGAAAACTTGTATGGATATGAGGAAGTCGAAAAACCATTGGTGTATATCAGTCAATCTAGGGGATTATAAGATCAAACAGAGGATAATATTTTATATCAATTTATTTCTGCCACCACTAGTGTTGATTTTCCTCACTCTTTTTCTGAATTTGATTATTTCCTCACAGAGGACTTCCAATAACATTTTGATCCAGTAAATATATCTACATCAGTAGTCCTTTTTGTGGATGAGAAAATGGAATCTTTCATAGCTCCAATTGAAGTTAGTCTTGGGAAGACTCTAATAATTAATGCTAGATTAAGTCAAGACCAACAGGACCAGTTAGTCCATGTATTACAGGAATAGTCGGGAGAATTTTCCTAGAAATATAAGGATATGAGGGGAATACATCCTGACAATTGTATTCATCATATATACACACAGGAGAATATTCGCCCCGTAAGACAACCACAGAGGAGAATGAATCTTGCTTTAAAGGATATTGTGAAGGATGAACTACAGAAATGACTTGATGCAGATTTTATCTACCCCATTTTTTTATAGTAAATGGGTTTCTCTTCTGGTATTTGTCCCCAAAAAGGGAGGAAAATGGAGAATATGCATGGATTTTCATGAGCTTAACAAAGCAACTCTGAGAGATTATTTTCCCCTTCCCTTTATAGATTAGGTTTTAGACACTTTGCTGGGCAAGCAATATTTTTCATTTTTGGATGGATACAGTGGATACAATTAGATAAGGATAGCTCCCGAAGACCAAGAGAAAAATACTTTTACCTACCCATGGGGGACATATTCCTACAAGGTGTTACCCTTTGGACTGTGTAATTCCCTTGCTACTTTTCAAAGAGAAGTCTTGGGAATTTTGGCTGACCTGATTCATGATTATGTTGAAGTCTACATGGATGACTTTACAGTTTATGGAAACAACTTTGAAGAAGCCCTTCAAAATTTGGAGAAGGTTTTAATTAGATGTCAGGAAACAAAGCTTGCCTTAAGTTATGAAAAATGTTATTAACTAAAGGTATAGTTTAAGGACATCATATTTCTTTGAAAGGTATTAAGCTTGACCCTGCTAAAATTGAGATCATTACTAGCCTAACTCCTCCCAAAACACAGAAGGAAGTTAGGAGTTTTTTAGGGTATGCTGGATATTATCGTAGATTTATTGCAAACTTTACTAATATAGAAGCTCCATTATTTAAATTGTTGGTTAAAGATGTTAATTTTTGTTGAGATCAGTACTATCAGCTTGCTTTTGAAACTCTTAAGGAAGAATTGTCTTTAGCACCAGTTTTGAGAGGGCCAAACTAGTCCTTTCCTTTTCATATATAGACTGATGCATTTGACACTGCCTTGGGGGGAGTCCTTGGAAAAAAGGAGAATCAAGATTACTATGCCATCTATTTTATCAAGAAAAATTTAACACCAGCTGAACTGAATTACACAGTAACTGAAAATGAATTCTTAGCAGTAGTTCATGCTATTAATAAATTTCAACATTACATTATAGGTTATGATGTTTTTGTTCATACTGATCATTCTTCTATCAGGTTCTTAATGAATAAATATATAACTAGTGGCAGGGTGACACGATGGCTTTTATTACTGCAAGAATTTAACATTACAATTATTTATAAGCTTGGTAAAGAAAACCTAGTTGCGGATTTTCTTTCCCGACTTACACATGATAGTGAAGATATTCCTGTAAATGATGATTTTCCTGACGAACATTTGTTTTCTATTGATGTTAAAATGCCTTGGTTTGCAAATATAGCCAACTATTTGGCCACAAGTAAGATACCCGTTCATTTACCAAAACATGAGAAGCAAAGAATTATTCAACAAAGTGCCAATTACTCATGGGAAGGTAATGATCTATTTCGAACAGGTCTGGATTTAATTATTCGGAAGTGTGCAAGGGAAGATGAGATGTATGACATCCTTCAGGCATGTCATAATGGTCCTTGTGGAGGTCGTTTCCCATGTAAACACACAGCCTATAAGGTGTTACATCAGCGCTATTATTTTCCCACACTCTTTAAAGATGTTGCAAAGTATGTAAGGAGTTGTGATAGTTTCCAACGAATGGGGAGACCTACATCCTCTACAAACACAAGTAATGATCGAACCATTTGAAAAATGGAGTTATATTTTGTTGGACTAATCTCACCTATGTCACAAAAAAAAGAAATATATCCTAGTTTGTACTCATTACGTGACCAAATGGGTTTAGGCAAAGGCCTTGTTGAGGGCCACTAAGAACTCAGTCATAGAATTTATTTATGAGGACATCTTTCCTCATTTTGGTGTCCTTCATGAAATTGTGACTAATAATGGAGCACAGTTTGTTTCAAAATCTATGAAGGAACTAACAAAAAAATATGGGATTAAACATTGTGATTCCTCTCCATACCATCCCCAAGCTAACAGGAAGGTAGAGTCAACAAATAAAGCTCTAGAATCCATCCTTACCAAAACTATACAAATGCACCATAAGGACTGGGTTGATAGGCTCTCGGAGGCTTTATGGGCCTATAGAACTACTTGGATAAATACTACAAGGCATAACCCATATGAATTGGTTTATGGGAAGAAAGTGTTACTTCCTATAGAATTCCAAGTAAAGACCCTTTGATCTACTGCACAGTTAGGATTGAATTTATATGAGGCTCAGAAACAAAGGCTAAAGCAATTAAATGAATTGGACAAGATCAGGAAGGATGCTATACAAAGGACTATTTTGGTTCAAAATCAGAGAGTTAAGTGACATGATAAGTTTTTATAGCAGAAAAAATTTTCAGGAGGGTGACTGGGCCTTGCTATTTGATTCAAGGTTCAATAATTTTAAAGGTAAGCTCACAACCAAATGGATTGGACCGTATGAAATCATAACTATCTTTGATAATGGTTCGATGAAAATAAGGACAATTGACAATGAACATGTGACTTTTTTGGTTAATGGGCACCACCTAAAGGTATATAATAAACCCATAACCAATCAGGCATTTATTCAAGATTTGGTGCACCAATCTGATTTAGAGTCAGTAGGTGAAGAAACAATTTCTTCACCTCCTTCCTCCTGAATAATGGTTGATTAAAATTTTCTCTGTAAATATGTACAGTAGTGTTTTTATCTTGTTTTTTAAGATTTTTATAGGTATCTTCCATCTACAGGAACAAATCAGAATATCTGAAAAAGGGAAGTCATGCTATTTATTTTATATATTCTATGAAATGGCTGAAATTTTTTGTCAAATTATATCAAGCTGTTAATATATGTTGTATGATTGATGCCTTTTGATTTTTTATGTTCCCTTTTTTATATATATTTTGTATCAATTAATATTTCCTTGAGATGTTTTACTTATGAGACCATATACTAGAATACTTTGATTTGGATTTACACTTGACTAAGCAAGTACTTTTATAAGTAATAATTGATAAGGGATTTGAATTATTTTTCTAAAATACACCATAATAAACTCATAGGAAGATGACTGTTGAGATTAAAATAATCTTTTGGGTGTTATCCGTTGGCTCCCTAATACATATAACTAAAGGCTTTCTATTGACTTAGCATCATTATGAGAGTTAATTGTTCATGCAATCAAACCTTTACCAGCATGGTCCTAGAAAGAATCTTCCAACCCAATAACATTACGCTCCTGAAAAGGTTTTTAGAGAAGCTCCCCCATCTCACCTCTGCATAAGAAAATTATTAATACTATCCATAAGGTGAATTTGGGATAAGAGCCTCTAGAGGAAAAAATATGTAAGAGGTTAACCCGTTGGGACACTGAACATGTCTGCTGGCATCGGGTACCGACATGTGGTATGACTAGGAAAACCCATTAGGGTACTGAACAAGCTTGTTGGAGATGGGGCATTCTGCCCGGGGAAGAAATTTCTTGGCTGTTATAGTTACCCCACTGGAGTTCTAAACAAGCTCGTTGGTAGTGGGTTCTGACTATAGTAGTAATCATCATGCTTCATTCATATTTGCTTGTGTGAACGATGTACTCTTGTAAAGGGATAAAATATGTTTGAGGATAAATTAAAATTAATAATATTTATCTAACAACTAGTGGATAATCTCCTTAAGATAGTTTGATTCTTTGCTTTTGAATTCTTATGATACAGGGGGTTTTTCCTCAAGAGTGTCCAAACGACTAATAATTCAATAAACTTGGCAGGGGACCTTACCTTTATCACTTGCATATTCTTGTGTAAACCTAAACCATGTTGACTGGTATTTTTATGAATTTCAATAGGAGAACTATTGACAAGGTAGAATATATTGATTAGGTTTCTATATTATGAAGGAAAATAAATTTGCATTTGGATTATGTTGGTAAGAATTAGATTTCTTTTGAATATTGTTTTTAATTTGATGATTTGTGAATTTTTGTCTAGAACATGACAAGGATATCTTGTGTACCTCATCTAATATATTACTAGTGCTATCACAAAAATTTGGGGACACTTGGAGTCTTAACAACAAAGGTACGAGAAGAGGTACTGGATGGAGTACTGGATAAGGTGACTAATTGAACAAATACAGATTTAAATAAATTGATTCTGGGATGATTGAATGGTTGAACTTAATACAGAGTCTATTTTATAAGGGCTATTATCCACGCCTATTTTTCTTTCACGGAAATTAGAGTTGGACCAACCAATTTCCTTATTAAATTTGTATTTATATCCGAGAACAAAGGTAAGTTAAGATTTAATTTTATGATTAATGTCCAAATCTCTGATTTGGACAATGATATGTAATTAATTTGTGAATTGGTAAGGAGAATTTTGGTAGTGAGGTACTTAACTAGGAAATATACATTATGCAATCTTGACCTTAGTTTGATACACAAATATTGATATATTCAAATTATAAAAAAATAATTTCGATATAAGGGCCAATTGAATCCTTTGTATTTGAAACATTATCATTTTATTTTATATTTTATTTCATAAGTCATAAGTTCTAAGGTTTATACATAAATTCACTAATGATGAAACGATCATGGAAACTGCCTCCGACGTGGTCTTGTACCTCTCAACAGATGGCTTGAAATGGCCATTGATTTCTAGTAATAGGTAGAATTATCAATCAACGCTCATACCATCATTTTTTTGGCACTCTCCCATTTCATTAACTTCAAGCTTTCAAAATGATATTCCTAGTAATCATGGGTCAGCGTTGGCAGGGTAATAGAAAAGATATGTTTACCTTCAGTTGTTCGTATTCATCTCTTTTTCACCTTAGAAATTGTTCTGTTTTATTTCCCCATACTTCTGCCATGATCAACCACCATGAACCCACATCCCTTTCTGACCTCTTAACCTTATCAGAATTTCGAGAATGCAGAGAAATTTTTATTCGAGTTGGGTGGAATTCGTTTCTCACTGCTCTTTCTGGCCACGATGATGAAGTATCATTGTGGTTTTTTCTAGGGTTCAATGGGAACCGAGCACGAATTGTCCCACTCACCTTTTCTGTTTCAAAAGAGTCAAACACTCAAGCCACAAGGTTACCTTATACCAGTGAGCGATGGTTCAAAAATTATAAACTCTCCTGACAAAATTATGATTTTGTTTTCAATCCTGAGTTCCTAATAGTCAAAGGGGACAAAGGGTTTTCTAAGAACTGGGTGCAAGATGAATTCATCATCCCTTTAATGATTATCAACCTGGTCACTTGTGACGATAGGTTTTCCATTTTCAAGACCTGTCATTTCAGATTATTATCACATTTTGAGTTCATGAAGCTTATTAATTTTCCCTTCTATTTTTGGAAGAGCTTGAGTCAAATGGCTACTCATGTTAGAAAAAACACTGAAAACCCTGCTAGAAGCCTCTACCACCATGACCTCATTAAAATGTTGGTCTTGGCTGAGCTTCAGAAGATAAATTAGAGCTAGGAGAAGTTCCTCCTTATCCTTCCCAATCCTCATGTTGTTTTTCCTATTGAAACTCCTCCTGACCCTATGCATCCAACCCAATCGATGTCTGTGCATGCAACTGATAATATGGAGAAAAACCCAGAATCCCGTGTTCACAGTCATCACTATAAGGGGAAAACCAAAATTCAAGAGGCAAATTTTGATCTTAAATGGAAACAAAAGCTTGATGGGGACCTTCCTTTCTCTGCCAAAATAGAGCAAAAAGATGTAAGAGTGTCGAAGGGGTTTGATCAATGCTTCACTCGCAGCATGGATGCTAAGACCATGGATCAAGGAACCTTCGTTTATCCTAACCCTGTCCAGGTTTCATCATCTACTTCTCCATCATAGAAATACCTTCCTCCATCCACTGCATCGCAGCGCATGTCCTTAGCTCCTTTTTCCCCATTGCACTCTGCTAATGAATCCTCGTTTCCTGCATAATATGCCTTTGGTGCTTTAGAAACACTAACTCCTACAAATCTAGCTCAAAACCCCTATGTTCTTCCTTCTCAATTATCAGCAAATGACTATTTTCAGAAAAGGAACATACAACTAACTGGAGAAGTTCAAGAATATGCTCTCCTCAATCGACATCTTATGAAGGAAAATGGAATCCACAAAGCTAAGGTTAATTCCTTGCATAAACTAGTTGATGACATGACCGAATCCAACAAAAGTTTGAGGAAACAGTTGGAAAAGAAAGAGCAACCGCTAGAAGAACTTAAGGGAATCCTACCAAAACCTGTTCCTTCTTCTCCGCAGGTGCAGGTGTTGGTTAATGCTTCAGGAGTTTGAGTGAATGGTGTTATCAATTTTGTATATTTTCTTTCTTGCATCGAGACATGCAAGACCTTTGGTGTGGGGGAGATGATGACCCTCCATTTTTTCATCTTTTATCTACATGTTTAACCCTACATTAAGTATTTTATATGAATTTTCTCTTATATACTGTCACTTAGACATCATTTGCATGGGGTTAAAGAATATTCAACGAAGAGTCAAAATCAGTTATAATCTTGTCATTTATCCCATTTTAATTGTTCAACTTCATATAAGTTTGAGAGATTTTATTTATTAATAAAATGTTTATGTTGTAGGTTTATTTCATCATTTGGTACTCATTCCTACACCTGATCCAGTACATAGATCTGCACTCAATCTGGTACCCAATCCAGTACCTTCACCAGCGTAGCCAAATAAAATGATAAATATTTTAGGGATAAGGAAGGATTTAAATAGGGAATATGCGTGGCTTAGTCATATAATGGCCATGAATATTGGTAGCCAAATCCATGGTTAGTCGAATCCCTTGAGGAGCTACAATTTCTCTACCAATTTCATGGCCAGAGATAGGGAAGAAACTACTCATGTTGGAGTGTATTAGCTTGAGAAAAGGCCTCTGATGGCATATGTTACTCTTTAGCAGTTATGATCATTTGAAGGGTCGACCCTTTCAGTGATTGACCCATATGATGTAACCTATATATATTTTACAATAGTATTAGCAAACACACAGAGAGACAGAAACTCATTTTCAGTTTAATCAAAATATTGTTTAAGTTTTTACTTACAGTCTGAAGAAACATCTGGAGGGAGGCCCACCTTCACATGGTACTGATATGTTGTTTATGCATCTTATTCTTTGGTGTAAGTATTTTTGTTTACATGTTGATTGATTGTTATTGTTCTGCATATTTTATTAGAAATTTGAGAAGTGAAACAAGAGCCAACATGTATCGAATAGAAAACAGAGTATTGTTGTAAATGTGGCCTTCATTCATGGTTAGTTGCATTGTGTTTTTAGATCATTTGCTTTTAGCATAAAGGGTTAAATTCATTCTAAGGTTTTAGATCTACAAAGTAGAACATAGTAGCTTGAAATGCTTGCTTTCTAGCTTGAGTAGGGTATAGGAATGCTTTATGTTTGAATGTTGGCCAGAGTTTAGGGTTTGTATCTATAACAGATTTATTTCCTTAAAAGTATTAATATTTTGAGCAAGATTCATTGATTCTAATGCTTTCACAGTTGGTTCTAAATTGAAGAATAACATATTAATTTGATGAGTAGATTGATGTCAAGTTAGAGATATCTTCATGTGATTTATATATAGTGAAGTTATAGTTCTAATTCTATTTAAATTAGTGGTTGTGAGGGGGTTTTGATTTTGTAATTATCTTTGTTACTTCATTAGATCAGTAGTTCATTAAAAGAGATCAATATTTCCTTTTTGTTGTTTGTATTTGAGCTTAGAAACATACCTATTACTTAGAGCTAAAAAGATAGTTAATCTAAACATCCTTTTTTTTTACATTACATAGTGAGGGTTAAAAGTTTTTCTTACATGATTGATTAGATATACATGCATCTATTACTTACTGAATGAATGATAGAAAGTATAGGTTAGGTTGTTAATAAATTGGGAGTGTTCAAAGTGTGTTTTATCTTTCATCCTACATATTTCCAATAGATTGTAGGATAGTCCATCTTGCCTATATCTTAAAAATTGGAGGTCATGTTCTCATCCCTCACATCCACAAGCTTTTCAATCAAGCTTTCAAGCAAGGGTTTCCCAAACCTTGGACTAAAAGCCTCATTATCCCTATTTTTAAAAGTGGGGATACAAATAACCCCTCTAATTATCGGACAATTATGATTATCCCTCTCTTAGCCAAGTTATATGGTATTATTTTGGAAAAGAAGATCAACATATGGCTTGAAATTGAAGGTAAGAGGGATAAAGGACAAGTGGATTTTAGAAGGCAGCACTCAACAACGGACCACCTCATTACGCTTAGGCTAATTATGGAGGAATGTCGTAATGATACATCCAATCTCTTTTGTTGCTTTGTGGACTTTAGAAAGGCTTTCGATACGGTTCCTAGAAATAACTTATGGAATATATTAGAAGAGCTAAAGGTTCCTTTCGAGTTGAGAGCTTCCGCAATAAGGTTGTACGAAAATGTCGTTGCTAAGTTTAAAACCAACGAGGGGTGGTCGAAAGATAATAATTGTAATATCATAGTTAAACAAGGTTCCCCCTTCTCCCCTACCCTTTTTGGCATTTACATCAATAATCTAGAAGGTTGTTTAGAGGAAGCAGGTTTTGCTGGCACGGTCTTAGCTAGAATAGTCATCATCCTTCTTCTCTATGCTGACGATATTGTTCTTCTGGCAAGGTTCCCTTTTGATCTTGATAAGCAACTAATACTTCTTAAGGATTTTTTCTCTACCATGGGCATGACTGTTAACAATGACAAAACAAAAATTATGATTATCAAATCCAAGAAGGGCACTTACGCTAATTTTATGTATGCCAATAACAACTTGGAGGAAGTGTCTTCTTACAAGTACCTAGGAATTGATATTCATCACAAGCTCAACTAGAACTATAACATTAAGAAAAGGATTTATGGAGGGTGGAAAGCTTATTTTGGTCTTGAAAATAATTGCAAAGCAGCAAACCTTGTGATGTGGGATAAAAAGAAGCTCCTCTTTGAAACTCTAGTCACTCCTATTATCTTGAATGGGTGTGAGGTTTGGGGTTGTAGAATCTCTAGAGAGTCCTGGAAAAATATTGAGAAAATCCAAAATCGTTTTATAACGTATAACCTCAAAATTAAAAGCAATACACCCTACCCTATTCTCCTTATAGAAGTGGGTATTTTTCCTATCGAGAGCCTAGCTATGGCTAGGCTCCTGTTGTACAAGCACAAAATCAATAACATGAGAGACCATAGACTTCCTAAGCTAGCTTTAAATTCTAGCCAAAACCACCTAAGGCTCAAGCAAGGTTGGTATAAAGATATCAAGGCCTGGTTAAATGTTTGGGAGATCGACGAAAATGTTGTATTGCAAAATATTAATAACTTTAAAAATTTTGTTACTTCTAAGTTTAAGGAGAAAATGTGGTGTGAAAAATATTTAGAGGCTAAAATAAAGTTAAGATATTATAGGGAGATCATCAACCCTACTCTAGAAGATCAAAAGTATCTCTCTATTTTGACTAGTTCAAAGAAAAAAATTAATATAGCCAAGATTAGAATGAACTCTCATGAGCTACATAGTGAAACATGTCGTTGGGTAGTTCCTAAAACACCATGGGTGGAAAGGATCTGCAACCTCTGTTATAATATGAACATTGAGGATAAAAATCACTTCCTCTTAGAGTTCCCTGTGTACGCCCACATTAGATCTTAGTTTCATAATCTTTGTTGCAATCCCAACCTCCCTATCCTTTTAACCTGTCAAAATTATAGTGAGCTCGGGATGCTTCTCTCCAATCTCTTTGAGCATATAAGTACAATTTTAAAACAAAATAAATAATTTGTTTTCTTTAGGTCCAATAGACCAATTTGGTCTCAGGGGATGTTAACTAACCATCATCAACAGCTCAAATTTTACTAACCTCAGTTGATAGTTTAATTAAGGGTGATACCATTTTCCTGACAACTATAGTTAATAGTTTTTAAATTAAAAAATGAATATAAATTACCGTTAAATTTTGAATTATGAAATGGTAAATTATTATTATATTATTTACTACATTACAATAATAAATAACTAGTCAAAAGATGGTATCACGTTAATCTTAGGTCACAATCGCATTAGAATAGTGATTGACAGTTACAATCACTCTAATTTAACATGTTGAAATGAAGCCAAAATTATAAAAACTATGAAGGCAAGAAAACTGAGAGGTAGCCAAGGGTTTCAACCATGATCTTAACTAAGGGATACGTCAAACATACATGACCAATTCAACTAGGAAAAATGACAATGAACCCATAGGTTTACTTCACATTCGTTAAATCTAAAAAGAAATAGGATGCAATTCACATGCATTTCCATTCTTCATGCAAAAATACAAACATCCCGAGGAAAAATATATAAACTTCACTCTTAATACATGGGTTATTTATTTGTTTCACCCAGATCAAACCTACATGAATTGAGCATACCAATTCACTTAAACTCTTATGTAACTTTCTTCAACACTTAACTTTAACAGGGAGCAATAAACTAGTGAAGGACAACCTTATGGTTAAGCAAACCCACATAAGCACATGACACTCTACCCTTTCTAAAAAAAATTAGCAGAGATGGGAAAGCATTGTCATGCTATAAATACCAAGTCCAAAGTTAAGGCTTCAACACATTAAGAAACTTTCAATAGAGTTTCATAACAACTCACATTAAGAGCATGACAATAGTTATAAATTAAGCATTACCACAGCTCAAAACATAGCACAACAAGGAAAATATCATAACAATTCTTAAAAGGAAGTTGAATTAAACTTTGTTCCTTAATGTATATGTTCCAATACTTAACACGTAACCATTAGTCATCCTATGGATTATCATTATAATTCCAATTCCTTAGCATAATTCATTAACCATTCTTTGTAACTTCTTCAATATTTTATTCAAAACTGATAACACCTAACAAAATAAAAGGCAAGTTACATCCTTCAAATAATTTACAATCCCTCATAAGACATGAAGTGATTTTCTCACATTAACCAATTAATAAGACTTGGATAACAATACCATGTTCCAACCATCTTGTCCATTTAACAAGGCTTTAACTAGAAAATAACTCATAAACAAAGCAAGGTTGAGCAATTCTTCTAACCACCCAAAAAATGGATCTTTTCGGGACTAAGGAAAAGAAAGCATAATTCATTCATAATTATGCCCAAGTATGGAGAAGAGCTAAGGAAGAAGAGAAAGGAGCTACGACATAGGCATCGACATGAAAGAAGAAGAGAAAGGAGTTGTGACAGAGGCAATGACAGAAGAAGGATGAAGAGTGACAGAAGAAAGATGAAGTGCGAGAGAACAAGGATGAAGAGCAAGAGAAGAAGGAGGAGTCATGGAAAAAGGAAGATGTGCGACAGAAGGAAGGGATGTGATAAGGAAATATGTGACAGAAGATCAATACCAAAAGACGTGCAAATGGAATAACGGTTGGAAAATGACAGTAAGGAAAAATGACTAGAAATGGATAGGCCATAAATATCGTGGGTACAAGTTTGGTTAGTGCCAACAGAAGCCACACGTATGAATATATTGTTGTAAGTCAGGTC
Organism: Pseudotsuga menziesii; assembly: GCA_001517045.1. Lineage (NCBI taxonomy): Eukaryota > Viridiplantae > Streptophyta > Pinopsida > Pinales > Pinaceae > Pseudotsuga > Pseudotsuga menziesii. The sequence goes on from LPNX010054365.1 coordinate 106,958, forward strand.
GCTAACACCTATTATTAGGTGTCACTAGAATAGGAAAGAAATCATGATGGCTAAGTATAGGAAGTAGGATGAAAAGTGATAGGTAATGAGTATGTAACAAGTCTGTAAACACATCTATAAAGACAAGAAACCAAGTTGTATGCAGGTTAGAATCTCGATAGAATATTGTGAGACTCTGGTTAGCTTCTGGACTATTAGTTCCTGATCACTGTTAGTTGTCTAAATTTGTTGTTTGTTAGAGGTATTTGAATGCATTTTGAGTTGAAGAATCTACAGCTGAGTGCACAAAAGTGTAGGAGAGGTTGAGTCGATCCAAGTTGTGTGCGGATCGTTAGTAGAGTTGAGTAGGAAGAGAGCAGAGGAGAAGATCAGAGAGCATGAGAGGAAGAAAGAGTATGTAAAGTAAAATAATAAGATCTAGAACAACATCTGCAACTTAGTGCGCGGATGAAAGGTGCATATATTTCTCATGCCAAATGAAGAGCACCTTGTTGTTTTTGCTTGGATGGGTTTCCACGTTAACTTCCATGTATTTTTGTGAATGATTGAATGTGTTTGAGTTATTTGTCTAAATGTTGTAGTGAATGAATGCTTATAAGTTGCTCATGTATGAATAGGTGTATATCAACAGCATTGTTATTAGTTAAATGCATTTATGTTGCACTTGGGATGGTGTTAGAATCGTTGCATAAGAATAGGTTGAGTTAATATTTAACTGTTTATAGTAAGTAGAAGTAATCCACCCTCAAGATTTGTTGATCATCTTAGTATGCGACTAAGGTACCATAAATCCCCCACCCAACTATGGAAACTTGGTCCTAGAAGTTACCTAATAAGGAATGAGATATATCTCAAATGATACTGCATCTGCGTCGTAGGTGTTGTCGGTTAGTATTTCTTTTGTCGAGCCGATATCTTGGGCTTTATTGCGCTAAGCAGAAGGGACTGAACCTGGGTCAGGATCATGACAGGAGGGACATACAGAAAATCCAACAGATCTACCAACAATTTATAAACACAAATGACTATAGGATCATTCATTAACAATTCAAGGACTTGGTTGCTCAAGCCCCATCTAAGTGTTATTCATTCCAAAGAAGGAATAAACCAACACCATAAACATATGGAATTATCAAGCACAAGACACCACTTATCAATAATTTATCCATCAACTAGTTTTCAACATAACCGTATGCACATTTGATTTAATTCAAAACATTCAGACACATAAGAAATGACAAGATATTGTTAAACAATGAACACTTATCTAAAAGTAATTAATGACAACTGGCTTCCTAGCTACCATGCTCCACCCAATCATAGATCTCTGCTTGGTCTATATTATTTTAGCTCCCAGAGACCACCCTTGAGCTGGGACTTGTAAATTCACTAGAGGACTCTTCCCTCTACCCTTATCTCTTTCCAACTCAGGAAATAACATGGGATACAATTCCAAACACAAGAATCCAGAAAGTATTTCCAACAAGGGAAATAACATTCTACCATAGGCTCTCACCAGTCCTGAGTTTCTCTAAGAATTTCCCTCACTTGTCAACATGATTCTCTTATTTTTCACTAAATCCATGCCAACTGTGTAATCCTTTCCCTTAGCTTCATTCTAGCTAGAACCACATTCATAACCATCTGTGCATCTACGCTTAGAAATATACCAAGGTAATTTCTCACACCTTTTCCATTTCAGGGGAAACCAGAGGCAAAACGAGGGGAAATTTTTTACAACAACAAAAAGGTCATCAACTAGGATTTAGCTTGTAGTTTCTCTGAACCAACCTAACTGCCAAATTTTGTGGAAAATTGGACACTTCGCTCTGGAACTGGATTATTCCCTGTCGTCCAATGTTTCCAATTACTACGAAATCATTACTTAGTCAAATTTAACTGCAATAAAACAACAATCACATGATGCACAATGTTTTCTCTTACCTTCTCAATGCTTAGATTCATTGAGCTAAGTTCCTTCAACACTATTTTCCTTGTGTACTCTCTTCACTGAGTTTCGCTATGCATGTCCAACCTCCACCCCTAGAGAGTACTTGTTCAGTCTCACCTTTTTCATTAATATGCCCCAAGCTCATAACCTTGCATGGCCATTGTTTTCCATGCAGCAACGTGTCCATTTAGGCCATTAACTTTTCCACCTAATCCTCCACTAACCTTTCCCTTAGACATACTTATCAAAATAAACAAATTTAAAGGGTAAACAAGGTTTAGCACAAACTAACAAAGGATTAGGTTAAATAAAATATTAAAAAGTGTGTTCCAAAGGCTTGACAGGGTTAACAGGGTTATAACCTAGCCTCCTTCTAGGCTATACAACCTTCCCCCTCACTTCCCTTGGTGAATTTACCAGTCCCTTTTCTCTTTAGTGTGCTACCACCACCGAAGCCAGTTTCTAATTTATATTAAAAAGGTTAAATATTTACATTCGTCCTACCATATGACAATACATATCAAAATTACATCATACAAGTAGGGGTCTTAGCCAGGGACATTACACATTCCCATACTAAACTTATATTGCACAAACCTATTACATATACTCAAATAATAACCAAACAAACATTAACATGCCCAAACAACAACTCATTATACATGTCTAAACAATAACCCTAAAAATGACCTTGCTATTATCCCCAAACTACCCATTTATTTATCATAAAGGAGAAATGAGTATGCCTAACAGGTCAATTATGGTATATGAAAATGGATATGATCAAATCAACACTATGCCTATGATTCAAGACCTACAAAAATGGATACATGATAGGCCAACGCTATGCCTATGATTCCATTTCCCTCACTCATTCATATGCTAGAATATTATGACACAACTCTATTACACTATAAGAACTGCATTAATTCATTCATTATACATACCCAAACAACAAACATAATACACCGCAAACCACCCATTTACTTATCGAAAGGGAGAAATAGACATGTTTAACAATGAATTCTTTAGGTCTTATTTGTAATAATGGTGTTCTTCAATTTGGAAATTTTAAACCAACAATGTGTCTAAGACATGTAGAAGATAGTCTTTGGAAAATCACTCACTATGTAAATGAATATCTCTACAATCATAACACATGCTTCAAATCAATATTGTTTGAGTTGTACGTATTTGTAATAATGGTGTTCTTCAATTTGGAAAATTTAAACCAACAATGTGTCTAAGACATGTAGAAGATATAGCCTTTGGAAATCACTCACTATGTAAATGAATATCTCTACAATCATAACACATGCTTCAAATCAATATTGTTTGAGTTGTACGTATTAATAAAAAAATGTTGGATCTAGCATCTCATGCCCAAGTAGAAACAAATTCACACTTTTTAGATCTATAAGATGTATATTAAATATTAAATGAGAGATTTTAAATGAATTAATGATATACTCTAGAGAAATTATGACCAAAGTTTAAAAAATGATGTTTTATTTTAAAAAATAGAGAGTGATATCACACGCTTTTTTTTAGAGGAAAAAATACCATTCTTTGTTATTCATAGGAATCAAAAGACATCATTTACATATAGCAGATACATATAGCATCAATGATCACAAAAAATATAATGCAGAAGCATAATGCTGAAACGAAGCTGGCTAAGCCAATCAGAAAAAGACAAAAGTCTGATCATAGCAGACTTTTCTCATCATCCCTGATAGATCAGCTCAGAATATACTGAATATGTTCGAAGATGATTGTCAAACAAACATTCCTGAGAAAAACTCACAAGCAGAAAGGTCTCATACAGAACAGAAAATGATGTTCAATCTGAAGCTGAAAACATGCTGAATAAACAAAAAAGTCTCAGCATCACTAAAAAAGAATAAAATGGCCTTGATTAATGACCATAGCATCCAAAGTTTCTATGAAGAAACCATATCCCATATCCAAATTAAGGGCCTTTTTAGAGAGACCATCTTCCTGTGCGTTATGCTCTCAAAATATGTGTTTGAAGATCACCGGAGGGGCCAATCGAAGCATATTTCTAATGTCAAAACACCAGTGCATCAGTGAAGGAACATCAAGTGCAGAGAGACTGTTCAGCCAGGAGATAATCACCATAGAGTCACCATAAATTAACTTCATGGGGAGACCCATCATCAAGCTCACTTTCAGAACTGCCCAAAGAGCTGATAATTCTGCTCTTGTATTAGTGCTGCTGCCAACTCCCAAAGAGAAACTGAAAAAATGGGAGTCATTAAGATATAAAACAAACCCAGAACCTCCTTTCTTCATTGCAGCCGCCCCATCGAAGAAACCACAAGGAAATACCTTCACCGGAGTATATCCAATAATCCTTACTTTTTTAATTTTCGAAGGAACAGGATAAGCACTTAAAAATCCTTCAATCCTGGATATAACAGAAAAAAGAGTAGGTTTCATGTTTTCAAACAGATAGAGATTCCGAATGATCCATAATCCCTAGAGAATAAATAAAGGCATGTATCTGTAAAGAGCTGAACGCACCACCGATTTGAACCACAGAGCCAAATGGGACGAAATAGTATTAAGGGGAGGAAAGGAGATCCTATACTTGGTCTCAAAATAGGCTCTGATACTGATCGAAAAGGGACAGGCCATAAAAAGATGGTGTATATCCTCTTCACTTTTTTCACACAACACGCATATGCTTGGACCGTGGAATCCCCTACTCCGAAGTTGGTCCCATGTTAATATCTGACCATTAACCACAAGCCATATAAAGAAAGCAACTTTCAGAGGTAAGTTAAGAGTCCACAGAATATCCAGAACCGAATCATGGGAATCAATGCAACCGTCATTAAGAATGCAATCATAACCTTTCTCCGCAGTTAGAGGCCCCACATAATTATTTTGAGACCAAAGAAGAGTGTCACATTGGTCTGTTAGACAAACTCTACCATATTCCAGCCCTTTGATGTAAATTTCCCAAAGAATTTTCCATTCTCCACCGAGATCTAACTCATCCGCCGAGAACTAGTAGCCCAAAGCATCAGGAGTGTAATTTCTTGCTTGGGGTAAGGAAACTATTCCGAAATCTTCCAAGTACAACCTCAACTCACTCGGCAGTATATAAGAGGAACCCATACCAATAACAGAATTTGCTCCAATGCGAATAGAGTCTCCATTTCCAACATGCCATAAAATACCTTTCCCAATCCACTGTAATGTGGAGAGAAAACCTCTCCAAATTAGAGATGCATTCCTTACTGTGAATCTTTTTTCCCTAAACCAAGTATGCAAAGGCATATTTTTCATATATTTTACAGCGATGAGATTATGCCAAATTCCCTTGCTATTAAGAGAAAGCCAAAAACTTTTCATTCTTAAAGAAAGACTGAAAATGGGCAGATGTTTTATTCCCTAGCCACCCAACAGGGTAGGTCGCGCTAAGAGATGCCAGTCCACCAGATGGAATTTCTTTTTTCTTGAAGAGGAGCCCCAAAGAAAAGAAAATATCAACTTTCTGAGCTTATCTAAGATAGAGACGGGGACAGGAAAAGTGCCAGCCAGTACACAAGCAAGCCAGACAGAACTGAGCGAATGAGAACCAAACGTCCACCAAGTGAAAGGAGTCTATTAGTCCAATTATGAGAGATTCTCTTCTCAAAATTAGTGAGAAGCTAATACCAGTCCTTAACTAGATAACCAGAAGGCTTAAGAAAGTATCCCATATATACAAAACATTTATTGATGTCATCAAATTTAAAAGGAAGGATATCAGCAATTCTTCGGAGAAAGGTCCCATCCAATCCAGCATGAAGAAAACTAGATTTATTGACATTGATACTCATGCTAGAGGCTTCACAAAATAAGTCCAAGATGACTTTGAAATCCAACCATTCCTCCAAAGAACCCAGGCCAAATATAATAACATCATCTACAAAAAGTAAATGAGTGAGGGAGAAATCAGACGAAATCTTGATCCCTTTGACTTTAACATTTCGTTTGGCATCCTCAATCAAAAGACTGAGTCCTTCTATAACCAAAATGAACAATAATGGTGACAAAGGACATCCTTGCCTGATGCCACGAGAGGCCGGGAAAAATGAGGAAGGAGAACCATTCACAAGGACAACAAAATTGGCAGAACAAATACAACCCAATATCCAGTTCACCCCCACAAGTGGGACCCCTATCTGAATGAGAATAAGACGAATAAAAGTCCAATTTACCCTATCAAATACTTTTGACAGGTCCAACTTAAGGATAAGAGCAGATTTCTTATTGACTTTGACTGTATGTAAAACTTCCTGAGTTATGGAAATAGGTTCAAGAATCTGGCGGTTCTTGAGGAAGCCGAATTACTGAGGAGAAATAGCTAAGTCAAAGAAGGGCTTAAGTCTCAGGGTCGCAATCTTAGAGATCAATTTATAACAAATATTACAAAGAGAAATGGGGCGAAAGTCAAAAAAGGTGACGGGCAATTCAACTTTAGGAATGAGAGCTAAAAAAGTAGAGTTAAGGGCAGGAGTCACTCTACCCTGTATCCGAGAGGTTTCCACCATATTGACAAGAATAGGACCCAAAATATCAAAAAAAGCCAAATAGAATTCAACAGGCCATCCATCCGGACCTGGCGCCTTATCCCTTTTAAAGGTTTTTAGGGCTCTCTCAACTTCAGCAATAGTAACAGAGCAAGTGAAGGCCTCAATCTCTCCAGCACTGATATAAGAAGGGAAAAGACATATCACACGCTTAAGCAAAGGAGAAGCCAATACCATTTCCGACAAAGGTGACACTTAGAAAAAAAAAACTCTAAGAACTTAAAGAAGAAGAAATAAATTGACAATTGTGGTAGTAATGTGTCAATGGGAAAGATAATTCAAACCCTTAACATTAACAAACCCATATCTTAACTAATGCTAAACCCTTACGCCTTCATATAATAAAAAATATGTAATGACCCAAATTATAATCTAAACCCTTAATGCCCTTAATTCTTAACCTAAGAAAAATCCTTAAATCTCAATAGAATCCAGACCCCTAATGGAAGTCAAAAGCAATCATAACTAGACCCCGTGAAAATGAATGCAAACAAGTCTCCATGACATATCGAGTATGTTGGAAAGCATAATTAATAATTAGTAATTTAAGGGGTATCCATATGGATAAGAACTTCACGTAGTATATAATGTCATAATTAGACATAACAAAGTGACATGATCACCAAAAATGATTCTCTTGTGGATGGAGATGTATGTAACTTTTTATTGAGAAATATCCTAACAATGTTGGGCAAAGTGGCATTCCACAATTTTTAATAATATCTTTGTTGGGCAAAGTGGCATTCCCCAATTTTTTATAATAACTCTGTTGGGCAAAGTGGCATTCCCCAATTTTTAATAATATCTCATTTGAAACATTTAAGACCTTTATCACTAGTGAGTCCATTCTTTCCTAAGGCTTAGCTTTTAGATCACATGAAACTAGAAGTTTATATGAGGGAGTTCATTATAAAACCAAGTTCTTCGTAAAGATTTTTTAAAGCAATCCATAATTTCATTTTAATTGGATTTGTTTTTTTCAGTTTCAATATTTTAGATAATGGATTCAAAACACCATTATACTGAATTTACTTTTTTCCACTTGATAAAGTTATTAAAGTTATTCAATACATGTAGGCCTCTAAATCTATACCTTGCTCAATGTAATTGAGCAAGACCATAGCACATTAAGAATGGGACACAAAACTACATTTTTTTTAAATATATAATGTAATGGCTTATAATATAGCTTACATCATTTTTTTTTAATTTAAACTTTTACCATGAAGACCACGGTATCCATTATGAATGAGACAAGTTACATTTTTACTAAAAATATGATGTAATTGTTTTAGTTATAGTTTGCTCAATTTATTCTTTATTTAAATTTTAAATTTTGATTATGATTATTATTGTTTAGGTTCTAATTATTGAATACCATGGCATATTAAGAATGGGATCAAAATTAATGAAAACAATTATATCTCATTTTTTTTTATTAAATTATATATTTTTAATATTAATATACTAATTTTAGGTTATATATTTTTAATATTAATATAATAATTTTAGATTATAGATTTTTAATATTAATATAATAATTTTAGATTATATACTGATAATATCAATATAATAATTTTAGATTATATTTTTTAATATTAATATAATAATTTTAGATTATAATTTATAATTATCACATTAATACTATAATTATATTTTATAATTTAACTATGTTAAAATATGTTTATATTTTGAAAAAGTGTTTTAGGAGATAAATGGCTTAATGTTAGATGTTAATAAGTTTTTCCATTTTCTTTTATAAATGCATGTCCCATACTTTTTTTTTAAACTTGTATTGTTTGAGTTTTTAGTGTTGTATTAATAATTCAAGAACCATTTTATACATTCATGCTATTCAGATTATTCATGAATGAGCACTAATAAAATGAAAAAACAATCCAAATTTTGTATCATTACTAATATTTAACTAAAAACATTAAATATAAATAAATTAAATTAAAAATAACAATATTTAATATAAAAATTAACTAATTAATATGCAAAATCTAAAAATAATCATTCACTTACTTAAAAACAAATAGATCCTCCACCATGCTATACTCCCAAAAAAAACCTTGATGGAATTGTCACTATTATCAAATACACTTTATAATTTTGAAAAAAAAATACAGGCTCCATGGTATAACAATATGAGCACATGCTCGTTGGAGACTAAGTGCTTCTCACTTCACTAGAAAAAACAATGCCGAAATTTGGGCATGTTAGTGGGATCAAAATCAAATGTTTATAACAAAGAAATAATGAGAATTCATTTAACACTTAAGAGATTTTCCACAAAACCCAAAATGAAGGTGTCGTTATGAAGTAAAATGTAAATAATAATCCAAGTTCTAATCAAACTTCTATTGAAAAACATCCCTAAAGTCCTCCCATTTTTGTAATATTTCTCTTGTTACAATGCTTATGCAAGACCTAACCATGACCATGACTTTTAAAGAGAGGAAACTCCTCCTTCTTTTGTATCATGTGGCCTTTTGTAATATTTGAAATATTTTCATTGTCATACAACATTAATAACATGAGGACATGCGCATACACACAATTGTAAGTCATTGTCATACATGACTACCAATAACACAAGGACATTAATATAAACATGTATTAAAATATATACCAGCGTAGATCCAAATCTTAGGCTCTATCAAGCACCGAAAGGGATCAAAATCTCTAGGTGCAAACCTCTCCAAGTATTAATACACCATTAGAACCAATCAATGTAGCTCTACTAATTTATGCATTAATATTAATACACCGTACAATGTAAAGAAAAAACTCACTATGCAAGTTAATGAAATGCTAATGAAATTTTGTTACTGAAATTCAATATATTTTCAAATATGACACTTTTCAATCTGACTATATTTGCAATTATAATTAAAAACAATTATTTAAAACATATTTGGAAAAAATGTGTTGGTCAGGGTTTTTTAAATCGACCGAACCCACCTGGGTGCTTGAATACAGAGGAAGCCTGGAAGAATAAATGAGTGAACAGGCGCTTAAGCTTAAATAAATTCTTTTGACATTTTCGCACCTTGGAAACTAAATCTGAGGTCCCCCAACTTAAAAGAAAAGTATTGTTCGACAAGTTCGACTCTAGTAGACTAGGTCCCCAAACCTTGGAGGAGTTGTAAATAATAATAACCCTAATAAGAAATGAAAATTGTATCTACCATCATGAATACAAATTCATTTGTTATTCAATATGGATTACATGAAGGAAAAACTCTTTTATTATTCAAATTATTAAAACATTATAACTATTAAAACATTATAATTATTAGAAACATTAAATTTCTTAAAACATTATAATATTATACTATTTCATAAATAGACTCTATTTTAAAAACTTTATTTTTAAAAACATTTTTACTATTCAAATTATTAAAACATTATATCTATTAAAACATTATAATATTATACTATTCCATAAATTGACTATATTTTCAATTATATTTTAAAAACCATATTTAAAATATAATTGAAAAAAACTTAATGATATACATTTCTTTACATTTATTATTATTATTATAAATGATTAACTATTTAAAAACTATATTTTAATAGTTATATTTCATAGTCTCATAATTTAAAAACCCTTTTTTAAAATCTTTCAATACTATCCTAAATGAAAACATTAAATTGTTTTAAACCTAAAGATTACCTACATTTTAATACTATCGTAAATATAACTTCAAGTGCGATATAGTATCATGTTAAGATGGTTCTCACTTATTAAATAAATTAAAGTATGTTAGTTTTCAAAACTTCTACCTCATACATGGTTTTAAAACCATGTGTAAGGCCCTCCTAAACCATATACAATAAAATCATGGCTTGTTTAGGAGGCTTTGCACATTGTTTTAAAATCATTTGCAAGGCCCTCCTAAACCATGCACAATAAAACCATGGAGAGAGGGATCAAATCCACAAACCTTTCACCACTAAACTACAACACACATCCCTCTCACCAAGGATGCTACATCACACTGATGCATGCATTCTTGTTTTTTAATTTTTTAATTATTAATTATTAATTATAATTTTTATGGAACAAATGAACACTTGCCCGTACCCAAGCTCCACTATGCTACAACATATTGATGCATGCCCTCTTTAAAAAAAATTACATTTTAAATTTTTTTTATGAGACAAAAGGACACTTCTACCCCACCCGACTCCACTATGCTACAACATCACATTGATGCAAGCATTTTTAATTTTTTTAATTATTTAATTATTTTTTTATTTTTATGGGATAGACAAACACTTCCCCCACGCGAGATGTAGAAATGCACCTTCTTAGCTCAATAATTGATTCCAATCATTCAAGAAGTTCTAGTGATTCATATCTCCTTTCATAGTTAAGTGTCTATATATAGAGAATATTTAATTATTTTCATGGAGTTTTTGCTCCAAGAGGTTCTCTACAACCTAGTATGGGGGAGATGTTGTCACATTCCTAACAAAAATATATGTTAGCCATAAATAAAAGGGTCTTTCTTTTCTTTGTAGATGTTGTCAAGTTCCTAACAAAACAAAAAAAATATAGGAGAAAAATAGTATATGTCGGCTTGAAATAAAAGTTTTGTCTGTAAAATAATTTAAATATGAAAAAAATTTATAGGTCGACCAAAAATAAAAGTGTTTGTCTTTTCTTTGGAGATGTTGTCGGGTTCCTAATAAAATTTAAAAAACAAAAAAAATTAAATATATAGAAACAAGATTATATGTTAGCTAAAAATAAAAGGCTTTATCTTTTCTTTGAAGTTGTTGTCATGTTCCTAACAAAATAAATAAATGCTTTATCTTTTCTTTGAAGTTGTTGTCATGTTCCTAACAAAATAAATAAATATTTGTTTTGTTAAGTTGCTTTAAAAATAAATAGAAATAAATACATAGGCTAGAGCACACATGGTTTTAAAAAAACCATGAGTTATTTAAAAAAACATTTAGAATAATTAAAACATTTACACTTTATTGTAAATATATATTTGAAAAAATTTCCTTTCAAATGTAACTTATAGGTCCATTTCCTTTTTATTATTATTTAATCATTATCAATTATCCATTCATAAAAAAATTTAAACTAAAACAACTTTATTTGGATTAGCTTATTGTTGAGTGGGCTTTTATGATGTAATGGTTGATCCATTTATTATAACATGTTAAGTATAATTTAATTAGAAAACATATAAATAAATAAATATTTATAAATAGATTGAGATTTAAGTTTAAATTTTTATGTAATATAAAAAAAGTTTAGTAAACAAAATAATAAATTTGATTTATTCCACTATATAAATATATAATTTAATATATAAAATAAATTGAGTTAACAAATAACAAGCTTGATTTATTAGACTATACACATATATAATTACTAGAAATTGTAGATTAAAAATTGAAAAAAATTGAAATGTAACTTTAAGTCCATTTCTTTTTAATCATTATCAATTATCAATTCATAAAAAATTTTAAATTAAAATGACTTTATTAATGAATTGATTGGGATTTGAGCTTATGGGTTTTTATGATCCAATGGTTGATCTATTTATCATTACATGTTAATATAATAGATTTGTCACTTAATTATTAAGTAAATTTTATAGAAACTTAGTTAGAAAATATATAAATAAATAAATATTTATGAATAGATTAGGATTTGAAATTAAATTTTTATGTATTATAAAAATGAAATAAGCTAATAAAATAAGTTTGATTGATTAGATTATACAAATTACTAGTAATTGTTGATTATACTGTATTTCTTGTATCTAGAATTGGTCATATAGGATTTCATCAAAGAAAAAAAATTATGTTGACAAAAAAAATAGGGTGTGTATTTTTGTTTGAAGGAAATCAATGGCTATATAAAGATATGATATAATAAACAAAACTTAAACGAAACTTTAATCTTCCATGAGGCTGAATTTGCAGCAAAGATGAATCAATAGAAAAAACAAATCTGACAAAAAAAATTTCAAATATGTGACAAAAGTGAATCACCAAAATAGAAAAGACTGTCGACATTGCTGCGAATAGATAACCAGCATGTTCTATGTGTTGTTATTGCTCGAACACATGCTCCCTTCAAGTTTCTTGCATTTTCCTACTATGGATGCATGTGTTTTTTTTTTGCAATGTGTTACGACGAGTCACTATAGTGAGTAAGCTCACGATCTATATTTTAACCTCACTATTAAGCCCATGATCCAATACTTTAACCTACTTTATACTTTAAGTGCTATACTTTAGTTTTAGTTATTGTGTGAATCATAAATACTTTAGTTGTTGTGTGAATCATAAATACTTTAGTTATTGTGTGAATCCAATACTTTTGTTATTATTTAATTATACTTTAATTAATAAAAGATAATTATCAAAGTTAATTGTCAAAGATATATAATTACATAATGTTGATCAAATACAAGTCTCATGTCACCGTCCTCGACTAAAACGAGCCTAAATCCAAATCCTTGGCTTTACCAAGCGCTGAGAGGGATCAAATATCTCTCGACGCTTGATAGAGCCTAAGAATTGGATCTTTATATTATATTGCTTGAATCCATTTTATAGGAGATCTCACAATCATAACATCCACTTTCACACATTCCCAATTCGTAACATTTTACATTTGTGTGCAACTTACACACCTAGTCTAACATTTTCTTTCCAACATTACTCATAAATGAAGGACAATATTTTTGTCGAAATACCATAATAAGAATGCAAGCCTTTCTTAGCTTGAATTCCATTTGCAAGAAAATCACTTCTAATTCACAATATCAAAACTTTATGTCTTATTTACAGTCTTACTATGTATGCATGTTTATGGATTTCTTCAACTCATATAGTTTAGATTGCACAAACTTAAATATTACTACAATATTAAATGTTGTTAAACTTTAATACACTCTACATATTCTTTTGATTCCTCCTAAATAAGCTTGTTTTCCATAATTAGATTTTCTGTGGATCTTTCGAGTCTTAAAAAACTAACTGTATATTGTATTATTAGCACAACCACTTAACTTGTGGTTGGTGAAATTCGATAAATAGGTGATCTGTCAACCATCCCTTAGATGCCCATTATTGTTTTCTCTTCAATGTAGAGAGCATATGCTCCTATAATTGTGAGTTGTCAATGTTGACCTGCATTGCAAAACCCAACCCAGTGTTCAAAAAACCTTGAAATCACTCAAATTGAGTCTATTTTTTTTCCATGACGTTTTTATTTGAAATTCGATCTAGCTCACTAATGAGGGTGAGATTGATGAATATATGGAGTATTTTTTTTAGCTTACTACAACTGGAATACACATTAAAGAGAAAACAATAATGAGTCTAAGGGATGGTCAACATCACCTATCTATAGAAGTTCACCAACCACAAGTTAAGTGGTTGTGCATGTAATACAATATACAGTTAGTTCTTTAAGACTGGAAAGATCCACAGAAAATCACATTATGGAATACAAGCTTATTTAGGAGGAATCAAAAGAATATGTTGAGTGTGATTTCTAGGTTTTTTGAAGACTGGGTTGGGTTGTGCAATGGGAGTCAAAGTTGACAACTCACAATTATATGAGCATATGCTCTTTACCCACTAATTCTTCCCTATGGAAAGTTTGCATCCCCTCCCTTTCTGGTGACATGTGTAATAAAAACTCACAATACAAAGCCGGTGCATTAAAGTGAAAGAATAATACTAATAAATGTTATCACCTATCAACTTAGAAATAAAATATTGTATTTAAAATCACCCCATGCTTAAAAAAAACACTATATACTTGATATCTATAGGTTTTACCTTATATATTTTGGACATGTTTGTTTTAATCAATTATTTTATGCAGTTTTATTTATACTAAGTATTCTATGTCCTTACCTTTGATATTTTATATCAATTTTAAATAGGAGTATATTTTTATTTTAAATATGATTAATGTACAAGACAATCTCAATTAAATATTAACAATGTCTTTATTTTTAATAAGATTTTTGTCCAACTCATTATAAATTAAAAAAATATTAATCAAATTATATTAAAAAAAAAACTTTTTCAATAAAATAATAATTTAAAAATTACAATTTTATCAACTTAAAATTGAACTTAGAAATTGAAATCTAAACATGATCCATACCATTTGCAATCCAAAAACAAAATGAAATTCTATCCAAAAGAATATTTAAAAAAAAAATAATGAATAGATTCCAGCCAGAACAATAAACAATAAAATATTAGCCAACAAGATAGAGTACTAGTATTATTTATACTCACGACTTTATCTCATTTTGCATTTTAATAGTGAATCGCGTGCAATGGGCTCCATGTGTCCATTCAACGTTCCTCTGTCTCTCTAAATAAAATTCAGAGATGGATCGGAAGTTTCTCCAATGTCAGTGACGGGTGGAAGTTTATGCGTTAGTTTTGACAGAGTTAATTCGAAGGGACCATCGAGATTTCTGCCATATCAATCCATTTACCTAAATGAATGAATGGAATACTGGTTTTATTTCTTTAATATCAATCCATTTACCTAAATGAATTGGTTTTATTTATTCCATATAATCAGTCAAGACTCTTATTCATTCCTGTCACAATTTCTGTCAAGCTGGAAGACTTTGAATTGGTATTGTTATTCACGTTTCTACAGACAGCTCCCGACAGGAGACATGAAGATCCCGACAGTTGGGACCTCGTGCCCGGGGAATATACAGCACAAACACTGGCCCTTCCTT
Source organism: Pseudotsuga menziesii (assembly GCA_001517045.1). Lineage (NCBI taxonomy): Eukaryota > Viridiplantae > Streptophyta > Pinopsida > Pinales > Pinaceae > Pseudotsuga > Pseudotsuga menziesii. The sequence continues at coordinate 122,281 of LPNX010054365.1, forward strand.
GTTGCCTCCAAGTACTCGTAAACATTACGTGTCGTTCAAGGAATTGAATAGGAATTATTTGTCGAAGTAGCCGCCTACGATGGTTGACTGGACTGGGAGATGAAATTAGCACGCTTCTTCCACTTCCAATCTTCCAGGTTGCAAAAACCGACATAAACGTGATCAACGGCCCCATCTGGTTTTCCCCATCTCGCGCATGTCGTGTTACCTCAAATGTTTCTCTATAAAATCCCCACATATATGCGAATTTAACAACAGAAATCGACCGTCAATAGATCTCCGGAAGCAACTAACCTTGTGTTGAGATTGTTCTATAGAGATCTGCCTTGTCTTTTGCAGACATATATACTCTCCGCTTACATCCCCTCGTTCGAGTAGCGGGATCTCCCGGAAAAATCACAGAGCTAGTCATCGGTAAGTGTAAGAGTCGCTAGTGTTCTCCCTGAGCAAATCACCAGTACCTAGTTATAGGCGATACTGTTCCTGATTTTGCTAATTCTAGCATACTCGACGGAAGCTCAGATGAGTTCTTCAATGGGAAACGGGATCAATGATCCAGACAAGACAGCTCTGGATTTCATCGAGACAGTCACCACAAACGCAGACGAGGTGCAGACTCAAGTCCTGTCGTCAATCTTATCGAGAAATGCGGACACCGAATACTTGAAGAGATACGGCCTCAATGGACGAACTGATAGAGCCAATTTCAAGAAGTGTCTCCCAGTAATCACTTATGACGATCTCAAGCCTGAGATACGTCGTATTGCTAGCGGAGACACTTCCCCCATTCTTTCAGCTTATCCAGTTTCCGAATTCCTCACTAGGTATTTAAACCATCTTCATTAATTACTATTTGATTTTGAAAACACTACATAGTTTTAGTCTTAATTTGCATTAAAACGTTAGGCCCGATGGAGGGACCCACTGGTATTTATGGTGGTGGGGTTGGGACCATCCTTGTCTTGATTGCTGATTCTTTTTATACAACGAGCATTTTTTACTCTGTTCCTTGTTTGCTGGATAGAGAGAATCAGCAAGCAAATAGAGAGAATCAGCAATAGAAATAAGCTCAGAGTCAGGGTTATAGAAATTTAAGGTTACCAAAATTTAGCAGTAAATTAGTTTGATTTCTTATGAGTAAGGAATATCTATTACTCTGGTCCTTGTCTTTTGGATAGAAAGTGTCCGCAATCGAGATAAGTTTAAGTCAAAGTTACTAAAACTTTAACAAGAAACACGTTTAAGTTGAAAAAAAAATTGAGTTACAGATTGAGTTTTATTATATTATAATGACCAATTACTAAGTGTTTCTATACATTAAAATTCCAGAAGACTCTAAACAAAATAATTAAACAATGTGAAAACATTCACATTCAAATTACTTCTTATTTTTCATTGCGAAAGATTGAGCAAATATGTTGAGACCTTCTTCAGATTGAGTGAATATGTAGAGACCTTCTTAACGAAATTGGGTGGAAAATTGTGTATAGCTCGGGAACCTCTGCTGGTGAACGGAAGCTGATGCCGACTATCCAGGAGGAATTGAAGAGGAAAACTCTTCTGTATAGTCTTCTTATGCCCGTCATGAATCTGTAAGAAAAGACGCCGAATCATTGCCGGCTTTCATGTAGTTGTAATATTCCTCCTGTTTATTGTTGATTGTTATCTCATACGTAATTAATCATCATGTCCATGTGATAATAGTGAATAGTTTAACTTTTGGAGATGCAGATACATGAAAGGACTTGACAAGGGAAAGGGAATGTATTTCTTCTTCATAAAATCGGAGGCAAAGACTCCAGGAGGGTTGCTCGCACGTCCAGTCCTGACGAGCTATTATAAGAGCCAATACTTCAAGGAGAGGCCTTACGATCCGTACAATGTTTACACCAGTCCTAACCAGACAGTTCTCTGTCAGGATGCTTACCAGAGCATGTACTCTCAACTGCTATGTGGCCTCCTTCAAAATAATGAGGTCCTAAGGATGGGGGCCGTCTTCGCTTCTGGATTCATCAGAGCTATACGCTTCCTGGAAGAGCACTGGAGACAATTTTGCCTCGACATAAAATCCGGTATTCTCAATAGTGAGGTGACGGATCCATCAGTGAGAGAGGCCGTCGGGGAGCTTCTGCATCCGAATCCAGAGTTGGCTGATTTTGTTGAAAGGCAATGTTCAGCACATCCTTGGCGAGGAATTATAACTCGCCTGTGGCCTAACACTAAGTATATCGATGTGATAGTGACTGGTGCAATGGCTCAATATATTCCTACTTTGGATTACTACAGCGGCGGGCTACCTCTGGTGTGTACCATGTATGCTTCATCCGAATGCTACTTTGGACTTAATCTTAAGCCTCTCTCCAAGCCTTCAGATGTGTCCTACACTTTACTCCCAAACATGGCCTATTTTGAGTTCCTTCCAGTTCACCGCAAACAAGATCAAGATCAAGAAGCTGACGTGGCGCTCGAATCGCCAACGATCGACGACAAGAAAGAGCTAGAAGACTTGGTTGAACTTGTTGACGTGAAACTTGGGCAAGAGTACGAGCTAGTCGTCACCACATATGCAGGTACTGCATGAGTTTAACCGTTGTTTGTCTTTGTCATATTTGTATCGTGTCAATGCTGAATTAAAAGTCATCTTACGCAGGTTTGAATCGTTATAGAGTGGGGGATGTGCTGCGTGTCACTGGCTTTCACAATGCTGCGCCTCAATTTCATTTTGTATGCAGACAAAATGTTGTGCTAAGTATCGACTCAGACAAAACGGATGAAGCAGAGCTTCACAGTGCGGTAGAGAATTCTGTTAAGCATCTGGAGCCATTCGACGCCCACTTGATAGAGTACACAAGCTATGCCGACACATCTACAATACCTGGTCACTACGTGCTCTATTGGGAACTTCGCTTCAACACCAAAGCAGCTGCAGTTCCTTCTTCAGTTTTCGAAGATTGCTGTCTCACTATAGAAGAATCCCTGAATTCTGTCTATCGTCAAGGAAGAGCTTCAGATAAGTCCATCGGGCCCCTGGAAATTAAGGTAGTTGAAGAGGGAACGTTTGACAAATTGATGGATTATGCTCTCAGTAGAGGGGCATCCATAAATCAATACAAAGCTCCCAGATGCGTTAAATTCACTCCCATTGTTGAGCTGCTAAACTCCAGGGTTTTGCATTCCCACTTGAGCACACAGCTACCACAATGGGCTCCAGGATGCAGAAAATGGCCATAACATAAATTTAATAATCATGTTCCCGAAATGTTCACGCCTTTTTCCGACAAATTATATCTGATAGTTTATCGGAGTGTAGCTGTAAGTTGATAGGATAGGGCGTGAGTCGTTTACCTATATTAAATTAGTTTGGTTTAGCTAAAATCCATAGCCTGTATTCATTGTTGAATCTCAATTTCGTCAAATGGGTTAAAGACGTTTAGCTTCAGATAAAATCCATAGCCTGTATTTATTGTTGAATCTCATTTTCTTTACGGGTGAAAAAATGGGTGATAGTGGAAAGACGTTTATAAGTCGAGTTCCTGTATTTATTGTTGAATCTCGTTTTCTTCACGGGTGAAGAAACTGGTGATAGTGGAAAGACGTGTCGTTCCAGTTGTAGGAAGGTCAATCTAACATTGACATGTTAAAAAGGTTTTTTATTAATTTAATGGTATTTTGATTATTTGATTTTAATTGATGATTATAATAGGAATTCTCGTATACTAATTAACGCCAGCGCCAACAGGTGGCAATGTCCCTTACATTGCATCTTAGTGGGAGTGTGGGTTGCATTTTAGTTTAACGGAGAGGTGCAGTTGGTAGGGCGTTAATTTGGTCTACAGCATTCGTGTGGAAGGCATGTTGCATCATGAACAAAGTTATTTTAAAATTTGCAAAATGTGTAAAAGCTAAGATGAGAACATTATAAAAAACAATATGGTAAAAGGTACAAATCTGTCATATGTAGACAATTTGCATTATGTAAAATTATCAAATGTCTATTACAATATATGATACAATGCAACTTTTTAGATAGCAAAACTAATAAACAATTATGATATATTCTATGACAATGTGCATTATGGAATGTCAAAGTGAATTGTGCAATGACCCTTATAAATGACATTTGTGATTTCATGAACAAGGACCATTGAATGTTAAGGTGAAACATTGTGCAATGACCTTTATAAATGACATTTGTGATTTTATGAACAAAAATCATTGGCAAGCTTATCAATTAGTAATAATATTGAAGCAACTATAAATCATTGAAATATTGACAAAAGTTAATAAATTAGTTCAACTATACCACCATTGCATTCACTTTTTCAAAATAATAATATTGAAGCAACAATATCATTGACAAGAGTTAATAAATTAGTTCAAGTGTACAACCATTTCATTCACTTTTTCAAAAGCTACATTCATTCAAGTATTTCATTTTCCATTTCATTACAGTATTCCATTTAGTACACATTCTGTGTATTGACAATATTCTCTATACACAACTTTCAAAGTTAAGTAGAATCAAGTATCCATGTGAAGACATTAAGTTATGAGGCAATCCCAACTCAAGGGCCATTACAATTTCCGAAGATAAAGAGTATGTGTCATGTATAAAATAAACAAAGCACCTACTTCCTAAATGGCAGCATCAGTTATTTCACATTATGTTATTAGCACAATTTTCAATGATGAATGGAACTAAATCAGAGAAACTAGAGTGTGCGTAGTTTTTTTTTCAAAACAATGAAGTGAGTTGTTAATTACAATGTTGTAGAAAAGAAGAGAGGGATTTTCCTTGAAGGGAGCAAAGTCAAAAACTTGATCTGTTAATGTGCAAGAAAACTTTTTCAGCTTTTTAAGAATAAATAGCAATTTAAAGAAAAGAAAAAAATGGATAAAATCATCATGAGATACATGATAATGTTGCATCAATAAAAGATTTAGCAATCTGCATTCAATTCTGACCACTTGTTTCAAACAAACAGAGACATATAGAGAGATACAGTGACTTGTTTGAAGTCAACATAAATATGTTTTAGTTACCATAACACTGGAAAAACAATATATCATTTGCATAATGACAAAATGTTCATCATTAAAATGGAAACCGATGAAATATGATCTAGATGATCAATCAATTAACTAGTTTCCATGAAGGGTGATCTGTTTGATTGTTCAATGATCACATACAAAAGAGAGCAATATTTTTTCAACCCATGTTTGAGATCAAGCATATTTCTATATGGATGGCATAAGATACTTAATGCTAATTGGGATCAATGATCTACATTTTGTTTAGAAAGACAATTGTTCTTTTTAATTTTAGAATATTTAGTGTTTTCATTTGAAAGTATGTTGTATTGAAGACATTGACTTGAAAATATGATTTAAAAGGCTCAAAAACAAACAATATATGTTCCTAAACTGCTTTCAAACACAACGACATGTGCATTACTAAAGAAGTTGGATTCTAAAGCATCATCAAACAAGCTATATGGTGATTATGTGAATAGATGATAACTTTAACCAATCAATACAAAATGAAAATACTCTAGTCATTGATCCAAATTAGAAATAACAATTGAAGCAATGACACATGGAGAAGAACCTGCAAATTATCGATAGCAATTAAAAAATCTTACTGCTATATTATTTCAAGTATTAAGAAAAACTGTGTTTGTGCATTACACAAAAGATTTATGCATTGTAAATTCTGCACATTGTGGATTTGCACTGTCACTTGAAGAGATTTGTAACAAGTACAAAATTGTCATGTGAAGAGATTTTCAATAATGGTACAAAGTTGCTATTGAGCCTATTTAATCTATTGAGATAGCATAGAGTATATAAAGTTTTTTTATTTTTTATTTGATCCGGATTTATGCAGGAACACAACAGAATACACAAATAACCATAGAAACAAAGATGTAGCAAAAATAACACTTCATTTCATTAATCAAAGAACTGAAACTTGTTTACATACAGAATGAAAATAAACTAGCTAGAGTGCTAGTAGCTTATCTCTGAGAAGAGATGTGGCGGCTACATGTCTCTGAACTCTGTCTTACAATGATGCTCGAAGGCCTATATATTATTGAGAAACAATGGAACCCTACACATCCAAAAACCTAACCCTAGGAGGCGAAATGCAAGAATGTGGGCCCCGTTGGGTAACTTGGTACATCAATTTCCTGGGGTCGTAAATTTGGCATACTACCTCCGTTTGACGCACATGATACATCGTTAGAAATATCTATTCAAGGACTACATCCATAAACTACAAATATCACAGATTCATATTTGCTCGACCATTTGATGCCAAAAAAATGTCGTTTAGGGCCTCAAAACCACTTCGAAAGTTTAGGACCTGAAAACTGTCAAAAATAGTAAATTGTGCTACAATTAAGGAAACTGGAAAACTGAAAAAAACAATGGTGGGGGTCCAAGTGGAATAGGCAGGTGGTCACCAATATCCTCTTGGATCATTATTTTTTGTCTATTTTTTTTAATAAGATGCCAAAAAGATTAAAAAAAAACATGTGATTGCCAAAGTAATAAAAAAATTGCAGGTTACAGATTCCATTTTATTTTTTGCAATTTTGTTTCATATGTCATCCCGTTTGGGGCTATATCACCAAGTAATCCCAATGGATCCAGATGACTACATGGAATTTGCAAAAGAGGAGGGAAAAAACAGGAGCAACATAGGGGTTTCTGTTTTATTTATTTATTTATTTTTTAACCATGGGAACATCAATTTCCTAAGATATACCAATAATTTGTGACTTAGCAGGGGCCACCTAGGTGAGCCTCTATCCCAGAGGTCACCTACCCTTAGAACCTCGTCACAACAAGCCAATAAGCAAAGAGTTTCTTTTGCATTTTGTAATCCTGCTTTCTTGACTATATATGTATGTACCTACAAATACACTTTGTATGAAGACAATCATTAAAACACCATCAAAAATAGAAACATCATATGTATGTGCAAGGTTCTAAATAAACACATTTGTTCAATGCAAAAATGAAGCGATTTGAATAACAACTATGGAGCAAACATTAATTACCATATTTGTCAATAACATAACTATGGCATATATATATGCAAGCGAGCAAGCAGTGCTAATTCTCTCACCAGTTGCATTGTTAAATATTTTAGGATAAAATGCATGGCATGATAGCATTTTTCATTTCAAAGCTATATTTCATTTATATATTCTAAGTAAGATTTGAATAACAACTATGAAGCAAACATTCATTACCATATTTGTCTTTAGCATAACTATGGCATATATATGCAAGCGAGCAAGCAGTGCTAATTCTCTCACCAATTGCATTAATTCTCTCACGAGTTGCATTGTTAAATATTTTAGGATAAAATGCATGACATGATAAGCATTTTTCATTTCAAAGCTAGATTTCATTTATATATTCTAAGTAAGGTTTTTCTACTGTCAATAGCATCATTTATATATTCTAAGTAAGGTTTTTCTACTGTAAATTGCATTGAATGTGTCACTTACTTATTAAAAAAAAAAACATAATGCCATATTATATCAATTTCAAATTCAATGGCAGAAACAGGAAAGTTATAAAACCATTAGACTAATTGCAACGCAAATTACCTCAACATATGAAATGAAAAACACTATATTTAGTATGAGAGAATTTTCCAAAATTGTTGTTGCAAACAAGAAGCTTGGAAAAAGCAAACGAATTTTCACAACAGTTCCAAAAGTTGCAATTGCACTTAAAACTCTCACCAGTTGCATTGTTAAAGATTCTAGGATAAAATGCATGACATGATAACATTTTTCATTTCAAATCTAGATTTCATTTATGTATTCTAAGTAAGATTTGAATAACAACTATGGATCAAACATTCATTATCATATTTGTCTTTAGCATAACTATGGCATATATATGCAAGCGAGCAAGCAGTGCTAATTCTCTCACCAGTTGCATTGTAAAGTATTTTAGGATAAAATACATGACATGATAAGCATTCTTCATTTCAAAGCTAGATTTCATTTATATAGTAAGGTTTTTCTACCGTCAATTGCATTGAATGTGTCACTTATTTATTAAAAAAATACATAATGGCACATGATATCAATTTCATATTCAATGGCAGCAGCAGGAAAGCTATAAAACCACAAGACAAATTGCAACGCAAATTACCTCAACATATGAAAAGAAAAAACCTATATTTAGTATGGTAGAAGTTTCCAAAATTGTTGTTGCTAAAAAGAAGCTTGGAAAAAGCAAACGAATTTTCATAGAAGTTCCAAAAGTTGCAAGTGCACTTAAAACTCTGGGTCTGAGTTATTGGAAAAGCATAATGCAAGAGGGAAATATATTTTCCAGGTAGTTTTTTTTAACTATTTTTGTAGGAAGGGATGAAACTAGAATTCACATTGCTAAGTATTAAAAAAAATTGTTTAGGACAGAAGATGCACACTTTCATATTTAACTATAAGATTAAACAAGAAAAAATAAAATGAATAACATCTAAATATCTTTTGCAAAGGATAGTTCAAGCAAGAAAAAAGAATCAGAGCATTTCAAACATTGGATACAATGACCAATGAAGGAAATAAAAATATTGGTGTTAGGTGAACCATTTATGATTATCTATTTTATAGATTCGAGGAAACTATGACTATATTTTATAGAACCAGTTTGTTTTACAGTTTAAGGGGAACTCACTCAAAGTGATTATGTATTTGATGATCCAGCCAAAACAAGGAAGATCATATAACCATGATTAGAATTGCCTCCACAAACAATAGATGAAGCAAGAACAACTTTGAGGGACAAGAATGTAGAAAAATAATAGATATTTTGCGCATAATTCAATCCAAGAAATCAGCATGGGATTACTATTTTTCATATTTGTCCAATATTGAGTTCGTCTACTTGTTAATTATCTATGTGCATTTTTTTTCTTACCTGGTGTTCAAATTTTTTTAATGGTAGTAATTCTATTGTACATTGACAAAGCGAACATGCCTTGATAACAAAATCTACGTAGGTTGAACACTGTTGACGAAACACTCTTTGAGTAATCATCATAAGAGATATTTTCCAGGACTAGAAAACATTCTTTGAGCTATGAGCCATGGATGTTGCATTCTATCATGTCGCCATGTGTCTCTAAGTTGATGTCCAGGTTGTGCTCATATATAGTTTTTTGTTTCATGGTTACAGAATGCACAAATGGAGAAGTTTTGAATCATTGGTAGTTTACGTTCATTGCAGGTGCATTGAAAAGGTGGTGCAAATACACTTTTAGCTTTAAGTGTTCCTTGTATCTGCAATATTTGCAAAGAGAATTTAGCAAAGGAAATACATGCAATGTCAAAATGTTTTTAATAAATACAAATCAAAAGTCTATTGCAGCTTAAAAAACAATTTCCATTTTCTTTGAATGTGTTCTTTTTTCATTTTTTTTTCAAATTGTTTAGGTACTTAAATCAGAAACAACTCAAATTCTGGCTATGGCAAAGCTTTTGTCTGTATATTATGTAAGCAAACCTATGGTCATATCAATTGATAATGGTTTTTTATGCAAATGTACAAAAGTATGTGTGAATGCATTTTCTGATATAGATTATGCTATTGAGCAGTGACTAGTAAAATTGTTGAAAGCAAACTGTTCATTTCCATAGTCAATTGCAGAATAGGAGGCGATTTTGGTAACTAATATGTGTTTTTGATTCAATATCTGGGATCAAATTCTGGATTGCAAAGTCATTATTGAGTTGATTAATAAACATGGAATGGGAAGTCTTGAAACGGTGGATTCCTTTTAGGACCATTTCTTACCATGTAGGTAAAGAGGCGGTTCACCAGTTGCAAACTGTAGTTGTACTCGAAGGAAAATGTTTTTATATTCTTCATTGATTTGAGGCTCACCAATCTGTAAAAGAAAACAATGAAGCAGACAAAAGCACTATGGGAAGATTGAATGCCTTCTCATTATTAGTATAAATAGAAAATACATCATAAACATACTATGGTTGAATACCATAGGTAGGAAAATACCATGGGTCACCTAACCGAGGTGAGATTACATTCTTCAACACACCCCCTTAATCTCAAATGGTAGTACATGTTCAACATTGTCTATGCCTAAGTGCTCTCTCTGATATGCAAATGCAGATGTTCCCAATGGTTTGGTGAACATGTCAGCCAACTGCTCCTTAAAGCCACAAAACAGTAAAGAAATTTGTCCATCATTGACTAACTCACGAATGAAATGATAGCGAGTGTCATTGTGTTTTTTTTCTATGAAATACATTATGTTTGGAAAACTACATTGCAGAGCTGTTATCATAGAAAATAGAAGTGAGATCTTTTTCAGTGTGTCTCATATCCTTTAACACTCTTCTTAGCCAAACTGCATGGCAAGCTGTTGTGGTGGATGCTACATATTTTGCTTCTCCAGAAGATATGCTGACAATGGATTGTTTTTGAGATTCCCAAGAGATCAAATTTGATTCCAAATGGAAAGCATAACCAAATGTGCTTTTCATAGCATCTATACTACTTGCAAAATCACTGTCAGTGTACCCTGTGAGAGTACTGTCTGGTGTATGAGTGTACCAGAGTCCATGTCCAAGTGTTCCTGCAACATATCTCAGAATTATTTTTTCAACTTTCCAGTGAGAGTCTTTGAGAGATTCCATAAATATGGAAATAAGACTGAAAACATACATCAAATCGGGTCTAGTTGCAGTCAAGTACAATAAACTGCCTACCATTTGTTTATAGAGTGTACTATTTACTGTTGGTTCATCATCATTCTTGGTTAACTTGGTGCTAAGATAAATGGGAGTTTCTACTAGTTTACATTTATCCATTCTAAATCTTTGCAAAACATCACTAGCATACTTATGCTAGCAGATAAAAATACCTTTATCGGTTTGAGTAACTTCGAGGCCAAGAAAGTACTTGATCAGTCCTAGATCAGTCATTTCAAATTCCTTTTTCATGATTGTCCTACAATCTTCAAGCATCAAATTAACAATGTAAATCATGTCATCAACATAAAGACATACCATCAAAATTTTACCTTGCTCTGTTTTGACATACAGAGTGGGATCATTGTTGCTTCTATTGAAACCACTGTTGATGAGGTAGGAGTCAATCCTAGTGTACCAAGATCGTGGAGCTTGTTTTAGACCACACAAGGCCTTTTTCAACTTAATCACTTTGTGTTCATGACCTTTAACAGTATAACTAGGAGTATGATCTACAAAGAGTTCTTCTTCACAATACCATTAAGAAAGGAAGATTTCACATCCATTTGATATAGAGGCCATTGATTTTGTGCTGCAATGGCAAGTATAGCTCTGATGGTATCCATCCTTGCTACAGGAGCAAAGGTTTCATCCTAATCTACACCATACTTCTGTGCATATCCTTTGGAAACCAACCTTTCCTTGTGCTTTTCAAGTTCTCCTTTTTCATTTAGTTTTGTCTTATAGATCCATTTGACTCCAATACTAGTTTTGTTTGCAGGGATGTCAACAAGATCCCAAATCTAGTTTTTCTCTATTGCATCAATCTCTTCATTCATGACTTTTACCCACTATGCATCCTTCACCACTTCATTAAAATATGTGGGATGACAGGATAATAGAGCATATTGAAGTTGCTCTTCAAGAACTGGAGTCTCTTCATATAACTCTCTCAAGCTTCTAGTTTTATGATTATGTGGTGGACTCTTTGTTGCTTCTTCTTGCTGTTGTACTTCCAATCTTGGAAGTCTAATAGGTAGATCAAGCATATCTAAAATTTCTTCTTGGTGAATGTCTAAAGGATCACTCCAGCATTTGTCTTCAATGAATTTTATGTCTCTTCTCACCACAACCTTTTTGGTGATAGGATTATACAACTTATACGCCTTGTGTTGTTCACTGTAACCAGTGAAAATGCAGCGCTCACTTTTCTTATCCAACTTTTTTCTTAGCTCAATAGGTATATGCGCAAATGCAACAGAACCAAAATTCTTGACATGTGCGACACTGGTCTTAGTGCCACTCCATGCTTCTTTAGGAATCTTGTCCTCGACAATCATCGTGGGTAATCTGTTGAGCAAGTAGATTGAGCATCCAACAGCTTCAGCCCAATACTCATATGATAGCTTCTTATGTGACAACATGTTGTGAGCCATGTTCATGATGGTCTAGTTATTTTGTTAAGCAACTCCATTATGTTGTGGAGTGTATATGGTGGTGAAATGTCTCTAGATGCCATGCTGCTTGTGGAAGTCTGAAAACTCATGTGAATCATATTCACCTCCACCATCTGACCAGAGCATTTTAATGAACTTTCCATACTGCTTCTCAGTGAGAGCCTTGAACTCTTTGAACCTTGAGAAGGTCTCTGATTTGTTTCTGAGGAAATAAATTCATGTTTTCCTACTAAAATAATCAATAAAAGTCAGAAAAGAAAAACTGCCTCCTATGGATTGGGTTTGCATGTGTCCACAAAGGTCTGGATGAACTGTTCCTTTGATGTTTACTAGTGATACAATCCTCACATGTGATGGATTGTTCATGAATAATCGGTAACCCTTTGACCATTGACTGTTTGTGCAGGAGATTGAGATTCTTGAAGGGAACATGATTGAATCTACAGTGCCATAACCAAGATTCATCTAGGATGGAAACTGTATGGGATACAAAATGTGGAAGGTTGGAACTCCTGATACTGAGAGGAAATATTCTATTCTTGGTCATTTCAGTTTTGGATATGAGTCTCTTATTGGGGGTTTTATCATAGATAGTACAATATGTATCATAAAACTAAATATCATACTAGTTCTGAAGTAATTGAACTATACTGATCAAACTTACATTCAACTGAGGTACATAAAACACCTCATGAATGAACTTCTTTTCATTTTGCTTAGTAAGTACAGGAATAGTACCTTTTCCTTTTGTTGGAACCATAAATTCATCTCCTAGATTGATATTTGTGACAATAAAGGAATCTAAACTAGAGAATAGTGACTTGTTACCTGTCATGTAATTGTTGCAACCGCTATCTAGTAGCCATAGATATGTGGCGCAGTGTTCTTCAGTTGCTTGATAAGACAAAAACATCACCTCTAACAAGCCCTCTTCTTCTTTGGAGACATTGGCTCTACTATTTTTCTGGTTATTGTTCTGGTCAACTTGCTTCTTTCTGCATTCTCGTTCATAGTGTCCATACTTCTTGCAGTAGTTACAATGAACATTGTGTTAGATTTTTATCATTTAAGCAATATGATCTAGGATCTTATATGAGAGAATAACATGCACATCAATAATCACAAGAGACAAGAGACACAAAGAGTTTTCCTTGAGGTAACCATAAAGGAGAAAACCCCGCAACTTCCTCAGAGATATAATGAGCACCAATGGCTAAAGTAAAACCCAAAAACACAAAGATGATCTCCGACACCTGATGTCTCTCTCACTTTTGTGAGTTCCTTCTCTCTCACTCATGTGCTACAGTTGAGTGAGTGTGTGTATCAAATAGAGAGACTCACTCTCTATTTATACTAGTTTTCCACTTGACAATTACTTACCAGGGCCGAATTCACTAGGAGAGTTTAATAACCCTAGTACCCGAAAATTGTGGGGACTATTGCCCTGACTTACAAGGGAGGGTCAACCTATAAGAATTTACATGACTTGATCACATTAATGATTCTCCCGATAGGAACATTGGGGTACAAAGAAATACAATATATATAAAATATACAAGTGAATACGTTCTGAAGTTACAAATACGTCAACACTCCCTCTTAACTAGGAAGGTATTCTCTTGACACAATTCATCAGCACAAGTCTTTTTCACTGGATCATTCATAAAAGCTGGATCATCATTGGATCATCATCATCATCACTGCTCCCTCTATCTTGATCAAATGGTGTTATCTCTCTGTTATCCCTAAAGTTGGACCTAGACTACAGGGGATCCAAGCTTAAGGAAATCTTAGGTCTGATAAAGACTAAATCAAAATAAAATCAAATCAAAATACA